>OZ018375.1:39957861-40467861 GCA_963969555.1 Polydrusus pterygomalis | reverse complement strand
CATAAATGTTATCGACTATACTTTAAGATAATATAAAACGTTTGGTTGTATCTGAAATTATTTTAATTTTATTTCATTTTGAAATCATATCGTTCTTATTGGAAAACCCTTTAGAATAGAAGATAATATTAGTGTCCGCGAAAATAATTAAAAGCGAATAATTGTGGCATATCGGACAAGTGTGTAACTGTTTTTTATATTGAAATACAAAGGGATCCAAGCACAATAAATACCATGGGGGCGGGTATACCACGACGGCCGTTTCGTCCTTGTTAGGACTCTACGGGCAGCCATAACTCAAACAATCCCAACAACAGCGGTAAGATGTATTTAAAAGCCTTTTACAAAATTAAAGCGGCCATCAAAACACCGTAGCGCCATCCCAGCGGAATTAGCAGTTACACTGATAATAATCATTATTAGTCATTATTTTTTTCAAACACTGTAACGCATGTTAAAAATAATGAAGAATAATAAGTCTAGTAAAATTTAACATTATTACATTTATTACTCGGGGATTCATTGTGTATGTATCAGAGGCGTATTTAATTTTTAAAAATTTTAAGAAGAGTTGTTTCTAAATAACTTTTAATTGGCATATTAAAAAATAATAAAATTTGGTGTCGCCATCCATTATGTAAGAGCCTTCAAAATAGTTTAATACAATTTTGATGTAAAATTAATAGGGGAGCGGTTTACAATCCGTAATAGGCAGTGAGCTCCTCCAAAATGAAATCCTGGACCAGGTGATAGTGCGAACAAAAATCTAGCTGTGTTCATTTTACCGAAGTAAAACACTTGCCTAACGGCACTTAACCCCAAAAGCTTTTTATTTAATATTATTATCAGGTTTTAAAACGGCCCAGTTGCGAATAATAGCACCGCTCAAATTTATAGCAGGTTTCATTTTACAACTTGTCAATTTGTTTTTGTCACGATTTGTCTTTCGCCGTAATGGCCCTACCCGATCCGTCGGCGTCGTTGTCCTCGAAAACTGAAGTTTAATTTTTAAACTCATAATTAAGCACTCTTTTATCCTAAATGGATTTTGCAGCTCAAATAGAAGGATCGTTAATAATTATCTGACATCTGTTCCATTAAAAGTGAAATTGTTTATTATATTATGTCAGTTTAAAGTTATGAATTGCAATTCATTAGGCTATTAATATTCAAAGCGGGATTTTGAAGAATGTCCTTTTAATTCTTGATTATTTGATTGGTCTGGACCATAGACTTCTTATAGAATAGATTAAGCCATTTATTCACGAATAGCCTGTTTATTTGCATGAAACAGTCGTACGTGTGAAACAAAGTCAGAAGAGAGAGATACCGGTAAATTTCCGACTCCGTGCGAAATTGTAATTGCTCATGGATTCGGAACGATTAGTCAACACCAGCGGCGTAGAGTGTTTAAATAGTTTTCAATAAAATATTAATAAATGTTTACTGAAGTAAAGATTAATTGGGCGGCCCTAAATTCGTCCCCGAGCAGGTAGCAACCGATAATCCTACCCTTAAATTGGTACCCATGCTAAATACCCTACACTAATTGCACCACTAAATTCGTCCCCGAGCAAGAGATTATAATAAGTTAATTTATTATTACATTAAAGGGGGTGGCAAATTGTTAATATTTGTTATTGCCTTCCCAAAACTTAAAATTAAGTTTAGTTTCTCTTCGACCACCATTTGAGAATAATATATTAATAATTATGGAATTAAAATTATTCGACAAACCCAACGATTTTTGCGTTCATTGAGACTTTAAAGCAGTTTCGAACAAATGCTTACATAAAAAACCAAAGCTTGCATGAAACTTCAAGGATACGTGATCCAGCAGAACGGCGACGTAAGCTGTGCATCGGAAGCAAAATAGAAGAGTATAAAAATGGATTTACGACAAGATTTGACTTTGTTAAATGTATTTATTTCTTTTACAAGCGTTAAAATAACTTCTATTTTGTTTGTGATTATTGTTAATAAATTAACTTTGTATTTTGTGCTTCTACATAAATCCTAATAAATTACTTTTTTAAGTCATTGTCGATTTTTTTATTTCAGGTTATTTTTATTTATAATGACTTCCAGTGGAAAAAATCCGAAAGAAAAGTTTATAGGGTTCGCGTACTGACAGATTTAATTTAAATATGGGGACAAGTTTAGTTCCTTATTTTTGTCGACCTGCACTGCTCGGGGACGAATTTAGTTATACTTTTCCAGGTAGGAAATTAACCAAAAAATTAGATCTCAATTTGGGGACGAGTTTAGGTACGTCCGATTAAATAAAGCCTTTAAAAAAAGACTAAGCTGTGATTGTATAGTGTTATTATAAATATACGAAATTTTAGGCGAGAGATAATAAGAAATACTTTATTTTTTTATATTTAATCATTGTATAACCACTTACAGGATATTTGTACATGCTGCATTGCAGTAATAGGTAAAAGTACTTTAAGTGTTGTAAAAGAAATACCGTGCGAGCAAAAATTATTTGCATCAAAGAGGGCCTTGCATCTAAGGACGTAATACTTAGCCGTAGAGCTGTGTCAGTAACTACCTCAATTAATAATCAATCAGTTATTCCGTCATCTTCGACAGTCGTTACAAGTAATTTGATTCATCGCTAATTTTTACAATTTCTTGAACAATTCACACAATGGGCTTTACGGAGCAGCACAAAACATTGATATTTTCAAAACGGGGTTAGAGTAAATGGTGAGTGGCAATACAATCCGGGTTTGTGCATGGACGATTTTCACGAACATTTTCCTAACGTTGTTTTATTGCTGGGGATTTTTATCATTTCCTGAAAAGAACCGTGACTGTGTTTAGGGAAACAGGTTTTATACAACACAAAAAAAGGAGCAGGAAGATCATCTGAAAGAACAGAAGAACTTGTTGCAAATGTTCGTGAAATAATGCAAAATACGCCAAGAAATTGTATAAGACTCCTGTCCCAAGAAGTGGGAAGATCTAATGGAACATGCAGGATTCTTAAAAAGCAGCTAAATTTATTTCCTTATAAAGTGCAAGTATTCCAAGAAATACAAGCCGCAAATTTTGAAAGACGCAGGAATTACTCTCAATGGTTTACCCAAAATTTATTGGAAAGAAATTATTTATTAAACCTGACATTTTTTTCGAATGAAGCCTGGTTCCACCTCTTCGGTTATGTCTTATGTGAATTCTCAGAATACACGCATGTGAAGTAGTGAAAATCCCAATTTTCACGTAGAGTCCACACACATTGCACCCTCAAAAAATTAATGTCTGGTTAGCTGTTTCCTGAAGAAGAATCAAATTGTTGGTCCTATTTTTTTTCATGACACAGTTACAGCACAGCGGTATAGAGACAATATTTTGAATCCATTTGTGGAGCAATTACTTGACGACGAACTACGTTTTGGATATTTTCAACAGGACGGTGCAACCGCCCATACAGCCGCCGAAACTATTAACTACTTACGCAATTTTTTCGACGACAGATTGATCGGTTTTCGATCAGACATTGAATTCCCACATAGATCACCTTGTTTAGCGGTTATGGATTACTTCGTTTTTCCTCATTTAAAGAACACTATTTTTAAAACACCAGTTGCAAATTTAGAACAATTACAAGAAAGGATTATCCAATAATGTGGTAACATTTCTCCAGAGATGCTGGTCAACACTTTCGAAAATATGAAGAGACGTTTGAATTTATGCTTGGAGCATGGCGGTGGCCAATATCAGCAATTTATGTAATTATTTTTCTTTTTCTTTCTGTATATTCTTACTTTGTTAATTTTGTAAACAACAAAAATAAATTTGTATTTGTCTACTTATTTTATTACTCATTAGTTTATCATATCATAATATCATACTATGAATTTGACAAATTTTTAACCTAGATTTGGTTAGATATATCCATCCCCATATAATTGTGATCTAAACCAAGCCCCACGTTTTTTAATCCAAGCCCTCTTTGATTCAAATAATTTTTGCTCGCACGGTATTTTTTGTTAATATGCCGAAATATAAATAGAAGTATATTTTTTTCTTCTTCTTGCTTTTATGAGGGAACCCTACAACCAACAAAACAAAAACTTGTTCTACCTATAGTATCTTATTAAAGTTTATCTGAATTATACTTAAACACGTATTTTATTAATGTTATTAATCTAATATGTGACTTAACAGTAAATTTGATGACAGCCCTTCTTTTGATGCACGTGTTAAGTATTTGGACAATACAGCTAACCAGACAAATTGTAAACGCTGGAATCTTTGATTTCTTTAAAACGTAAACAATGTAGTCTATTCTATAAGAAGTCTGGACACATCTGTAACAATTTAGGTTAACTTGTACAAGTTGGCCTATCGTTGTTTTTTATGGGTATGTAGCAGCAAAGCGTCTAAAATATACCCAATACCCATTTTTTGTCGTCAGTTTTCCTCAAATTAAGAAACATGATTTCTTTCGGTTTAAAAATATTTACTCATCCTTAGCTGTGTTTCTAATCTAACGGATTTTAAGAGCAAACACTAGCTACCCATCTTGTTCTATATGAGGCGAGGTAGCGGTAATCGCATAGCAAACGTATCTGTTTTGTAAACCTTCCATTGCCTATATGAATAAAACAAAAGTATAGTTCAAACCATAGCCTTCTTGATTGTAAAGAAGTGAGTGAGACAGCATATACTAGCCTATTCATAAAGGCACTTAGATGAATCCAGTTGGTAGTGGGGGCTTCTCCGATGGGTGGGATCCACCTCAGGTGGCATCTTAAAGTCAGCGGCAGGGAGTTCAACTGAATAATTTGATGTTATTCGATCAATTTTTATTAGGTATTATATTTATTAAAAATTAAAAGTAAACATACAATTTATTACAAATATTTATTGTAAGAGGGGACGTAGCATTTCCAGGATTATTTGCATTGATCGAAAATGTTGCACTTAATACAGTAGCAGAATTTAGTGTTTGTATGGCAGCAGCAGGATCATGTAAAAAACATTTTGTAAACTCGATTTTATTTTGCATGAGTCCTCTATGTAGCTTTTAGTTACAGCTGACGATTTCCAGCCACCGTGCCTTTTTAATCCTAAAATATCTACGTCTTTATCTGCCAAAAGAGTAGCTGAAGTGTGCAAGCAGTCGTATACAAAATTGTATAAGCATCACGAACGGTAAAGATTTACTGATCTCAGAAAATATTGGAGACTTTGTTTGAGTCTCCAAACATTCTCTTCGATCAGTATATCGTCCTTACCGTTCTTAATAATTATAATAGAATATTATCTAGGTACTACCCACACGATAATTGCGCATCACATCATTAATTTTGGTTCAGTTAAGTTACGTAATCAGTTAATATATCACTTGTGATATAATGAGTTCATTAAATAACTAATTTTTTATTAAAAGCTGAAGAACTTGAAAATGTTTACCTCAAATGATTACAACACACCTACCTACAAAATTATTTTATCATCTGCCCCCTTTAAAAACCTTGCAATTTCGTCCATGCATGATAAAAGTTTTTGATTCTTTAGGCCTTTCTCAAAATTTTCTCTTTAAAAATATATAAATGGATATACTTACTTATATCGAAATTTGGTGTCATAGAAATGATGGCCTTCAGCATATAATAGAAATCCCAAATACTGGAAGAACTGTAGCTGCCTGCTAAGCCTTGAAAATAAGCGAGAGATACCATCTTTTGCAATTGATTTGCTACTAAACGAGTGTAGACTTTCGTATTTTTCCCGGGATTTGAACTGCAACAGGGAAGACACTACTATGGCCGCAGTTTCGTTAACGTCTAGGTAGACTTTGTAGATCATCCATCCGGATTTCTTCTGTTTTTCTCAATAAAAACGTAGAAAATTCATGATATTTTTGATGATACGACACGATGATAGGATGAGGTTATTTACAAAACAATCGGAAACAATACACCAAACACTTCGTTACGACTGGTTAAATCATATTAATAATAAATAGGTATGCTTTTTCAATTTTTAACATCTCAAATAGAAACGCCGATTTAACATGTCAAAATCATAAATTTACTGTCGAAATTAATTTTTTTTATTTAAATGGTCGTAGATAAAATGTTGTCATTACACGTGCACATACTACAGAACTCGTGGAATTACCTCGTCGCGGCAATGTTTTCCACTCGTGTCTGCAATAATGCATATACCGTACTTGTAAAGTAAATAACCATAATAGCTTAGCAGGAAAAAGGACACAAAGTTTCGGCCTCTGTGTTATGCCTTTTTACTGAGCTACTCTTTAAGAAAAATTGAGAGTTTCTTCCAACAACAATATATTTAACCCGAACCACAAAAAACCGACTTAAGTTTAAACTTTTCCTTAACTGTCTAGTTTCTGCTTGAGTAGAGCAGTTCAATTTGTTAAATGATACTTTGTCTGAAGTTATCTCTACTTCAATAACTCTAAAGAAAACTATTAACTGCAAAGCAAGTAAAGGAGTTAAAGTTTAATCTAGTACAGTTCTTTTAGTTTTGGCAACAGCGAGCAAACCCCTTCTAAAACTTTTGTCCTTTGACTTAAGAGAAAAATGTAGTTTTTTACATAATATCAGTAATAATACAATATACTGGGTGTTACGAATTCGATGCTTACCAATGGGATCTAGTAAACGGTAAGAGATAGGCCGGCCGTCCACTGGGAGCGTAAATAAGCGACTACACGCTTATTAAATGCGACAAGCGGCTATATGCTAAAGAAAATTTATAGGTTTAGAAAAGTTAACTCCTTGTTAAAAAATCGCAACACAGTAGAGAGAGAAAGAAGAGAGAGAGAGAGAGAGAGAGAGAGAGGGGTGTTAGTGTGCCCGCCGGCCATCAGAGGCGCTTCAGGACTTTTCAATTTAATTATTAACTTTTGAACGAGTTTTTATTGATTTAATTTGTGATTCAATATAAGTATTATTAAATCACAAATTAAATCAATAAAAAGACGCACAAAAGTTTTTATTTTATGGAATAAATAATGCACGTTTTTATATTATCCAAGAGTTGGAAAATAAAGATGGAAGCACTTTATCGTAAATAATGTTTTCTGTGTTTATTTATAAATAAAAACTGCATTGACAACCATAACAAAAAATAACTGTTTAGAATAAACTAATGTCCTTAGGTTACGTCTCACAGGTCTCACTCATCAGGAATTGTCTCAATTCATATAATATATCACAAGTACTGTATAAAACACAAGCACTAGGATGCAACGAGACACGTACTAAAACATCCATAAACTATCAGGTGATTCTTACAGCAATCTCTGAAACAAAAGAAACAGTATCGGGTAGACATTAAATTTCTCTGTAAAATATGGCCAATGGCCAAGTATCTACTTATCGAGTTAGCACAAACCATTATCTTTGTGCCATTATATTATACTTCTAATCCACTCAGTAAAACAAAAATATTAAAATTATCATTTCAAGAGAAAAACTTATCTGTTCGTAACTGATAGATTGTTAGGTATTACCTCGGGCACAAATATATTGCAGTTATCTGCAGGCTGCCCAGTAATATTCTGTTAAGATTGGCTTGGTAACCAACACCTATTATGTATGTGAAACATTTTATGTTAATTTATTTATTGTAAACTTACATTTCTTATATAAAAAATTGGTATAAGACGATTTTTTTTTAATATGGCCGAAACCATTTTTTATACTCTAATTTTTTTAAGTTTAGATATTAATATTTTTGTTATTTGTCTTACTTAACAAAGGCATAAGGATAGATATTCGAGAATAAAATCAACAACTTTTTGTAAAATAAGGTCTCAAAACGCTATTTTGCTCAAAAAGGTCGATAATTTTGTCCATTCCGCACCTTAAAAACCAAGGCAATTTTTTATGCTAAAAAGTAAGAATAAATTATGCATTATATATTAACAAAACTTAAATTACAACAGGACGTCTATTCTCGAAATAGGCGAATGATCATTTCAAGAGAAGTGATTACTTTTTCTCTTAAAAATGTTTAAACTGTATTCTTGAAACTTAAAATTACTATTCATTTCCATACGATGTGAGCATATATGATGTGAATTGTCCCTTCTCGCGAGAGAGCGTTCACTTCTCTTAAATTGGAGAATAGACGTCCAGATCTTCAAAAAATATATCTTGTGTGAATAAAATCTTGAAAAAAACTAAGAGGAAAATTTATTGACCCAAATATAAAAATAATATTTTGGGATATATTTTTCATCGGTAAATGCCCCTAGAATATTTTAAGGATATTTAAGAACGTTTCCAGTCTTTATAAAAAATAGACTAAAAATATTAATTGGGTGCCTCAACTTTTTTTTTAACCGTTTTTACAAAAGGTGCGGACTTGACACTTAAGGTGCGGATTGGACATCGTATATGATTAAATTCGATTAAATCAATATAAATTTATTAAAAACCAAAATGTTAATTTTAAATAAGTACTAAGAAAAGACAACATTACCATTAACCAACACCGATAAATACTTATTTATGTCAAATCCGCACCTAACTGTCCAATCCGCACCAACGTAAAACAGGCACGGAACGGACGGTGACGAATGGACATTTTTTGACTTTTTAATTTATTCACAAATTCTGGCAACGCTGATTCGAATTATTCTTAGGTTATGTTTTGCCGACCTAAAAATGCACCATACCATAATCTATTTTTCTAAAAGAAATACGTAACGTAAACGGAAACTGCGGTGCAGAGAGGACACGCAAGAAAGTGAGCATTTTTAACTTTCTTTTTTTAATTAACTGTTTTGCCAATATATATCAAAAAACGGGTACTTACCAATATCTTTAAGCGGCGCACAACACTATAAAAAAACCAGAAATGATAAAAACGCACTGATGCCAAACTGACGCTGTCTTAATGTGTGGATTTCGTAGGTGCGGAATGGACATTTTTCCGAGGTGACAGTCCTAGAAAGCTAATAGTGCAAAGACTATTGCGGGTTATCTCGGTTATGTCATTGAATATTTTAGTAGAAAGAATAACCAAATCTATGATATATTGTTTTTATTATAATTGTATTTTGATCAAACAATTAAATTGTATCCAATTTAGCAGTTGCTACGTAGGACAGGTGCGGAAGTGGACAAGAAGGCTCTTTTTTTGAGAAAATTATTGGGTTATTTCTTTTATTTTGTACTCTAAGTGTCCTTTTTATTGAAACTAAATTAGTTTATTTATATAAATAATAGCTTGGGCTTTTATATGAATTCTCGACTTTTTGAACAAGGAAGGACAGTTGTATTTCCGTTTTGGCCATATTAAAAAAAATCGTCATAAGTGTAAAATCAATTTGATAAACAATAAAAAATAATTACCTGCATAGTAGGCTGGAATAATAACTGAAAAATTACACACATCGGCAAAGTTTTTTAGAATAGAAACTAATAGAATTGTATATTAAATTGATAATAAAAAATTAATTAATTTCCTGAGAACAAAACGTGGACAAGAAAAATTTACAGTTTTGACATGGCAGGCTGGCTGGTTTGTTCCAGTTAGCACCTGGCGTCCCTGTCGCAGTTTGGGAAGCGTTATAGTAGGTCAGAATATAACAGTCCTTCTCTTCTATACGTCAAAAATATGCGACAGAATCCGCTTACCCGACCAGCTGGAGAATCTTCAAGCGACAATAGCGCCAATTTGACTCTGATGGCCGGCGGGCACACTAACACCCCTCTCTCTCTTCTTTCTCTATCTACTGTGTAGCAAAATCGTCCATTTAAAGTTTCACCGGGGTGGCTATACGCTGTAGATCGCAACCCACGATGCATCTATCGACACCAACGGCGGTCCTGGAACGTCTTTCTCGGGGGGGTACTTTTAAGGATTTGCGCTGGAGGCGCAATCTTTCATGCGCCGAAGGCGCTCTTTTGCACCGCAGGCGAAATATTTTTGGGTACCACGCCCTTTTTTGGGTAAAATAACCGTAAAGCCTAATCTGCGGCGATATACCAGACTTTAAAACACTCAATTTAAAAGAATTTTGAAAGGGCGACAAAATAAACAAGTTTTAAAAGCTTCGAGGGCATTATCCGTGACAGATGAACTTTGTTTATACAATAAAATTGTACTAAACATATCTGGGGGGGGGGGGAGCCCCCTCGTAAATACGCCACTGATGTAGTATGTTTTAATATTGTAACATTAGTATGTTTTAATATTGTAATGTATGTAAGTCAAAACACTAAAATAAAACAAAACTTAAATGTATATGTATAATAAAGAAATCAGAACATGAAAATAAAGCTAAAAAAAACTACAATTGTTTTTTAATATATTTTACATTGGATGCCGCTGCTTTTAACATTTTTTTTAAGTCATTAGAAAACCGGACATTCTTCGATCCGGTTTACCAGCATTTTCGCGATATTATATCGACTTATCGACGGACTATAATAGAATATAATATATTCTATAATATCTTATAATATTAAGATGTTGATATTTTTATATAAAAAATTTTTTTTCAAATTTATTGGTTTTGTTTTTTATTTAAAAATAATAAATATTTATAGTTTTTTGGACATATTATTTTTAGTTTTTGCGTCCTCAACCTGGTCTCTGGGGGGGGGTAATTACCCCCAGTACCCCCCCCGTAGGACCGCCCTTGATCGACACACAGTATGCCGGCGCGCATAAATTTTCTCACGTTGTGACCTCACGTGAGGAAGTCCAGCGCGGGGGATTCAAACAATAGTGGCTGTTTCCAGCAAATTACATGTTATTTTAAATTAGTTAATTCTTCAATTTGCTTTAATCGCGATTTGGTTAACTTGCATATCCACTAAGTCTTTATTTGCATAATTTACTAATCATGGTTTACCGTAGAAATCAAATAACAATATATTTAACGAAACAGTGTATGCACCTGAGGATTTTTTTTCTGGGGGAAGAAACCCAAAAAAAGATCAATAGTTTTATTAATATGACACAACAATACATACCAAGGAAGGTGTTTTATGGACCCCCTTTATCCACCCCATATCTACGCCCTTCAAGTAGCTACGCCTTTAGACCTGTTTATTCAGCCTTTTTTACATTATTCGGACGAAATATCACTGTTCTTTATCCTTTACAAAAATCAAATATTATATCAGCATGATATATTTGGGGTAATCTTTGCTGGAAGCACCAATTGTCACCCCTGCGGTTTGGGATTTCAACAGTGACAAAAACGAGGCTCTTTTTTACATTTTAATACAATTACATATTGACATTATATGACGAAAATACAAAATTGTGGAATATAAATTTGGCTATCGTATTTTGCTTTTCGTATTGAATATTGAATAATATTTTGCGGGTGACGTTGAAATTGGATTTATACGGCTGATATAATTCAATTTTTTTTTATTTCTTAAAGATCAATATTATTTTACAGCAAAAATTTTGCTTGAACAGTATTTGAATTTTTTCTAAATTATTTAATTTAATATACAGCGTTCTGATAAAGCAACGGATCAAACCTGTTATATAAAATACCGCCCACTTCATCATATGAATCGCTCGGACCGGTAAATTTTTTTTTGAAACGCATTTTTTAGAAATAATATATTTTATTTATTATTACAAGGTGGCTGATAAAAAATGCTACGCGTATAAACTTTAATTTTTTAACGAAACATTGTATATTTTTGCATTCTACAATCAATTCTAGACTTTTTTCATAAATCATGCCCTATTCCTATCTATAACAGTTTACGAAATATTCACACAAACTCAAGTCACAATATTTAAGGCATTAACAATGACAATTTGCTATTTAAGTGTGAGATGTCAAAAAAGTCAGCGATTGTTAAAAAAATTTGAATTTTGCTTTGCTTATATTACATCCATCCTCGCTAAAGATAAAACAGATATTTGCCTTTAGATAAGCAAACAATAATTACGAAAGTAACAAATTTATTGCCTTGTACACGTTAACAAAACCACACAGGAACAGGCATGCGCACTAAATAACCGGTATTTTACTCCTATTTGGGCATAATATAATCATACAATGGACTAGTTATTGTATCCGAGTCACTAAACGTACAAACATAATTCACTAACCTACAAAAAACAAGAAATTCATAAATATTAAACATCCTTAATAGTAAAGAAAACAACAAGAAATCATATACAGTGTGACCAGTAAAGTCCGCATCATATGTATTTTTTTTAATTAATAGCATTATTCAAAATTTGACTTTGGCATCAAGTTCTGCTTCGATCGAGATAAAAATTAAACAAAAAAAATAGTAGTTGCGTAATTCGCAATATCTATCAAATTTTAATTTTTTCCAAAAAATAAGTCAAAAGTGGGGTTATTTTTCAAAATATCGAAAACAGTGATTGGAAAAAGTTTAAATGCAGTTTCTAGCTCACATGCAAAATTTCAGCTGCATAAGATAATTTTGATTTCTTACCCACCACTAAAATTTATTTTCCATTAAATGAACACTTTACTGATGACACTGTGTCCTTTTTTGTCTTAATATTGGTGTATTACTTTCAGACACAAACTACGTTTTTAAAAATACTTATTTTATGAAGTTACCTTATACAGGGTCAGAAACAAATAAACTTTGCATCACATGCGACCAAATTTTAATAGCCCAATTTTGATTTTGTGTAGAACACACATTTAATATGACGCTACTTTGAAGAAAATGTATCTGAAATAAAGCATTGTAAAAATTAAGAAGTTTTATGTAGGTTGCGTTGAGTCTTATTTTGCAAAAGTGGTGCAATTTCCAAAATATGGGTAAAAAATCAAAATTATCCTGTGCAGCTAAAATTTTGCATGTGAGCTAGAAACTGCATTTAAAAAACTTTTTCTAATAACTTTTTTTTATACTTTTAGAAATAATCCTACTTTTGAATTATTTTTTGGAATAAATTAAAATTTGACAGATTAATGCGAATGACGTGACTATATCTTTTTGATTAATTTTCATGTCGATTGAAGCAGAACTTGATGTCAAAGTAAAATTTCGAATAAAGTTATTAATAAAAAAAAATCCCATATGATGCGGACTTTACTGGTCACACTGCATGCGACGTTAGCAACGTTAATCAGCGGTTTAAGCAACAACGAAATGTTTTTGCTGTAGGTGTCATTTCTGCCTGTGACGTTGCTAAACAAATTTTAATTTTTTTAGTGGCAAAGATTGAAATTCTACTATTTATGGGAAAGAAAGGAAAACTCAAAGTCTTTTAATATATAGTCTATTTATATTTATCGTCATTAGTAAACTACCCCTTAGGAGTAGAATTTTAATATTCGCCACTAAAAAAAGTAAAATTTGTTTACCAACGCTACAGGCGGAATTGACACGTATCCCAAAAAAGTTTCGTTACTGCATATTATACGTTGCTGATAAACATTTCTAACTATACACATATCAAGAAATCCACAGAGAAAATGTAAAACAAAAACAACAAAAAGGGGGACGAGCCCGTTATGGAGTGCATTTTGCGGATGTCGCTAAACAAGGAAATCCTAATAACAAGAGGGCTGTGCGCATGCCCATTCCTGTAGCGAGGCAATGCTTTCGCATTTTTACCCAAAAAACTTAACTTTTATTTTCGCACGAAATAAGCTGTATGTATAGTCAGATCTGGTCTTAACGTGCGGGTCCAAAGGTCACTGATCATATGCGTCAAATCAGACAACACAGAGGCTATCAAAATGTTGTAAGATTATTTACAAATATACCGAAGGAAGGAAACATAGTATCATTATTTTAGCTATCGCGAAGCCTAATATTATTAGTTTTGTAAAAATTATGTACAGGGGAGTTGAAAAAGTTACAAAAAAAATATATAATCGTTAATTATATACCTACTGTACCCTTTAATTAAAAACGACAATAATAAACAGTGCAATTTATTTTAACAATTTTACTACTAAACCTAAAAATACAATGGCATTTAGTCTGATAAACTATTTCGATAATGAAAGAAAAAGTGAAAATTCGCAAACCAATATGCAGGAAACCGTAATGAAAACACTGGGAATTAGTTTAAGGACTATGCAGAATAATGTGCATGAAAAAAAAGCATAATATAATACCCAAGAATACTAAAAAATGTAAACGAAAAACACCGTTTATAATTATAGCCTAAAAACTCTCATCGTCACTTATAAAATCTGAAAAGTCCTCGTCGTCTGAGTCGTCTTCGAATGGAGCAATTATCATTGGCGCTACTTCGACATCTAGTACTTGTTCTCGATCCCACCAATCCCTTATTAATATTTCTGTATGTTCCACCGATTTCTTCCAGTACTCTTGTGTAATATGATCTAACGAATCTTGCCAAACTATTTGTACTTGGTCGGATTTAAGACCATCACCTACATGTTTTTCATAATAAGACTTTGCACCAGCCCATATTAATTCTATTGCGTTAAACTGGCAATGATATGGCGGCAGTCGTAGAACCTCATGATCATATTCACGCAGTATTTCATCTACCGCGTATATTTTGGGTTTTTTAAAAGACTTTGCTATTGATAGGAGTTCCGATTTAAGCATATTTGGTAAAGGATTTTGGTTGTGTTTTTCCAGCCACTCATAAATATCACTTTTCCTCCAAGATGAAGTAGGCTGTTTGTTTAAAATTCTTGAATGATATGATGCATTATCTAATACAATTAAAGACGGAGCATCCAAATTTGGTATCAATTGAACTTTTAACCATTTTTCAAACATTTCGCAATTCATATTATCATGATAGTCAGCACTTTTTGATGTTGATGAAAATTAAACTCGCACCTGCAACATATCCTGTTGCAGAACCGGCATGCAAAATAATAAAACGCTTTCCCGTACCGCACCCCTTTTTCCTTTTAACACTTTTTACAGACTCATCTTGCCAAGATTTTAAACTACTTCCATTCGAAAATATCCACGTTTCGTCTAAAAATACCACTTTTCTAAATTTCGATTTGTAATTGTCCGTATATTTTTTTAAAAACTGAACACGCTGACTCACTATCTGTGGCTGCTCACATAAAAATCTTCGGTTACAGTCTTTTTTATAGCGATAACCTAAATTTTTTATTAATTTTGATAACGCTTCAAGTCCAATTTCCAAAACACCCCGAATTTTTAATGTTTTTTGTAAAACTGGAAGAGGTACATTGGTTTTTGATTTGTATAAATCGTAAATCACATTTCGAACTCCCATTGTAATATTTTCGCTTAAATCCTCAGTCTTTGGCTTTCATTGTTTACACTTTTTAGTATTCTTGGGTATTATGTTATGTTTTGTTTCATGCACAATTTTCTGCACAGTCCTTAAACTAATTTCCAGTGCTTTGGCTACTGTTTCCTGAATATTGGTTGGCGAATTTCCACTTTTTCTTTCATTTTCAAAATAGTTTATCAGATTAAGTACCATTTTTTTGATTGGGGATGCAAAAACCCAGAAAATTGTTTCATTTTGTCACAAACTGTCAAAGTCACTAAAATAAAACGTAGCTGGTGCTATTATAAGCTTTTTTAGAATCGCTGGAAAGTAAATACCTATCCTTTTTTTTCATGTCAAAATGGAATAAGTCTGTCTCATTTATCTTACGTATTTTATTTAGAGGGTAAAATTAAACGCAAGTAAAGAAAACAAAAACTGAGAGTATGTCTTTCTTGAATCGTATGACCCGCACGATAAGACCAGATCCGACTATATCTAGTTTTTTTTAGAAAAGAGAAGTTTCGTCACTAGAAACCATAAGCTTCTGTCGAGCTTACAGATAATCACGCATGAATTGTCCAAAGAATTTGTTTTTCAGATGAACCTACGTTTTGAGATACAGTAAAACAAAGTTGAACTTGTAAATTTCCACTATATTAGACAGAAAATGACATGTTTCGCTAACACTGTAGCTTCGTCAGATGACAATGATTTAATAAAGGTGAAAAGTAAAAATTGGGTGCAATAAAATTAAACTATTTAAGATGTAAATAAAACAGTGGGAGGGTTACAATTGCGGGGAAATCCAACAGAGGGTTTAAAAATTAAATTAAATTAGGTACAATATGGGTAGGTATTTACAAAATCTTAATTATATGGTTAACAGAATAAATTTAGCAAAGGTGAATTATTTAAATCTAATTGATCATTAAGTAACAGGTCCGTATTTTTAAGTTTATTTATTTCCATAGATTCTAACAAATTCAGTTTTAAGCCTTTGTTTTCTGTATGTAAGATTTTAAAGGAAGGATCGAAATTATGTTGATAATCATGTAAATGGATAGCATAGTTTGAGTCTGTTTTATTTTTTAGAAAACTGTTATAATGTTCCTGTATTCTTTTGTCAAACTGTCTACCTGTTTGGCCAATGTATGTTTTAGGACAATCTTTGCATTTTAATTTATAGACGCCTGATTTTTTGTTTTTATCGCTTTTAGTTTTATTGTTTTTGATGAATTTACTTAAAGAGTTATTAGTTTTGTAACACAAATTTATATCAAGTTTGTTAAGAAAATTGCCAATTACTTTGCTAGGTTGTCCAAAGAAAGTGACAAGTTTAAATTGGTCAGAGTTTTTGCTTCTAGGAAAAACTAAGTCAATAGCCTTTTTGTAAGTTTTCTTTTTTAGGATTTGGTCAATTAAATTTGAATTATATCCGTTATTAACTGCAATTTGTTTAATAATGTTTAGTTCTTTTTGAAAATTGATTTTATTTAGAGGGAGAGTTACTAGTCTATGGATCATACTGTGAAAAGAAGCTAATTTGTGTTGTATAGGGTGGCAAGAAGAATTGTGTATGACAGTATCAGTATGAGATGGTTTATGGAAAACGGAGAAAACATGTCTATCATTTTCTCTCTTAATATTTAAATCAAGAAAATTGATAGAATTGTTACTTTCCTGTTCTATTGTAAACTTGATATTTTTGTGTAGGCTGTTAATATATTCCAAAAAGACTTTTAACTGTCTATCAGTACCAAGAAAACATGTTAAGACGTCATCAACATACCTATGCCAATAAAGAAACTGTTTGAAAAGAGGATGATTACTTATTTTATTTTCTAAAAAATCCATAAATATTTCAGCCAATAAAGGACTAAGGGGGTTACCCATAATAAGACCATTTTTGCTGGTGTATATTTTGTCGTTGAACTCAAAATAATTTTGTTCAAGGCATACTGTAAGAGAATCGATAATTTCTTGTTTTTTGATCAGATTTACATTTTTTAAGGTAAGAAGTTGATTGACCAAAGTAATCGTTTCATCGATAGGTATGCTGGGAAACAAATTAGTAACATCAAAAGAGATTAGCTTAGCATTGTTAGGTAAATTAATATTATTAATTTTATTTACTAGCTCAAGAGAATTTTTAATTGCAAATTTTGCTGAAAATTGGGAGTTACTTTTAATGATGTCTATTAATTTTTTTGAAATTTTATACGACGGTGCAGAAAAGAAAGAAACTACGGGTCTGATAGGGTATCCCTCTTTGTGAAGCTTTATTGGTGAATATAATTTAGGAGACTGAGGATTCATAAATTAAAATGCAAAGATTGTCCTAAAACATACATTGGCCAAACAGGTAGACAGTTTGACAAAAGAATACAGGAACATTATAACAGTTTTCTAAAAAATAAAACAGACTCAAACTATGCTATCCATTTACATGATTATCAACATAATTTCGATCCTTCCTTTAAAATCTTACATACAGAAAACAAAGGCTTAAAACTGAATTTGTTAGAATCTATGGAAATAAATAAACTTAAAAATACGGACCTGTTACTTAATGATCAATTAGATTTAAATAATTCACCTTTGCTAAATTTATTCTGTTAACCATATAATTAAGATTTTGTAAATACCTACCCATATTGTACCTAATTTAATTTAATTTTTAAACCCTCTGTTGGATTTCCCCGCAATTGTAACCCTCCCACTGTTTTATTTACATCTTAAATAGTTTAATTTTATTGCACCCAATTTTTACTTTTCACCTTTATTAAATCATTGTCATCTGACGAAGCTACAGTGTTAGCGAAACATGTCATTTTCTGTCTAATATAGTGGAAATTTACAAGTTCAACTTTGTTTTACTGTATCTCATAATACTATTATTATGGATTTCCACCTAGTATCGGCTGAATCAATTAATTTGAACCTACGTTTTCTTTAAATGATCAGGTTAATAAACTACAAACTACAGATACATACGAAAATTGTTACTGGTTCATAGAAAATTATACCCAGTATAATAAAAATAACTAATGGGCGGGCATTATTGTTGGAAATAGAGTAATGAGAACATTTTTATTATGAGAGCCTCACTGAAGAGAATATCTCAATTTCCTTCGAAATTATCTGACTCCAGCTTTTTCCACTTTATTTCCAGATGATAATGATCCTTATTTACCAAGTAACCTTATGGTTATTTTATTTTATTTTATTTTTCTTTGGAAAATATATAAAATGAATACAACTAAAATAAAATTGGACGAAACGGAAACGTATGCATTAGTTAGTTTTTGTGAATTTTGATATAAACTATCTCATAATAATGACCCTAACTCACTTATATTTGGTTTGGGTCTTAGTTTTGTAACGTCTGTATTTAGCAATTTGTAAGCGATATAATAAACTATAAATATTTTTAGTATTTTTAGTAACCTAAAAGCTGTATTTATGATTTCAGATTTTTTGTTGTTCCTTAGTATTTGTAAGCGTTAAGGAGAAATGGCCTTGTGTTGTTTTTGTTCAAGTTTAATAAAGACCTTTGTAATGTTTACCTATTTTTTTTGTAATCCTTTCAAATATATACTACCACATTATATTGTATATAGGTACCTATATTTTTATATATTCTATAAATATTGATACCTATTAATTCTGTGTAATAGAAACATATAAATTTTGCTTTACCTATAGGATTTAGGAGCAATGTTTGGTCTTGGTATTTGCGCTTTTGTCATTAGGTTTTGTTAATTGTATCAATTATTATCTGTTCTGTTAAATTCCAGCAACAAGCGAAGTTCGGATGACACATATTTTATAGCCAAAAAAGTTATATAATTTGTTTCAGGATAAAACCAAAAAATTAAATTGGTGGATAATAAAAATATTGTAATATTTCTCTTTTTTTTTCTGGTAAGAAGTAGTAACTTTCTTTGATCGTAGAACGTGCAATCATATCCAAAATTTCGCTTGTTTCTTTTAATTTGTATAAGAGATAAGTGCTCCATAAATTTATCAAAAAATTAGTATTGGAAATGCACAAGCGCAAATAGGTACTAAACAACTAGACTTTGCTCTTAAATGTATAAGAGGGCAAAATTTTAAAAACCAAAAAATAGTATAAAACCGTTTTGTATTAGCAACTAAACAGTTTTATACTTATTATAAAACTGTTTTGTATTAGCAACTAAACAGTTTTATACCTATTATAAAATTGTTTTGTATTAGCAACTAAACAGTTTTATACCCATTATAAAACTGGATTATACTGATTTTCAACCAATGTATAATGGGTATAAGCACGTTTTATATTCGCTATGGAACAAACCTTTATGGTTACTTTGGGGGTGTGTTGGTCGTGTATAGGGTGTTTAGTGAAATGAAAAGATGAATGTTTATATGTACACTTAAACTATATATTTACATAAACATTACAATATTTACAACGGAGCGGGTTGTGAGCGGTCTCAGAGTGCCGAGCGTATCGTATGGCTAGCTGAGATTAACTAACCGTCTTTCTTATTACCTTATTGGAAAATCCCAAAAAGCGTCGGCAATATTTCTAAGAGATGCCCTGGAATTAGAGGCGTGCTTTATTGCCTGTACCGAATTGTTAGCTTTTATTACTTTATATTACTCCCGACCCCTGGTCAGAGGGTACAGCTGTAAACGGATGGTTAAAATACAATGCACATTTTCTATTGCCCTTTCATAAGCACGTACCAGCAAATACCTACAAAATAATTTGTTGATAAAATTATATTTTGTATGCATGTCCGCTACAGTTACAATCCATGTCATATAAACAGGAGGTATAACATAGCAATTTACTCTTATGCACTAGTCTTAACTATATCTGGTGTATATATGCTATTAGCACGTATTGCTGTCCCAAATAGTATTAAATATTATTATGATGTTTATAAGAATTCTCATATGGGTTATAATGCATTTTTCTCAGTGTATTAAGTATTTTTTTTTTATATTTTGTATGCGTTTTAATCAATTTCAAGGCCTCTACTCATATAATAAACTTACGGAGTTTTAAATTATTTCATAGAATACCTATAAATATATGTATAGCTCCTTGTCTGTAATTTATATCTATAAATATTTACTTGTTTGTAGCGGAAATATTTTGACTGGCATTATAGTTGGATTTATATCCCCAGGAACGCGAAAACAATATGGCATTTTAACTATAAAACTTGAAAAACTAAACCAGGAATTTCAATAGACAAGTGAAATTCCACTTATTTAATATGTATAAAAGAAAATCGGTGCAAATGCAAAACCAACATCGAATAAATTCAGCTGATTTCGTAAGGTCACGCGCCATATAATTCATGGATACTAGTTGGGACGGACGGCAGTGCTATGATAAAATAATTTCCGTCACTTGAAAAATAAATATACTGGGATTAGCGTTGATTGTATCATTTTGATGGCTTTCCAGATTTTGGCAATTATATTTAGCGTACCTTCATAAGATTTCATGAAATACTCCCTAGTTTTATAACTTTTACACAGCATTGAGACACTTCTAGATTTGAATTAAACAGTTTTATTTTAAAATAAGAAGCTTAGACTACCTCAAACATTATTGAAGTAAAAACAAACCGATGACAACGTTTTGTCATGATTTGACAAGCGAAACCATTCTAACCTCAAATTATTTAATTAAACTCCATGCCGCTGCCTTTAAGACGTCACTTGAAGTGAATCTCACCACTCGAGGACGCCCTTCCTCCGTAAGAGGCTAGTATGTTAATATGCTGTCTTACTCATTTCTTTAAAATCGACAAGGCATGAAGGCATTCTAATGAAAATTCTGGATTTTTTTTGTTTTTCCGTTTTTGCTCTATCTACGTTTTTTTGAGGAGACACACATTGCTTTGAAAAAATATTTATATGTTTGGTTGGGTTTTCCGAACCGATCGCTCCAAAATAGACCCAAAATTATTCTAGATCCTTCAGAGCAATGTTAATAAATCATATTAAATTCATTAAGGTATATTACCCCCATGATGTTGAGTTCTTCCATTTTTACCATCTCATGAATTTATCAAATTCTAATAAAATTCCTGCTATCGATATTTAATTACATTTCTAACTATCTACAATTATTGAGATTATGACTTCTTAGAAGATGAGAGCTATTTTTTAGTTTAAATATAGATGCTTCTATTGGAGTCTGCCTTGAAATTTCCAACTGTAGTGTTGAAAATACATTTTCAACTCCAGTGTTGAAATAATTTGTTTATTAGTATTAAATAAATCAAACTATTTTTGATAATATTTTATGGTCGTAGGAATAATTGTGTACATTACTCGTGTGAAAGTGATTTCCTCAAACGCGGAGAATTTCCGCATTCGGCCTGCGCCTCGTGCTAAATACCTCCTCGTTTAAAAAGTGCCACTTTCAACACTTGTTATGTAATATACTCATAACAATGATCGCAATTGAAATGTTTTTACCTTAGTATTCCGAGCTATTGTACGAAATAGGTCAATCCTGAAAAAGGGGTCGTTTTGTCCTAACGATTGGTCTTCACTCCCTTTATCAAGAAAGTTAGCCAGTTTAAAACTTTTTCAAGAGTTTAACGAGTTCCCGTATGGTTTTCTAAATCCCTACTTTATTTGGGTCACTTATTTTCTCTCTAATCCTTTTTATAATGGTTTTATTGGAGCTAATAGCTTCCGTTGTGGTATAAAACGGATTTTGTTTTGTAAACATTAACGTTTGTTTCTGTAGAGTACGAAGTCTTTATCTCTATTTTATATATGTACCTACTTACTACTTCTTACACAGTAAAAAAATTAAGTGCTTAAAGAGCTTTTTAGAGTGGTAAACATTGTAAGTTTACATTTTCAAATTCTTGCAAATATTATTTGCCAATATTTAACATCACAATAAACAATTAGTACGGGTTAACTTCAAGTGGGTCAATAATTGGATGCTTAACCAATTCCCTGGGTGTGAAACATACAGGGTGTTATTTAAGTATGTATCCGAAAATGCATAGTTTTTACGATACAGGGTGTCAAGCTTTAAAAAAAAAAACGGATGTTCGTAAATATCTCAATACTCGTTTATTCGATTTTGTTGAAATTTGGCAATTCTGTTTGTAATAACAAGAGGATAATTTAGCCTTAATTAGAATAAAATTATTAGGTCCAGTGGCATCCTAGAAGACAGTCGAACTAACATTTTTGACAAAAAAATTGCGCGCCACTGACTTTTTTTTAAATTATGTATTTTAATATAAAATTAATAAAATATTTGTATTTGTAGTTGCTTAATTCGATAAAAATACATAATTTTAAAAAAAGTCAGTGGCGCGCAATTTTTTTGTCAAAAATTTTAGTTGGAATGTCTTCCAGGACGCCACTGGACCTAATAATTTAATTCTAATTGAGGCTAAATTATCCCCTTCTTATTACAAACAGGATTGCCAAATTTCAACAAAATCGAATAAGAGAGTATTGAGATATTTACGAACATCCGATATTTTTTAAAAAGTTTGATACCCTGTATCGTAAAAATTATGCATCTTCGGACCCATGTTTGTATGAACTTTTCTTCTTATAATCACTTAAAGAAACACCCCTTGGAGTTTCGCCAGATACTTAAATAACACCCTGTATTTGGGCCACAATAAAAAAACTTTTTGGGTGTAAACAGAATTTTCCAACATTAAATATTCCCCTAAATTGTGTATTTTACATTACTCTGGTAAATTATAAAACTGCAGTGTAAATAGCAATCCTAGAAGGACAAAGCAGCTCCGTAAATTCGCTTCCCAAGCCAGACAAACGTCACTTAAGGAGGAAATACATTACTATCACGTTACGTGAGTATACTACGTGAAGACATAAGAGCAGTAATTTTGAAGAGAACCGTTTTTCCATAGGTACAGATTTACAAGAGACACACCATTGTCATATCACGTATGTTTACGTGATAGCACATGATTTTGCAGGACTTCACGCTTTCAGATTTTCTTTTTAAACATCAATTTCGTAAAGCGTGAAGCGTAAAAGCGTGACTTTAGAGAAATGGAAGAAGTTTTAATGACAGTACATCTTAAAACGATCTTCACCTTCCAATAATTCTTGGAATTAAGTGTGAAATTCACTTTTCTCCCTTCTTTTTAAATTAATGTCGTGTATCCATTGCCTAGTTTCAAGTTTTTCAGTCGCTATGACCGCACCCGCTCTTTCTAAATCTTCTTCAAACTCTGAAGATTAAGATGAACTCTTATTTAGTTTTCACATTTTCTAGTTACGATTAGCATACAGAATATTTTTATAAAATAAATGATATGACTTCACGTGAAATAATAATAATGTGATTCTGCTTGAAACTCATGCATTTTATTTCTGGCGTGATAGGACGTGAACTCATGTGGGGTGATAGTAATGTGTTTTCACCTTTATTATTATCGACGAGCATGCTGCTACTGCCGTTAGTTAGTTTGTGTAGTTCTCATTTTGTGCGTCTTATAAAAATTGTGATAATATAACCATAACTATAGCTTCAGTGTTTTCATTTGTATTTGCTACGCTTATTTTATTTATTGTTATTTTTCTAAAGACAATAATATCTAGTTGTTTAAAATTTACCTTAGTTACCCATTTACCTTTTTAATTGTTTTACCTATTACCTGTTTTAATGTATTTTTTATTGTTACTTTTGAGAAGTGAGCCAGTTTGGTTAGTTTTATAACAAAAGACAGTAGTCAACAACTCAAAAAAATATCTGGTTGACAAAAAGTTTAATTTTTTACAATATATTTAATTTAACGAGAAATTCAGTCCACGCTATTTATTTGAACGAATGAAAGAAATTTGAGTAACACTAACATCAACACTAGTTCCTATATAGAATAAATTGAAATTTATTCAAGCTTATACAGATTGATTCAAAAGTACTTTGACAAACTTCGGGAGGTAATTTCTGGCAATATTTTAACATGAAAAGTTCTTATAAACAGTGGTCCTGGCGACTTCGTTACGGAGATACAGGGTGTTGAAATGTTAAAAGGAATAGTAATAATTTTTAAATAACTCCTTAACGAGTTATTTTCTTTTTATGAAATTTAGTGAATTAAATAAGCATCTAAGGAGACTTATTTTCAAAGTACAATACGTTTGTAAATTTAACCAGTGGCGTCGGTATAAAATGTTACTATCATATTTTTTGTGAAAACTATGCTGCACCACTGACTTATTTTATTTTAACTTTCTTCTTATGACTCCCCCCTTCATTTACAACAAAAAAGATCCCGTGTGTTTTTTTGATACGTTGGACGGTTTAAGGATAAATGATTATTTTTATTTGACTATGCACAAATATTAAAAAATGTGTTTTAAACTGATCAACCTCTCAAATATTTATTAAAGTATTTTAACGAATACCTACATACCTACTTACTAATAAACAAATATGTATATGCCTAAGGAAGGCATCTGAGGATGCCTATTTTCTAAATATAACACGTTCTCAGTGGCATACATATTTATTTATTAGTAAGTATGTTATTTTTTAATATTTTGTGTTTTGACAAGACGACTTTGGAAATGCACTTGCGGATAAATTAAAACATATTTGACCTTCAGTTACCATTGAGTTTTATTATATTTATTGTATATTATTATAATATACAAAATGCATGTCGGCTAAATGCGCATTATTCCTTAAATAATCCATACCTTATAAACAATACTAATAATATCCAATGAAAATAACAAAACTGAAGAAACAAAACTCAATGGTAACTGAATGTCAAATAGGTTTTAATTTATCGACAAATGCATTTCCAAAGCCGCCTTGTCAAAATACAAAATATTAAAAAATAACATACTAATAAATAAATACCTATGTATGCCACTGAGAACGTGTTATACTTAGAAAATAGGCATCCTCAGATGCCTTCCTTAGGCATATACATATTTGTTTATTAGTAAATATGTATGTAGGTATTCGTTAAAATACTTTAATAAATATTTGAGTGGTTAATCAGTTTAAAACACATTTTTTAATATTTGTGTATATTCAAATAAAATAATCATTTACCCTTAAACCGTCCCTCGTATCAAAAAAACATGCGTAATCTTTTTTGTTGTAAATGAAGGGGGGAGTCATAAGAAGAAAGTTAAAATAAAATAAGTCAGTGGTGTAGCATAGTTTTCACAAAAAAATCTGATAGTAACATTTTGTACCGACGCCACTGGTTAAATTAACGAACGTGTTGTACTTTGAAAATAAGTGTCCTTAGATGCTTATTTAATTCACTAAATTTCATAAAAAGAAAATAACTCGTTAAGGAGTTATTTAAAAATTATTACTATTCCTTTTAACATTTCAACACCCTGTATCTCCGTAACGAAGTCGCCAAGGACCACTGTTTATAAGGACATTTCATGTTAAAATATTGCCAGCAATTACCTCCTGAAGTTTGTCAAAGTACTTTTAAATCACTCTGTATATTATTTACTTAAAAGTTGGAGCTATATTGACGTATTTATCGTTTTGTTTTTTAATCAATATTAGGTAGCTTTTTCGTGTTGTCCAAAAATCGGCCGAATACCAATATTTGGAGTTATAATTACCTACAATAAGGCCCTCCGCACATGAAGCAACTAAAAAGAAACTAAACTAATTAGAAACTTAAATTATAAACTAGTAACAAACTATGAATCGCACACGACGCTACTGAAAGTTTATAAAACCACTTCTCGATTATGGTGGCTTTGTTATATGGTGCATACATTATTATTTCAGTATTGTAATAATAACTATTGTTATTTATTATCGTGTTAAAAAATGGATAGTGATTCAATTGATGAAGATATTATCCTTTATTATTATAATGCAATAATTTAACATTTAATTCGCTTCCAATAGCATTCCAAGCTTTTTCGGTAATTTTCCGTGAATTTTCATTTAACGTGTAGTTATAAAGATACGGGTATTTTTCCACTTCTACTAGTCTTTAATTCAATAGTTGGTCTGCCATTTTTGCCGTTTTGTGTAGTTGTTTACAGAATAAACTAGAAACCAATCGCTGAGCGACCTACACGTCGGGTTGAGACTTGACTGATTACTGACGAGTTGCAAACCAGTTGTCAACTAGTAGCGCTGTATGCGGATGCTCATTGAAATACACAGGGAGTGACTAATAAGTAACTGAGTGATGATTTAAATTTCTAATTCGTTTCTTTTTAGTTGCTTCATGTGCGGAGGGCCTTAAGGTTAAAGAGTTTAAATTTCACAAAATTCCTTTTTTTTGCTTTCATTAATTCGTCAATCGAAATTACTTTAAATATTTAAAACTGTAGGTAATTAACATGTATTCGGTTGCCTTTTAAAGAAAGCGAAAAGGATAAGAAATATCGACAAAAAAAAGTATTAAATGGCAAATGCTTTCTTTACTAACTCTTAAAATATTAGTAAACGTTATAATAGGAAATCTGTTCAATTTTGTTTTTATTTTCCATAACTTTGGGGCGTTCTTTTTAGGGGAAAAATGAAATTTTCCTTAGAAAGGTACTCACGTGCTTACGGCAGTTTTTCGTCGGTAGAACAGATGGCAAGTGATGCTTATGCTTATAGGGCGCCACTCAGTTACTATTCTTTCTTTTAGTATATAGGACTTTTCAACCGAGAAGCCAAGCTCTCTTTATCAATAATAGATAGAAAATATGCAAAAAAATCAAGACTGAAATAAGTTTCGATCTATTTAATGACAACTAAATAAGGTTGCAGTTATAAATAAATGATTAAACATGATTAAATGGATAAAAGGGTGGAAAATACTAAGTAATTACATCTGCTAGATTTTTGATAAACGAATTTTTAAAATGAAACCTTTACGTATCTGAACTTGTTTCTTTACTTTACCGAATTAATATGTGCATAACCTTCTTTGGCCAAAGATATACCCCTCGCTATGTGCATTTATATGTAACTATATTGGGTATGTATTACAATGATAAAATTTAATTTTTGAATAAAAAACCGAAATATATAAATCATACATCGTGTTTTCATTCCTTAAATGATCCAAAACACAAAAATTCATAAAATATGTATCGGTAAAAAGATTAGAAAATTAAAATGTTCTGTTGAAAAATACTGTTGGATACGAAATTGCCTACGCCCAAATAAAGCGTCAGCTGATATTTAAATAACAAAACATCGCAACAAAGAATCTACATTAAAATAGCTATCTAGAGAAGTTATTGAAGTAAAAGTTTGTTATTGTCAATTTTCCCATAAAATAAAAGGTTGCCTAATTTGTGTCTCAAAAAAAAAAACACCAAAAACTTTCGAGGCTTTTAGACATCCCATCTCTTTATTACGCACAGCCTTCACAGCTTTTACCATAGCGTGAGGGTCCCATTTCTGTGTTTTTCAAGCATCTCTAATAAAATATCAAAATATTGTATTGGGTGCCTAATTTGAGATAGTCTTAAATACAGCACCATTTAGTATCTCAAATTAGGAATTCTCGTTATAAAAATTGACAACAATATTTTAGGTTAATTATGAAAGTATACAGCCAAATTTTAATAAGACATCATTTGGCAACACCTAAACTAACTACTTCGACACATAAAATATTTTTTCCAATTTTGTCTCGAAACAGATCTATTTCGAACGCGCTAGCGAGTTCGTAATAGATCTATTTCGACCTCCGAATTTTATTATTTAAAGGTTGGCCCTACATGACATGTTTTTTTCACCGTTTAGCATAGCATTCTAGATAACTAATATTTTTTAGTCCAAATATGCAAAACACTACACGAACCCACGTATGTATGTTTGGTTGCCTAGATCTACAAATATGTATGTTATTTGCGGGTGTAATAAAATCCTTCGATATTCACGTGGTGAGAGAATGGTTTAATCCAAGTTTAAAAAAGCCAAGAAAAACGAGCCTTTAAAAGTCCTTACCTTGTCTAGGTTGATGACTTCCTAGCAGGCCTGCTTCTATGAAGACTGCTTCTCAGGGCTCCTTCGATAGAGGGTTGCGGGTGATAATAGTCCAAAAAAGTTAGTCACTAATTTCGGACGCGAACGAGCACTTGATATCGGGTTCACAGGTAGTACCCGACTCTTCGTCCAGATACGCCGCAGAACGGGCGGTACCAGAACTTTTAAAGGCAACCATACACGCGGAGATATTATACTTGAACTTGAATATGGAAGCGCGGTGATGTTTGATTAGAAAAAAAAATGTAAATTAATGATAGAAAAAATGCAATTAAATTAAAAACATTGACTTGGACGACACACGTTTGTAGGGACGGACCATTACCGCCCACCAAAATACGTAGTATTTTATTTAAGTAGGTAGAGGACAGAGTTTTAGGGCCGGTCGTTTAAAACTACCATTAGCCGTCTGAACCTTAGCGACTCTGACAATTCCGTCAGGGCCAGGATATGTTGCCACTATACGCCCTAAAGGCCAGTGAAGTGGTGAAGTCGTATCCTGTTTAATAACAACAAGAGTACCTGGTTGAAGGTTAAAAGAAGGTGAATTCCACTTGGCCCTTTGATGCAACGTATGTAGGTACTCATTAGACCATCGAGTCCAAATATTCTGATGGATGCGGGTAAGAAATTGCCATCTCGAAAGCCTATTTATGGGAACATCGAGAAGATCAGGTTCCGGAGGGGCAGTCAAAGGCTCCAAGGTCAAAAAATGCCCAGGAGTAAGGGCGCTTAAATCGTTTGGGTCATTACTAATAGGGGTTAGCGGTCGCGAATTCATAATAGCTTCAACTTGAATAAAAACTGTTGAAAGCTCCTCAAAAGTGAGAATATGGTCTCCGACTACACGGAGTAAATGCGTTTTTATAGATTTTATATTGGCCTCCCAAAGGCCTCCAAAATGGGGAGAAGAAGGTGGGTTAAAGTGCCAACTAATAGTCTCTTTCACGGCAGCTGCCTTAGCATATTGATCAAGCAGCTTACGAGCCTTGACAAAATTGGTTCCGTTATCGGAATAGACATGAGCACAGCGACCACGACGACCAATAAATCGCTTAAATGCAGCAAGAAATGCGTCGGCGGATAAATCGGAAACAAGTTCCAGATGAACCGCCTTAACGGATAAACAAATAAAAATACAAAGGTAAGCTTTTAGGGTTTTATGGCCGCGGGTTTTGGACATGGTTATGGTGAAAGGGCCTGCATAGTCAATACCAACGTGAAGAAAGGGCTTACAACGGGAAACCCGTGCTAAAGGTAAATCTCCCATTGGAGGAGCATGAGCCGTAGGGTGAGTTTTAAAACATCTTACGCAACGGGACAAAACACGTCTGATCGAGCGTTTAGCAGACAAAATCCAAAACTTTTGTAAAAGTAGAAAATGAACAGTTTGTACCCCAGCATGGAGGTACTGCAAATGTATAGATTCTATAATTAAGTCGGTTAAAATACTTCGACTAGGAAGGAGGGCGGGAAATTTGCGATCATAGTCAATAGGTGCGTGTCTAAGTCGACCACCTACTCTTAAAATACCTTGATCGTCAAGGAAGGGTGAAAGTTTACTAAAAACTTTAGGAAGGGGTTTTCCTTGGCGGAGAGCCTGAATTTCAAGGGAAAACTTTAGTTCCTGAATGCGTTTGACAAATAACAGCAGTGCCTTGTGGATTTCAAGGGTAGTAAGGGAGCCTGTACAAGGGAAATGATTGCGGATTTTAATTTGGCAATTGTGAGTAAAACGGAGTACGTATGCTAAGATACGGGATGAATACTTAACCGACGAATGAGATTCCACTAAGGAATCCAGAAGGTTGGGGGAAATAAAGGTAGAACAAACTAATGGACGCTCTTCCAAAGTGACTTCGGGTGAAAGAGGAAAGTCATGGTATTCCATGTTGGGGAAGTTAGAGTTTAAAAGAACGGGTGCCGCCCACCATAAGGAACAGTTAAGCAACTCGGAGGGTAACATTCCTCGGGATCCCACATCAGCAGGGTTGTCCGAAGATGAAACATAAAACCAACTGGAAGGAGATACCTTCTCGTGAATAGCAGAAATTCTATTGCCGACAAAGGTACGCCATTTGTGCGGGGAAGATTTGATCCAACTGAGAGCAACAGTGGAATCCGAATAACAGTAAACTTTTTGAAATTGTAATTTACCTTCAAAAGCATTTAAAACAAAATAAACCAAACGGGCCGCTAGAACTGCAGCACAAAGCTCAAGTCTAGGCAACGAGACTCGCTTAAGAGGGGCTATCTTTGTTTTAGAGCAAACAAAGTGCGCGGAAATGTTATTGGAGGATGAAAAACATCGAATGTATACACAACTACAAAATCCTTTCTCACTCGCATCGCCAAAACAATGCAGTTCATAATGAGACGTTCCCTCAGGAAAAATAAGGCGGGGCAGATTAAAAGAACTAAAACTGGAAATATCGTTAAGATATCGGTCCCAAAGCCTTACAATTTCATCAGGGGGTGCCTCATCCCAATCTACCTTTAACGTCCAGAGTCGTTGAATCAGATGTTTAATTAAAAACGTTATCGGTGAGGCAAGTCCTAAAGGATCGAATATGCGAGCAAGATTAGATAAGAGATTCCTTTTAGTGCATGATCGGTCTGGAAACTTCACACAAAAGCGGAAACTATCAGAAGAAGCATTCCATTCTAAGCCCAACACTTTTAAGGATGTTTCATTGGAAGAAGAATCAAAACTTACTGGATCTATGGCTACAAGGGTAGAGGGTAAGTGACTTAAAAGTTTGGGGTGGTTACTTGACCATTTCGGAAGGTCAAAACCCCCCTTCTGTAGCAAAGAAATTAGTTCACTTTGAAGAAGTAAAGCATGCTCAAGTGAGGAGGTACCCGTGACTATATCGTCAACGTATGTACTGTTACGTAAAGCTTCAGCAGCCATTGGGTGGGAAGTTCCATCTTCCTCAGCTAATTGAAGAAGAGTGCGGATAGCAAGATAAGGTGAACAAGTAAGGCCATAGACAAGGCGGTTTATGCGAAATTCTTGAACAGGGTCAGAGGGAGAAAAACGCCATAAAATGCGTTGATAGTCCTGATGCTCAGGAGTGATAACAATCTGACGGTACATTTTGGTGATGTCCGCGGTTAAAACAACTTTGTGGATGCGGAAATTAAGCAAAATGGTAAAAATGTCATTTTGAAGTTTTGGGCCAATGTAAAGTTGATCATTGAGAGAGGGTTGATTGGGTAAATGAGCTGAACCGTTGAAAACTACCCTCAGCTTAGTGGTCAAACTGTCTGGTTTTATAACACAGTGATGTGGAAGATAAAATGAATTGGTAGAAAAACCAGAGGCGGGTTCCATATGGCCAAGATCAAGATATTCTTGAATAAACTCACGATATTGATCGTACGTTTGCGGGTTTTTAATGAACCTGCGCTCTAATGCATAAAACCGATGAAGTGCGAATTTCTGGAAAAGACGGATTGTCTTCTTTAAACGGAAGATTTAAAATAAATCGTCCAGACTTATCACGCCTAAAAGTGTCCACAAAATGTTTTTCACATTGAATTTCTTCAGGAGACAAGCATTTAACTCGCGGAACTTCTTCTAACTCCCAAAACAATTTAACTTGATTCTCCAAAGAGACAGAATCTTCAATATGACAAAACATAGTAGTGATTGAGGGAGTGGGAGAGGGCTTTTGAACAGTTCCCATTAGTATATATCCAAAAATGGTATTTAGAGCATCAGGGGCTCCTACGCCTCCTGGAATACGCCCATCTAGCAAAACCTTAGAAAATATATCAGCGCCAAGTAATAAGTCGACAGAACCAGGCACATGAACCTGATCATCGGCCAGGCGAATGTTTGAAACATGGGGCCAACTTTCAATTGGAAGTTTATAAGTCGGTAAATTATCGCATATTTTACTAAGGATAAGCGCATCAATTGAGAATGTGGGGGTTGTTTGTCTAAATGGACGAAACGAAATGGTTACTCCTTGATTTACCAAGGTATTCATGGGACCTAAGCCATTTAAATTGACTGGACTTTGTACTGGGTGCAGTCCGAGGCGTTTGACACATTTTGAAGTTATAAAAGAGGTCATACTCCCGGAATCTAGAAGACAACGGACGGGTTGATAAGTACCTCGGTTATCTAACAGTTCTATGCGGGCGGTGGAAAGTAAAACACTGGATTTTGAGGAAGTAAAACCACCTTGAATAGAACGTGGTGCGGTTGTAGAAGTTCCCTTGGGAATAGTTGGAACATTATTCGGTGTTGGCGATAAAGCTGGTGGGTGCGGTGGAGAAATATTTTTTGAAAAATGTAATAAAGTGTGATGTCTCTGACTACATGTATGGCAAGTAGTTTCGGAATGACAAGTAGCAAAGCGATGGGTATGGCTTAAGCAATTTATACAAATTTTATGAGTTTTTGCAAATTGATACCGATCATACGGAGTTTTACCTAAAAAATTGGTGCATTTGAAAATTTTATGATCAGTTTTATTGCATCCTGGGCATTGAGGATCAGAATTTAGTGTTTGAACTAATAACGCCGTATGATACGGTGATTGGGGTTTGTGAGGCACAGGCTTTCGAAACGTAGGCTTGTATTTAATAAGAGGCAAATTAATATTATCAAGAGCCATGCAATTCTTCATCAAAAATTCTGATAATATTTTATAAGTCGGCAACGTTGTGGAATCATCATAGAAAAGTTCAAATCTTGTGACAATTGAAATATCTAAACGTTTAAGTATCATTTGAACCAAAATAAAATCCCAATGATCAGTTGGTAGTCCTAAATTTCTTAATGAGGCTATGTTTTCTGCAAAAATGTCTAATAAATTGCGGAGGTCATTTGAATTGTCACAGGATACTTTGGGAGCATTTTCCAAATTATTCCAAAGCGTAGAAGCCATTAAACGAATATTTTTATAGCGTTTGCAAAGCGTATCATAAGCAATAATATAATTTGTAGAAGTTACCGGTAAATGTTGAATAACAGATAAAGCTGAGCCTTTAAGTGTGGAAAGCAGATAAGTAAACTTCTCACAATTTGCCAAAGTGGCATTATTATGTATTAACGCATCATACATGTCAATAAAAGATTGAAATAAAGTAATCTCGCCTGTAAAACTAGGCAAATTAATTTTAGGTAATTGATTGGAGGTTATGTTGCCACCAGACTGCGAAGTACCAGCTGACGATTGAACAATTGATGCTGAATCAGGCGGTAATTTAAATTTAATGGCTTTAATACCATAGTACAACAAATCAAATTCTTTTCGAATCACATCTTCAGCATCAAACATCTTCTCGTCATCGGCCACTAGGCAAATAATGCACTGGTGACTTTCATAAAAGCCAGAATGTCGTTTTTCTATATTCTCCAGCATACATTTAAAACGTTCAACCTGAGTGGTATCACCTCCTTCGACCTTCTTTGCAACATCGTGCATTTCCTTTATTTGCGATAGTTCAGTTTTGCGTAAAGCTTGATATTTTTTAAGTTTATCGGACATATTGAAATAATATTTAAATTATAAATAACGAAAATCGTCTATCAACTAAACCCAATTTTATCAACTAAAACACGTGCAAAATATGTACGTATATGAACACCTTTTTTACTCTGTCTCCTACAAACCTATAAAAAAGGCATAAGGAATTTGATAAGAAACCGGTACGTCGTCGTAGCCAAGCCTAATTTTAATGCGTGAAAAATGCAATATTTGATTTTAAATTACCATTATAAATTAATTTTTCTTAAAATTGAAATTGATTAATGATTGATTTGAATTAAAATTTTTTTTAGAAAATATATATTTTTAGAAAATTTAGTTATGGGGTTATTGAACAAAAAACCCTTAACACCAAAAGAAAATAGTCATATCCGGTCTCGAAAGTGACCAAATGTTATTTGCGGGTGTAATAAAATCCTTCGATATTCACGTGGTGAGAGAATGGTTTAATCCAAGTTTAAAAAAGCCAAGAAAAACGAGCCTTTAAAAGTCCTTACCTTGTCTAGGTTGATGACTTCCTAGCAGGCCTGCTTCTATGAAGACTGCTTCTCAGGGCTCCTTCGATAGAGGGTTGCGGGTGATAATAGTCCAAAAAAGTTAGTCACTAATTTCGGACGCGAACGAGCACTTGATATCGGGTTCACAGGTAGTACCCGACTCTTTGTCCAGATACGCCGCAGAACGGGCGGTACCAGAACTTTTAAAGGCAACCATACACGCGGAGATATTATACTTGAACTTGAATATGGAAGCGCGGTGATGTTTGATTAGAAAAAAAAATGTAAATTAATGATAGAAAAAATGCAATTAAATTAAAAACATTGACTTGGACGACACACGTTTGTAGGGACGGACCAATGTATGTATTGTTTTAGTTAATTAAAAAACACATATTAAATAATAACTTTATTGACGGAGAACTATTTTGCTTTTGTAGATGCTTCAAGCTATCATTTTCTGCCAAATCCTATCCAAAATTCAATCTACTAACCTTCCAATGCCGATTTTAACTTCAACTTTATTTGAATTTTCCATCTTCCCTATAGTAAATTGCAATGCCGTGACGTAAAATCAAGTCTTTTGAAATTCGAAAAAAAGTAGCAAAATCGCCCGAATTTCCGAACGCTCTGTATATGTACCAAATGTATAAGGATCACACAACGTATTCCGTCCAATTTCAAATCTCATATCGCTAAAATAACTTTAAAATCTCGTGGTGAAAATGGGTGAATAAATCAAAAAATGACAGTTCGCAAAATAATTTTTATTGTCCATAGGCTACTATGATAAAAAAATATAATATAACATAACATTTAGACATAAAAATTTACAAAATTTGAAGGATTTATTTTCTTTTTAAATATGTGTTTTTTATTGAAAAAACTACAAATTAGAAAAAATAGTATAAAGTACGTGTGATATAAAGCAGTTTTAAGCACTTGTCCCGTTATAAAACTCGCCGCAAGCGGCTCGTTTTTTAACATGGACGCGTGCTATAAAATAATGCTTTATAAAACGTGTACTTTAATATACTATTATTTCCACTTACGTTGACTGAAAATGCCTATTTATTTACAATATCAAAAAAACTTTACGACTCAAATCGGAAGAAAAACGTACCTGCGCAGAAATAAACGAACTGACGGGCTCTACGAGCTCTTTACCACTGCAGTCTAGTTTATTTGAGTAAGTTTACGCCACTTTTGTTAGATGGTGTTACATATACGTTAATATGCGGAGCTATCTCAAATTAGGCGCCTATCTCAAAATTGGGTATCTTCCTCTACGCTCGTTAAATAATATAATATTACCTGTATTAATACTTCAAATTTTTAAACGGGACAATCTGTAAATAAACACGTCTATAACGTGGCCTAATAAAGTATCTTCCTACTCCAACATAAATCCAACTATTATAACCATAAACTTCTCAGCAAAACCTGATATCGGCAAAATTGCATGTTTACTGGGGAATTCCATTACATAGATTGCCGTGACCGCAATAATGTATCCAAAAAAATAAAACTTAAGAGAACTAAAAGTTTTGTTCGCTGAAAGTTTTCGACACACTATATTAGTTGAATGTGTTGTTTAATAGAATTTACGAAGCGCTAATCTTTCCCATAAAACTATATTTAAAAGAAAAGTTTTTCTAGATAAAATTAATCAAGCAAATCTACGACTAATTTGAGAAGAGTTTTCTCTAAATAACTTTTAATTGGCTTATTAGAAAAATGTCGGTTTCCTGGGTCTAACCGTTTTTGAGATATCTCTATTTAATAATGACATCCCCTCTGGGAAAAGGGGCGGCCGTCAATGTATGTTATGAGTATTCACTTTGTGGTAAGTACTATAAGTAATATAAATGCTGCCTTGCTTGCTCCTTGTAGTTGTGACTTTATTCTGTGCAAGTGATGTTCTCCTTACATTTGACTTAATTTTATTAAGTTCTGTTTAGAGGTGCTGGGATGTTTAAATGGTGCCTAAAATCGACACTAGATGTCGTCATGTGCTTCATCCTTTCGGCTGACTGCCATATTTACTACATTTAGGTAGTAGTAGTAGTAGTGGTGATTTATTTAGCAAAAAGCTACAATTAAATATTTTTTAATACATTTTTTTAACAAATTTTTATAGATTAATTTTAAACTTTTAATACGCAACCATCTTTTAAAAAAAACACACAGAAAAGTTAAACATTTTGCAAATTGTATCAAAATATTACGTATCATTTTATTTTTTAATTAAAGTAAATTTAAAGTTTTTTTAAATAGCTTTAGTGATATTTGAGATTTAATAGAATTTTTCAAATTATTATATTCTATCAAACCTTTATGAAAAATTGACTTATAAATTAATTTTTTTAGACACTCTATCCACATAAAAATTTTGATTAGTTCTTGTTTTATAATTATGATGATCATAATTAAAAGAACAAAAAAATTTTAAAACAATCAGGCAATAACTTATTTTTAATTTTGTGTATAAAAATAAATACTAAATAAAGAATTAAATTTCTTAAATTCAACCAATCTAAATTTTTTAATATAATAGTATATTAAAGTATAAGTGGATATTAAGGTCTTTAAAACACGCGCGATTTTGCAAGCACGACGGCGCAGCCGGAGTGCTTGAAATAGAGCAAGTGTTTTAAAGACCAGTTATCCACGAATACTTTACATTGTTTTTTTTTATTGGTATTTATAATACAAAAAATGGAAATAATAACTTAGTAAGTAAGTGAAATGGTCGAATTCGCGATGTGATATACCTGTCGTTGTCATGAAAATGAGGAGAACAAAAAATACCTTCCAATCTGTCACATAAGATTCATTGTTGTCACCGTTGACATTGGTTGTCTATTGCTTAAAAATAGTATATTATTAACCAAGGTTTAGACAGCCATCATTATTGCCCGAGCGTCAAGTTTAAATCACGAGGAGCGGAGCGACGAGGGATTTAGGGCGCGAGGGCTATAGGCTGTCTAAACCGTGGTTAATATAATTTTTTTTCCACTACTAACACTTTTATTTTGTACAGTATTAATAAATTATAAAAAATATTAGGTAGGTATAAATATATATTTTAATCAAGTTACCTGCTTTGGCATATTGGCAAGATAATTTGTTCTCTTGTCAGTTGGCTTGGCGTCACCTTTCATGTTATTTATTGGGGAATTAACAAATCAAGTTACCGGGTTTTAAATAGATCGGTCAATAATGGATTTCAATGCATTATTATTGACCGTCGTCAATAGCAACTGAGAAGGGAGAGAAAAACGATTTCTGGCGTTAATTAATCGGTCAATAATGGCGATGTTGTAGGTTAGTAGTGGAAAAAATATTTTATTTGACGTTAAAAGGTAATTCTGTCAAATCAATAATTCAAAAGTTGACATATTTAGACTTCACGTTTCACGGGTTGTTGATGTTGCCATGGTAACTTTAAAACACGCGCGTTTTTGAAAGTGGGATTTAAACACGCTGAGGCGTACTTTAAATAAGGGAAATAGGGTATCAATAAAAAAAAAATTATTTTTGTATACCTATTTGTCACAATTTAAATAATCCGCATTGCCTTATTTTGTAAAATTTGTAATGTATCAAATATTTCCTCACTAGCGCAATATAAAATGGAAGAGCATTAAAGAAAATGTAGTAATATAATACTATTATAATATAAAGTTTTTTTCGAAAACAAACTTAAAATAGAACTGATTCTTTTAAAATAACCTACTTTTTCAGCAATCTTTTGTATGGCATGTCTCTTTCTGTCAATCCGTCTTGTATATTTCGCATTGTTTTAATATTCACAAAGCCGTCGTTAGCATTTCCATTTTGATTGTTTAACAGTTTACGTGGGGAAATCCTTTATAAAGATTTAATAGAATATTATAAATTGCAAAATTTTCAAAATAAAAGTATCAATTGACAATAAAACTTTTAAAAAAGTAAAATTTAATTAAAAAAAAAATCTTTACAGTCTCAACCGGAAAAAAATTAGAAATAGTTGGTCACATTACGGTTTATAGTGTATACAAGAAAAAAAGCCATCATACTTTATAAAGTTGTATAAGCAATAACATATACAAAATTTTAATTTTGAATCAATAATGATCCCTAAATATTTAAAATTGTTTACTAATTTCAATTTTTCACCATCAATCACAACATTTATATTCTGACAATTTGAATTATTACCAATAACCATACATTTAGTTTTGAAATGTTTAAATTTAATTTCTTTATTTTTAGCCAATTTAATAATATATTTATCTCAGAATTTAGAGTATTTAGAATCAAAAATATTTAAAACATTTGTTACTTATACATTTTTAAAACTAAAGGCATATCGTTGATGTATAAAATAAATAGAATTGAACCTAATATACTTCCTCGAGGAACTCCTATATTATTTATTTTTTTATTTGAATATGTTTTTCATATCTTGTTACCTGTTACTTAAATCGTTTTTAAACCATTTATACACGTTTCCGCCAATACCAAACTGATACAATTATTACACACGTTTCTTTGTTTCGTTAGATCCTAGACTTCCTGATGGGCCAAGATATTGCGAAACGCGTCTAAAGATGGATCTGACGAAGTTAAAGGAAACATTTTCTTCTGTCTTCATCGGTTTCGGTTCCCTCACCGACGACCTACAGGTCTTAGCGCTGCCTAGCTTGACTCTTGTAACTGTCACTTTGGTCTGTGCAAGTGATTGTTGACTTAACTTTCTGTTTAGAGGTGCTGGTATGCTTTAAAGGTGTCTAAAATCAACGCTAGATGTCGCCATGCGCTTGATTATTTTCGGCTGATCGTCATATTTACTACATTTAGAGTCCTCATGCCGACTTTGGTTTAAAGGTCCTTTCACTACCTAATATCCGGACTATAATATTTATAATATATTTTCAATTCTAATGTCAGTGTTAAATATAATGAATTTGATTATTATTTTGATACATATTTTTTTGCTATTTTCACCCCCTTGCTGGAACCCCTACGACGGGTTGGCTTCCACCCTTAAAATCTGAAATGGAAAGGGGGGTCGAGTGATACCTTATTTTAAAGGGAATTGAATTGCCTTCCAAACGCGACCTTGCTCGTTTAAATCGAGTGAATAGTTCTTGAAAAATAGGGCTGAAAAGAAACGAAAATTTAGAAGTAATAAATTTATTACCGCTTGTATCAATCAAGTAAATGTTGAAAATATCCACCTCCAACCTCCATGCAATTGTAAAGGCATTGTTAAAAATGTTCGCGAACATTATGGAGCATAATGGGGTGGCTTTCACCCTTAAAATCTTAAATGACAAGGAAGGTCGAGCGATAGCTTATTTTAAGAAGAATTAAATTGTCTCAAAATCAGCATATTAATTTACTACTTGCTCGCTTAATTCTTAAAAGTTTTAATAATATTTTCACCACCGATCCTTCCACCCCCCTCCCACCCAAAATCTTTCAAACCCGTCCCCAGCGTACTTTAAAAATGCATAAGTTATATTCCTATAAAATAAAACTGGTTCATGAACTTAATGAAGACGATGACGATTGCCGTTTGCAATTTTGCGAGTTAATTAGTAAAATGATCATTCGCAATCCACAATTTATTTTTAACATTTCTTTCTCCGATGAATGCACTTTTTTCTTCGTGGTACTTCAATCGGCAGAATTGCAGGTATTGGTCGGATTCCAACCCTACAATTTTTAGGGAAATGCATACTCAACATGTGTGGGCTGAAATTTTTGGAGACCGTATTATTGGGCCGTATTTTATACCCGGAAATTTAACAGGCGAAATTTACCTGAACCTCTTAGAAACCACTATTAACCTTGCTTTAAGGACTGCCATAGAAGAAAATGACGGTTATCGGCCACAAAAAATATTTACTTTCAGCAAGACGGAGCACCCCCGCATTATGCGTGTCCTGTTAGATAGTTTCTGGATGAAAATTTTCCAGGAACATAGATTGGAAGAAGAGGTACTATTGAATGCGAAAACGAAGACGTGTACGAGTGCCGACAAATAACTCTCGCAATGCTCCATAATGTTTGCGAACATTTTGAACAGTGCCTTTACAATTGCACGGAGGTTGGAGGTGGACATTTTCAACATTTACTTGATTGATACAAGCGGTAATAAATTTTATTACTTTTAAATTTTCTTTTCTTTTTACCCCTTTTTCTTAGGAACTATTCACTCGATTTAATCGAGCAAGGTCGCGTTTGGACGGCAATTCAATTCCCTTTAAAATAAGGTATCACTCGACCCCCCTTTTCATTTAAGATTTTAAGGGTGGAAACCACCCCGTCGTAGGAATTCCAGCAAGGGGGTGAAAATAGCAAAAAAATATGTCCACATGAGAACTAAGGTTTCCGTGTTCTAGCGTATTTTGATTTATTAACAAGAAAATAAACCTGGGTGGACAGTTTTCGGTGCGCCACCCTGTAGTAAAAATGCCCATTACAAAACACCTTTTACACTTGTTTCATTCCGATATTACTTGTTTGTGGACATTCTTCGACTATTTAAATAAAATAAAATCAAAATTATATACCTATTCGTTTAAAACTTTTGGAACATTGTCACAAAATATAGTTTTAATTAGGAACTAGGGCATGAAATCATTCAGACTACCAATATATTGAATAAATTGATATTAGTTTTAATTTATTTTATGAAAATATGATTTATTTGAACGAGCAAACAGATTTGTAATATTTATTGTAAATAAATACAAATAATGCCAAAAAGTATGAGTTAAATTAAAATTAAAAATTGTTTTGTAAAGAGTGATTTTGCTTTTAGTTAAAAAATTTAAAGAATATTTAAGGCCCATTCGAAGTTGCATCCCGAAAAAGGTGTTGTTACCTAGACTAGAAAAAGTCACAACGAAATTGCATTCCAAACAGAAAAGGGTCACCTGTAGGCGAGTGGTCATTATACCATATAAAATCAATGCAATGTTGCCAGACCCCTATAGAAAGTCTATCACGACAATTTAGTTCTTTTAAATAATTTATTTAATAAGACTGTAGGTAATATACAGACTTAGTATAAAATATAAATTGATAGAAAATTTAAAAAAATGCTCTGGGTAACAACGAACAAACCGGTTACCAATACACCTTTTAGAACCGATTGGAGAGTATGTCAAGTCCAAGTTGGATTTTCCTTATCGACAATTTCTAGAAATACAATCTTCTAAAGAAAATGGTTCGACAACACTGTCAATATTAAGCTGAATCTAATCTTATTTATAAAATTCGCCTTCGGGATGCAATTTCCCCAAACAGCACAGTACGTACATAATACGTACATTTTAGGTCCATATTAGGTCGTTACGTCCAGAGCATTAAATTGTACGTCTTATGTACGTACATTGTAGTTTATCTTATGTACGTACTTTACTATACCTTTTTTATGTCTTATGTACCTACATACTACATACTTTTAATTCACAAAAACTAACATTGGCGCTGTTGTCGCTTGATCATTCTCCAGCTGGCCGAGTAACCGGGTTCTATCGCATATTTTTTTACGTATAGAAGAGAAGGACAGTTATATTTCGACCTACTACAACGCTTCTCAAACTGCGCCAGGTGCTAATTGGAACAAGCCAGCCAGCCCGCCCGCCATATCAAAACTGTCAACTTTTCTTGTCCACGTTTTTTTCTCAGGAAATTAAATTCATTTTTTATTATCATTTTAATATTTAATACAATTCTATTAGTTTCTATTCTAGAAAACTTCGCCGATGTATGTAGTTTTTCAGTTATTATTCCAGCCTACCATGCAAAGAATGCTGTAAGAATCACCTGATAGTTTATGGATGTTTTTAGTACGTATCACGTTGCATCCTAGTGCTTGTATTTTATACAGTATTTGTGATATATTATATGAATTGAGACAATTCCTGATGAGTGAGACCTGTGAGATGTAACCTAAGGACATTACTTAGTTTATTCTAAACAGTTATTTTTTGTTATGGTTGTCAATGCAGTTCTTATTTATAAATAAACGTAGAAAAAATTATTTACGATGAAGTGCATCCATCTTTATTTTCCAAATCTTGGTTAATATAAAAGCGTGCCTTTATTCCATAAAATAAATACTTTTGTGCGTCTTTTTGTTGATTGGATTTGTGATTTAATAATATTTATATTGAATCACAAATTGAATCAATGAAAACTCATTTAAAAGTTTTTAATAAATGTAGTACATACATAAGACGTACAATAATATGTACGTACATCGAACGTACAATATGTACGTACAACGAACGTACATGTTGGTGGAAAAAGTACGTACATAATACGTGTTATGTATGTACTAGGTACTTTTATGTACGTACATAAGACGTACTTTACGTTCACAAAATACGTACATCAGACGTACATGAGATGTACATTGGTTGTTTGGGTCGTTGTACCCGGGATGCAACTTATGTGTTAAAATTACTACCTGCCCATTTCGGTATGCAATCTTGAATGGCCGATATTTAAATTATAATATTTCAACAACTAAAAGTTATTTTTAATTACTAATCAATCGAACGTACATATTTTACAATTCTTCTGTACCTTAAAACGAGGGGAGCATTAGCAAGTTGGCTATGGATTTCTGTCGTGTAATTTTTTTTTATCCGTGGAGTTAAGCAATTTGTTTTATTTAAATAATAATATTAATATTAATAATAATAATAGTAATAATAATAATTTTTTACATAATTTAAATAGGTTTAGGTTCTGGTTTAGGGTTCGTTAATTGAGTCATATATTGTACCGGATCTACAACTAAAAAGGAACCCTTTACCGTACGACTTAACGAAAAAAATATTTATTTCAGAAGTGACCAAGAGAAATAGATGGAATTAAAGGTTTATAGGTGTGCCGCTAGGAGGCGTAACTATAGTGATGAAACAAGAAGCAGGATTTTCTCAAAAATGCCTATTATATACAGTGTGTCCACGGATGGACCTAACTATACTTGTAAAAAACTTTATTTTCAATTTTTCGAAAAAAAGTAATTCTTCATCATTTCTTTTACTTATTAAATAAATATAATTCACTTAAGAAAAGTTCTATTTTTTATACAGGGTGCACAAAAAATGTAAAAATGTAGATTTGCAAAATAAAAAATTTTTGATCCAACTTTTTGAATGATCAAAATAGAAGAGATTGGAAAGAGAATTCGAAAAGCCGAATAAAGTTTTGAGATATGACCTGTGGTAACTACGATATTTTATATTAAAGTTAAATAAATTATTGATATTTTCCTTCAGATTAAATATCGTAGTTACCACAGGTCATATCTCAAAACTTTATTCGGCTTTTTGAATTTTCTTTCCAATCTCTTTTATTTTGATCATTCAAAAAAGTTGAATCAAAAAAAAAATATTTTGCAAATCTACATTTTTACATTTTTTGTGCACCCTGTGTAAAAAAATGGAAATTTTCTTACGTGAATTATATTTATTTAATGAGCAAAAGAAATTATGAAGAATGACTTTTTTTCGAAAAATTGAAAATAAAGTTTTTTACAAGTATAGTTAGGTCCATCCGTGGACCCATTGTATATTTGAGTTTTTGCTCTACCTTTTTGTTTAAGGGGAAGAGGAAACAAATATTGCTATGCAAAAATATTCACAACTTTGGTTTGGCTCAACGAAATTCAGCAGATTTGAACTCACTACATAGGGATTCTTTTGTTTTATCGATTTGATAAAAAACGAATTCATTCTAAGTTTCGTTGCGATAGCTAAATGCGCTATTTAACAGAATCGACTTAATTTTTCTTAAAAATTTTGAATGCAATGATATATTTTTTTAACTTAAAAAAAAAGGAGAATAAATAAGAAGAATATCTGTAAAAACCTAATATTAGGTTATCCCAATATAATATAATATGTAGATATTGTCTTCTAGGGAAATAATAAAATTTTCAAAAATATACAGGATGTTCTATATAAAATAAAAAGTTAGTGTTTTTCTGACTAATCCTTTTTTAACTCTATCAGCTAATTTGAAAAATTTATGTTGAGTAGTTTTTACAATTTTCTTGACCCCTGTAAATGTTAAAGCGAACAATTAATTTAAAATACTTTTTATATTAGTTTTCTATTAAACAAAATATCTGACATTTCCAGTATATTTATATAATTATAAACTTCGCCGTTCGTTAAAACAGAAAATTGCTGATATTTATTTAGAGCTCTTATTATTAGTCAATTATTTAGTTGCTAAATATGCCAAATCATTTTTAGTAATCATTATTACTGCAGTATTTCGGTTCAAATAAATGTAACACAAAATAAATGGTAAATAATAATCAACAATTTGTCATACCAAATGTTTATTAATATTGAATCTTAAATTAAAATTGTATGTGTCGACTTTGTCAAAACTTATAATGAACTAAAATAAGTACCCTTTATTATTGGATTTGTGCATGTATAGTTTTTAAGCTCACCAATAGACCATATTTAAAATAATATATATTTTTTATGTGGTAAACTACCCTTCAGTCTTCACATCAACATTTTTGTTTACAAAAATATATTCGTTGCTCACCATTGGAATGTCGGAAACTATACAAGATACAGCAAAGGTTCAATCGGGGCTGGTGAGAAATCAAGAAAATTCCGACTGCTTCCAGAGATATTTAAAATGAAAGGAAAAATTAATTTTTCTTTTTTTTTTTGTTACATTATTGATAAACATATTGAAAAATAAAAGAACGTTCCACAGGCACTTTTTTATGACGCATTTAAAAGATAGTTGCTTATTTACAAACGGGCGTTTCGGGTTTCAGATATCACCTTCAGATCGAAATTTTTAATAACGGTCCTGAAATTAAAATATTACTTTTTGAAGTGTTTTGTTTCCCCAAAACATAAATCAATATTTTGCCAATTTTTTTTTTTGTTTTGAACCCAAAATTCATCATCCGTAGTTATTTTTTTTACAATACTGTCCTGATATAATTGTGTGCTAGCAAAAAGAAAAATCACTCTAATAATAAGGAATTATTATTTTTACCCAGTATTTCTAAATGATTATGTATTCAGTTTAAGTAAAAATTGACATTCTCGTTTTTCTTATGTTACCCAAGCAGTACTAAGAGTTGTTTTAAATTGATAATAGACTAGCCAGTACGTACGAGTTCACTCGGATCAATTCAATTGTTATAAATTCTCTATCGAAACAAAGTAGCGGGTACCATACATCGTACCCAATAGAGAAAAATAGGTACCCATATTATTTTTTAAACAGAAATTTCTTCGGTGCTTTCATATATTATTTCTTATTTTAATTATAATGCTTACTGAAAAATTCCTTTGTTAAAAAAAATTTACTTATTATATGACGTATATGTTTCTTTTTGGTTAGAGTATGTTATTTTTTAAACCTAATATAGATCAGGACCGTATTGGAAAATAACTTTAAGTTACTGATGATGGATTTTCGGTTCAAAACGGTGAAGTTTTTGCAAAATGTTATTGGTATATGTTTTGGGGGAACAAAATACTTTAAATAGTAATATTTAAATTTCAGATCTATATTTAAAAAATTTCATCTGAAGGTGATATTTGAAAACCGAAACGCCCGTGTATAAATGGGAAACTATCATTAAATGCTTTCTAAAAAAGTGCCTGTGGAAAGTTATTCCCGTTTTTCAATATGTTTATTTTGTATTTTGTATATTGTTTTTTTTAGATATCTAGGGAAGCAGTAGGATTTTTATTGGTTTCTCACCAGCATTAACTTTAGCTTCAAATTATACAAGTTCGTCCCAATTTAACATTTGCTGTATGTTTTATAGTTTCCGATATCCCAATGGTGAGCATCGAATTTGGGACACCCTGTGGCGGAAATAAAAGTTCCTACATAAACAATTTTTTTCCTAATACCGATTAGGTTTTCCATACCTTCGACCATCTAAAAATACACCGCCAACTTGCCAACTCAATTGATTATAGGAGGGAGCCCCTCCCCCCCTCAGAGACGCCCCTATTATTAATAAAGCTAGTTATGTTAGTTGATTATTTATTTCCATATACAACAAAGGTTTGATTTAATTGCCACATATTTTGGGTAGCTTGTTTCATAAAATGGTAAAAAAAATATCATTAAGCTCAAAATGCATCGGACATTTCGCGAATATCCTGTGATAATCCTGTTATTACGATGATATTAACATTGGTAAAGCCATTTTTATTCGATCCTGAGGCGTGATAAATTTTTAAATGGGGTTTCGTGTAATAAGGTCAAAACTACAAATAATTTATCTTTTAAACGTGTTGAAAGGGTCGAATTATAAAACGAGTATACCAATAATTAATTAGGTACTTAATTCAAGTAAAAATAAATTTTTTTTTTAGATTTGAAAAGTAGTTATTAGCCTAGGAAATACCGTGCTAGCAAAAATTATTTGCATCAAAGAGGACCTTGCATGTAAGGACGTAATGCTTAGCCGTTGAGCTTAATACCTGTTGGGTGTCAGTAACTACCTGAAATACCAATCAATCAGTTATTCCGTCATCTTTGACAGTCGTTACAACTAATTTGATTCATCGCTAATTTTTCCAATTTCTTGAACAATTCACACAATAGGCTTTACGGAACAGCACAAAACATTCATTGTTGAAGCGTATTTTCAAAACGGGGTTAGAGTAAATGGTGAGTAGCAATACAATCCGGTTTGTGCATGGACGATTTCCACGAACATTTTCCCAACGTTGCTTTTATAGCCGTGGATTTTTATCATTGCCTGAAAAGAACCGTGACTTTGTTTAGGGAAACTGGTTCTATACAACACAAGAAAGGAGCAGGAAGCCCCTTTGTAAGAATAAAAGAACTTGTTGCAAACGTTCGTGAAATAATGCAAAATACGCCAACAAATTGTATAAGACGCTTGTCCCAAGAAGTGGGAAGATCTTATGGAACATGCAGGAGAATTCTTAAGAAGCAGCTAAATTTATTTCCTTATAAAGTGCACGTATTCCAAAAAATATCTACAAGCCGCAGATTTTGAAAGACGCAGGAATTACTCTCAATGGTTTACCCAAAATTTTTTAGAAAAAAATTATTTATTAGACCTGACATGTTTTTCGGATGAAGCCTGGCTTCACCTCTCCGGTTATGTGAATTCTCAGAATACACGCATGTGGAGTAGTAAAAATCCCCATTTTTTTTGTAGAGTCCACATTACACCTCAAAAAATTGATGTCTGGTTAGCTGTTTCCCGAAGAAGAATTGTTGGTCCTATTTTTTTTTATGACACAGTTATAGCACAGCGGTATAGAGGCAATATTTTGAATCCATTGGTTGAGCAATTACTTGACGACGAACTACGTTTTGGATATTTTCAACAGGACTGTGCAACCGCCCATACAGCCGCCGAAACTATTAACTACTTACGCAATTTTTTCGACGACAGATTGATCAGTTTTCGATCAGACATTGAATTCCCACCTAGATCACCTTGTTTAACAGTTATGGATTGATTACTTTGGTTTTCTTCATTTAAAGAACTCTATTTTTAAAACACCAGTTGCAAATTTAGAACAATTACAAGAAAGGATTATCCAAGAATGTGGTAACATTTCTCCAGAGGTGCTGGTCAACACTTTCGATAATATGAAGAGACGTGTGAATTTATGCTTGGAGCATGGCGGTGGCCAATTTCAGCAATTTATGTGATTAATTTTCTTTTTCTTTCTGTATATTTTTACTTTGTTAATTTTGTAAACAACAAAAATAAATTTGTATTTGTCTACTTATTTTATTACCCATGACATATCATGTCATAATATGAATTTGACAAAATTTTAACCTAGGTTTGGTTAGATATATCGTCCCCATATCATTGTGATCCAAACCAAGCCCTACGTTTTGTAATCCAAGCCATCTTTAAAGAAAATAATTTTTGCTCGCACGGTACTCCTTAAATGACATATCCATTTTGTTATAACATTCCATATAATATAAACACCGAGCAATAAAACCAACAATAGAAAATCGGTACCATCAACGACAACAGAGCAAAATAGACAGAATAGACATATCATTCTCTTTATCAATGCAACATAACACCATCATCATCAGCATTCAACATCATAACAATCCGACGAGACAGCAAATACATAGGTTCATCACACCACGTGAAAATATACACCAATTTTTACTCTAGAGTAATGCGCTGTTGCCAAAGAATCAAAAGATTCCCCCTTTTGGGTTTTAGTTGAGCTTAAATTAACTAAAACTGTAACTATTAGGTATTTACCAGTACGCATGGCGGCGCATAATGTCGTTTTCAAGAAAACCTGTTGGCTGGCAGCCAATTAAAAATTTAACCCTACAGTCAGAACAGTAGATTTACTATTCGAAATTTTCCACGCTGGTGTAAAGTCCGCAAACGTGGCAACGTCTATCTTCAAGCGGTAGGACGCGAAAATAAGAAAGTAAAGTTGATAGTTTTTACTAGGGGTGTGCAACAAAATCGATTATTCGATTGGAGATAATTTTTTATCGATTAATCGAAAAATCGATTAATCGATTATTAATCGAAAAAAAGACTATTTTTCGATTCGAAAATATTTTTTTTTCGATTAGGTACCTAATAGCCCCCCATACACCAACATATAAGTTAAACCGATTTGATCCGTTCGGATTTGGTCTGCGAGCTATATAGGCTCGGCACGTACCAAAACGCTCGTCATTTTTGGGCAGCCGAATTTGGCTCGTCGACTTTAAAAAATGATTTTCAGACATTTGTTAAGTATGGTTATATGCCTTATTTTTCAAATGTTTGTTCATGTAATCTTTGCATTTTACTTGCCCCAAACATGGATAACTTTGGTAAATGTTAATAAATTCCGTTATAAACTCTTTTGATAAAAGTAACGTGACTCAGCAGAAATTATTTGTTATTATTAATATTTTAATTTAAGCTCAAACCAAGTTGGATGACTTTTTATGATGATGACAAATTAACCTAGCAAATCTACTGACGGGTTAAAACCGGCTGATTTCATCCGTGGCAGATATTACACGGCCTGATGAAGCTCGGCTCGCCACATACACGTAAAGTTTTATCGGCGTATTTGGCTCGTGCCATATCAAATTCGTAAGTTATCCGCTATCATGAAACAAGAGGAAAAAATAACTTTATTTTGGATCATACAAATTTGAAATCGACTCAAAAATCAATATATTTTAGTGGTGCTATAGAATATAACAAGTTAGGAAATGAAATTAAAAGGTGTAATTTAAAACTATTTGTAAAAAAATTAAAGAATCAAATTTTATGTAAAAAAGTCTAATAAAATAGTCTTTCTAGATTGTAATTACCTATCTATCACGAGAAAAGAAAAAATTTAAAATTTGAAATGTAATTAAATAGTTCAATGAACTAATAAAAATTTGTTATTATTATTATTATTATTATTATTATTATTCGATTATTTGAAAAAAAAATATTTTACGATTTTTTGATTAATCGATTTTATTAATCGAAGAAATAAACGATTAAATCTTTGGCAAACTTACAAAAATGGATTTTATACAAATTTAATATTGAACGCTGACGATCTAAAACTTCTAAATGTCACTGTAAATTTACTTAGTCCAATTCAAGAAATTTCCGTCCGGCGAAAATTATGTAACCGGGTCCACCTTATTACCTATTTGTATTGAATTGGGTAAACACAGGTGGATAATTATGAAGAAACTCAAATTAAGAACGATATCGTGAGTCTGAAAAAAGAAATAGCTCTCAATTTTACAAATTTGGAAAGATCGATATGAACGCGATGAGCAAACCAGCGAACACATTGCTGCTTTTATAGATCCACGGTTTAAAGGAACATTTTTTGACTCTACAAAAATTAAAATTATAATCCAAAAAATAACAGAACTCAGCATTGAACTTAAATCTATTCCTATTTCTGTTACCAGACAAGAGATATCAGGTAAGAAGAAGAGCGGACTTACATCTATATTTAAATCCTTTAAAACCATTGGAGGTACTGCTCCTACCAGTATTAGCGTTAAAATAAATAAAAAAATTGATCAGTACATGGATATGCAAACGATTGACGTTGATGATGATCCATTAGTATGGTGGAGATATAATTTTCATGTATTTCTTCTTCTCTCCCAATGTGCAAAAATTTTTTTTGTGTATACAGGCATCAAGCGTACCATCTGAAAGGATATTCAGTAAAGGAAGACACATAGTAAGCGACTTAAGGGCCTCACTAACTGGTGATCACATAGAACAGCTCGTTTTCCTTACCATGAATAAAATATTGTAATAAATAAAACTTCTCAAATATAAATTTTTATTTATTTTTGCTTTTCTTTCACGTGAAATAATTTTTAACCCTACTAGTTGTCGATTTTTCGATTAATGAAGTTTTTCGTTAATTGACTTTTTATTTATTTTGATTAAATCAATCCATTATTTTTGATTAATCGATTATTCTCGATTAATCGACTATTATTTTCGATTAATCAGAAATAATCTATTATTCTCGATTAATCGATTATTTTCAATTAATCGGATATAACTAACTATTTTCGATTAATCGATTATTTTCGAATAATCGATTAATAGGAAATAATCGATTATTGCAAATAATCGAAAATCGATTATCTTTTTCGGTAATCGCACAGCCCTAGTTTTGACATGAGAATAATAAAGTATTTTCGGCTTTGTTAAATAATTTAGTGGTGAGATTTTTTTGTTTTATAGTTTTGTGGGGGGTATTTAAATAATATATTAGTCTTGGTTATGACTGTTACGCCCTCTTACGGACATTTTACAAACTCGAAAAAGGTCCAGCATTTCATTTTGGGTACTTTAAAATGTACATGAATATTCCATGATGATTACTAGTTTCTGGAATATAACCGGCAGTCAGTCTTAGTTGATCACCCGGTACAAATAGATAAATGCATACAGCAAACGTATAGAATTTCATTCCTATTAATCTTAAACTTAATTGTAATTCGTAATTATTTTATGGTTATTAAGGTCAGGAAACTAATTTTATGTGTGATAGTTGTCAAGGAAAATGAAAGAAATGGGGGAATGAAATACGATCTTAACAAATTTATTTATAACTGTTGCACACCCTAAAGAAATAAAAAATAATATCCGCTTTAAAACGTTCTAAAAAGTAAAAAATTATAACTGAACAATGTTTAGCGGTAAGCAGACAAACTTTATTAAAATTAGAAAGCTTTATGGATCCTCTGGGACTTGAACCCAGATCCTTTTAAGCACCGTGTCATTGTTTAATTGTTTGTTCATAACGTGTTAAATTTGCAAAGGAGATAATTTTACAAAAACGTATATTTATTTTGCATAGAAAAACTGCTGCAAGTTTTATGAGGCAAAAGCAAAAATATAACAAAATACACGTTTTATAAAAAAATTTGCAGCCTCAGTTTACAGCACTTGTTAAAAATGTCTCTTGGCAGTTTCTTTCTCAAATAGACGCGCGCTGTGTAGTAGCCAAACGCTAGGGGTGAAGGAGAACAAATTATGTACCTACTTTAAAATATTTATATTTGAATACTGTAAAATACCAATAGTATTTATGAAGTTATGAACAATATATTGTTTTTTTTTGTAAAATACCATCTAGGCCATAAGAGACACTGAAACACTTCAAGAGAGTTAAAAAATGAAGAACAAAATAAGAAATTAAATTTTTTTCTTAAACTTTGTCAGTTACGCCGTAAAAAAAATAGCGGAGCGAAAAGAAGCCATGACCACAAAAGTCAAGGACCATAGTTGTGCAAAAATTGAATTAGTTATCCCGAAAACTGTCATATTAACTAAAATAAATTAAAAGAACAAAAAAATTTATTTGAGCGCCCTGTATTTCAAACCCAAATATTTTAGGATACACATTTAGACCACCGCAAGCGAAAGCGCTGCAGGCGAGAAAGAAATTGAAAACTTTTCTAAAATTGCTCAATAAATTAATTTTAATGATCTATTTAAGAGAAAACACTAGTGACTAATTCGCTAATTCATTTTCATCATTATTTTGTTTATTTTTTGTTGTCTTCAAAAAGCGGCCAAATACCCGTTTCTTGTGCAGCAGCAGTATCAAACTCCTAACCATATGCGTCGCCAACCAAATAATTAAAATGCGTAGGGTATTGTTTAAATTTGTTAATATGATAATATTATTAAATGTAAATAAAGCAACTTTATCACGTAACACGATTTTAACAAACGTTATTGATTCAAAATGCAGTGAAAATTTAATTGCTTTTTTTTCTCGAGAGGAATCTTCTAAAGATTTAGCACCCTGTGAGGCAGAGTACTGTCGGATTCAATCCTGATGGGGTCGCCTACCGGCTAAATTCCTCGTGTTTCTGCGGTTTCCGCGCCATAGGCATATAAACCTTTAGACCACTCGTCTAAGTATTTCAGCTCTGCACGCCTACTGCGTGGTTTGCGTAATACCTCGCCAATGCTTTGGGTACCGGTATACCTAAGCTACATAAGTACATATTTAAAATGATACGTTAACATTGATTTAAACATGTCAATCTTTGTTTCTCAATTCCGGACTTTTTCGTTTTCGATAGCCGACTCCACCGGCACCGATAACTCACCTTGATAAGTAGTTTCAATGGTCGTTTCAAGACAGCGTCACGTGCATAAATTATGTGCGCTTGCCAGTTCTTCCAAATTTCCGGGTTTGTAAATACAATATATAAGAAGTATAGGTGAAACAAGGGTTTGTTAATTACTTGTTTTTAACAACACTGAAAACACTTTTTATTTTGATTTCAGTTATGATGTTTGTTAAGGATTAAAGAATGTATTGTTATAACAATGAATGGCTTGTTATTTTTTCTGTCACACTCAAAACTCCTCGGTTTAAAGTATATTTGCAAACTAGCTTTCAAAGAATGTTACTGACTAACAATAATTGAATACTGATATAAAAGGAATATTTTTAATAAAAAAACTTAAAGAATTGAAGAAGAAAGATCGACAACCCTGGTTGTGAGGTCGGTCTCTTTGAAGCCCTAAGTCGCTTTTTTATGTCATCAAACTGAGTTTGTAAAAATTATATCTTTAGTTTTAAGTTAAAAGCAAAAGTAACCTATGTATTTAGTTAAGTGCACGTAGCAGGTCAATAACAGGCTTATAACCCCCTAGCGACGCCGCGCTGGTTCTTCCAATTAAAAAGTGTTATTATTTTTTTATTAAGCTTTTAATAAGTTAGCAAAGTGATAATGTGGTTAATTTAAGCATTTTTATTGAGGACACAAACTCAGTGAGCGAAAACTCTATTAGCCGCTAGGAATCCGTTAGTAGTAGCAAAAAATCTGCATTTAAAAGACAGAAAAAAAATTGTGTTGTTGGCTGCTAGGTTCATTTTTTCGGGACAATGGAGTTGTCTTTTAGCAGCAAAATAATATAATATTTAAACATCGACAATATTGAGGTTGAAAAGTCATTTCAGAAAAATGAACTTTGCAGCTACAACAGAGTTGTTTTTTCGGCGCCTATTTAATGCAGATTTTTTACTACTAATAATGGATTTTTAGCTACGGCTAATAGAGTTTTCTCTTAGTGTAGGTGACGGTAATTAGCATTTAAAATAAATTTGTCGCGCAAATCGGAGATATTTACTCCGGCTTAAATATAATGTAAATAGAGTAGGTGAATTTATGTTAAATTACCTGATTTTTTTAAAAACAACCATATTATGAAAATAGGGGAAATTTAAATATACCTATAGAACTTATGTGTAATAGTCAACTTGCCAACTCAATTTATTGCAGGGGGACGCCGACCCCTTTCCTTCCTTTTCCTCTCTTCATTAGAGATGCCCCTGGATACAAAACTGGACGCGCTCTTTAATAAGAGATTCAATAAAATGTATAATATTCTATTTTTATTTTCTTAAGCAAAACTTGTGGCGTATGAAATGAAATTAAAACCTCCATTACAGATATTATTGTTTTATGATTTGAAATCTCTGGTTATGTTCTGATAAATAATTTTCTGTTAGGTTCCGTATGGAATTCGCAAGCAGAAAACCTGCATTTATGTCTGTTCCAACTGTGCATTTCCTACGTGCTTCGGTTTATAATTTGACTTCTGAACGTTGATTATTACATTAGGTACGTTGTTTCCAACGCTTTTAGAATTATTACGTTTTCATTCGACTTGGAAGTTAATCATAACACAGCCACAAACAGTAAATAAAGTTTATATAGTATCTTAAAGAAGACTTTGAGGTAGTTACACTTTAGCATTAAGGTTAAACATACACATATAGCGTGTCTTCGGAAGTTCTTACCAAATGGAAAACTTTTTAATTATTAACTTTACGAAAAAAACGTGCCTCTTCCTAAAAAGTCCTGCTTGGTGAGAAAATAAATTTGCACAAGAATATTTATACAGGGTGTTTCATTAAGGGTAGCCACCGGCCATATCTCGGAAACTAATAAGCATAGAAACTTGGGGAAAAAAGTTATGACTAAAGTGGTCATGAGAAAATTCTGAAAATTATTTTTAAGTTCCTCATTTCGCCGCAAGGGGGCACAATTAAAAATATTTTTTTTTAATTCTAAATTTCTCCGAAAATTCCCATATTAAGGTATAACTCTGATTACATCATTAGAAAGCTTAGACAATTCTGCATCATTTTGGTTTAAGGCTCATTGGCGTACCGACCTTGCTAAGAGTGGGGAAAGATATTTTGAAGGTGTAAACATTAAAATCGCTGTAACTTCTAAACCCCTTATGCGATTTTACTAAATTTAAGCTTGTTTTGGAAGAGAACGGTAAGTACCTTCAATTGCCGTATCCAATGGTACACGATAGTTTCTAATAAAATTGTTAGAGGGCGCAATTTGTAATAATAATAGTTTTTTGATTTTACCCCGAAAATTCAAACCATACGGTATAACTATGACATCATAATCGGAAAGGAGATTAAATTTGCAAGAAAAAATGTGAAGACCGCAGTTTGATATCTTTGTTCGTTTAAGAGTTCTGTTATTGCCAAAACAATAATTTTTAACACTTTAATCGAAAAAATTATTGTTTTTATAGCTTCGTGGCCAAAGCATTCCACGACAATAAAATATTTTTTCTACGATCGTGCAAAAAGTTACTATTTTTTCACTATCTACTGTGTCAAAAGTTTAACTTTTTTGCTTACCTTTCTCTTCCAAACAAGCTTAAATTTAGTAAAATCGCATAAGGCGTTTAGAATTTACAGCGATTTTAATTTTTACACTTTCAAAATATCTTTCCCCATTCTTAGCAATGTCGGTACGCCAATGAGCCTTAAATAAAAATGATGCCGAATTGTCTAAGCTTTCTAATGATGTAATTAGAGTTATACCTTAATATGGGAGTTTTGGGGGGTAACACCACAAGTGCTTAAAAATTATCACTTATAATCTCCCTAGCTGCAGAATTATTACCGATAATTTTTTTTAAGGTCACGAATGGTGACATGAGTGATACCGAGAAAAAAATTATCGGGAATTAATTCTGCTTCGTGAGATATTCGGTAAGAAAATTTCATAAATTGGAGTTTCTTTTAATGTTCCTGAAATTTTAGTAATAAACCTTAGTTACTGAGTAAACGTCAACTTCTATTGTAAAAATACAGTGCGTCATATTAAACTAAACTCATCGGAAATATGTTTTTTAAAGTTATATTTGAATTTAAAACTATAAAGACATTGGATTGTCTCACCTGTCACTTCGAAATGACTTGACATTTGAATTAAAATTAAGTCGTACCTAAGAAAAATTATCACTTATTAATTTTATTAGGTTAATAGGCTATAGACTATCGCGATAGTCTCCCGTTGCTATAAGCAACGTAAACAAAATGGAGCCTTCTAATTGGTTGAAAATAAATTTATGAAATTTTCTGGTTAATTTTTAAGCACGAGCGGTATTTAGGGAGAAAATTTCTCGAATCAAAAATATGAACTATAATAATGCAATTTAAAAAAATACCAAAAACATGAATTTAATCACATTCATTATACTTCACGTATTTAATAATATAATTAAATAAAACACATAGATTTAGCCAACAAAATATTTTTGATTATACAACTCAATGTACATAATTTCCATATAGCTCGAGAGGCTTAATAAGTGATAAGCCTTTGGGATTATCGCTTTTGGTGAAACGATTGTTACTGTCATGGTAACACATAATCAAATATTTAGTTGTCACATAATTTTTAAAAAAATGTCAAACCAAACGAGATTTGGAAGTGGTTCGTTGTCCGAAGTGGAGGAAAATATAAAAACTTTGGAGCCAAAAAATACAGAAAAATCGCACTGGAGTAAATAATATTTATTATAATAATTGTAACTTTGTTATCAATAATAAAAATGAATAATTAGTCAAATTATGGTTCGTTATATAATCTTTTGAATACCACTTGATGTTTTGGGATTACCTAATACTTTTACCTGGCACTCAACGAGTTACCATCAGCAACACCACTCCTCCTTCGGAGTCGTGATGTTGCTGGGTAACACGTTTCGTGTCAGGTAAAAGTATTATTCGGTAATCCCGAAACATCTTGTGGTATTACATTCGAATATTTCCCTCATATGTTAAAGTTCCCATTAGAGAAATGCAATTTTCGCAAAATTACAGCGAAAACAGCACTGCCAGAAATCGAAAATTGCATCGCAAGTTTATATTGTTGACGAAACGTCAAAGCGGGATTTTATTGTTAACAAACGTCAAAAAATGTAATATTCTGACAATTAACGTCATCTTATTGAGTGACAGCAGACAAAAAAGTCAATGTCAACGAATGTTTTCCTTTCATTTTGTCAAGAATTGTTAATAACTATCTCTTTGCATTCTGTTAAATAAAATATTTAAATTTACTTGATTCGAGTTCTTAATTAATTTGGGAAATATTTAAATAAATTACACTCGTGCATAAAAATAACCAGATAATTTTTTTATTCAATGTGTTTTTTTTACAAATTGCAATCGTTTGTTTTTATATTTTACGAAAATGCCCTCCTCCTGCGGAGTCGGGCTTTTTCGCGATAATATGAAAACAATCTCTTGCAATTATAAAAAAACACATTTCATTCAAAAATTATCGGTAATTTTGATGCACTTGTGCACTTACCCCCGATAACTTTGGATGCTACGGACTTCTGCGTCATTTACGTACAAAACAAATTTTGTGTCGTCAACAGGATTTATTGGTCACAAGTGAAAATGCCACGTTATCTAGGCAACGTGGTATTTCCACTGTAATTTTTTGAAAACACCACGGCTCTTATGGGAATTTTTGTACCTACATGAGTGGAATTTTCGGAGAAATTTAGAATTTAAAAAAATTATTTTTAATTGTTTGATTGTGTGTGTCGTTTCGGAGAAATGAGGAACTTAAAAATAGTTTCCAGAATTTTCTCATGACCGCTTTAATCATAATTTTTTTCCCCAAGTTTCTATGCTTAGTAGTTTCCGAGATATGGCCACCCTTAATAAAACACCCTGTATAAATATTCTTGTGCAAATTTATTTTCTCACCAAGCAGGGCTTTTTAGGAAGAGGCACTTTTTTTCGTAGAGTTAATAATTAAAAAGTTTCCCATTTGGTAAGAACCTCCGAATATACCATTATACCCGTATAGCTTATTTCGTGGACGAACAAAAGTTACATTTTATGGGTGAAAAAATAGGTGTGTACGCACGGCTCACTGGTCTCATTTCTCGGCACCCAACAGCAATGAGCATGCGCACAACCCTCTTGCTATTAGGTTTTCCTTCTTCAGCGACATCATGTAAGTACACTCCAGAGCCAACTCTATACTTTGTTATTGTTTTCTCTGTAGATTTCTTATTGTATTATTTTATTGTGGATTGTGGGTGTTTAATATATACCGATTCCTAGTTTTTCTGTAGTTTAGTATGTTTGTGTCTTAGCTGAGTGACTTGGTTTGGAATATAAACTGCTACGCTTATAGTCGCCTTACAGAGAATTTAAATTTATTTAAGTATTTTTAAAAGTTAAAAATTATTTAAAAATCATTATGAAATATTAAATACTATGAAAAGTTACAAATTTAAATAACTGAAGTTAAATGAACCAAACTAATCGTATTTATCCGAGTTAGAGAGGCCTACAGCAAGCGAGCAATATGCCCTAGCTCAAATGCCGGAGATTAGGGGGGTTTAGAAACGATAAATTTAAGGCGCCACTGTTTTTGGGCCAGGCAAAAACAGAAAACCTACCAAGATGGTTTTGGGTTCTCTAGCTCGGCTAAATAGATAAAAAGAGAAACTAACTGAAACCTGAAAGTAAAGGGGGTTTCCACTGAGAAAATCAACTAGAACTGCCTTTCAAGTAAGTAAAGAATCCTGTCGAATCGATTTAACCTGGCTTCATATGTAAATAAAGCCGATTTTAAGGGTTAGGTTACAATATAGACTCTCAACACTTTTTTAGCTAGAGAACTGCCCTTCTAGAGGCATCACCAGGGTTTTATAGCGGAAACTGGAAGATAATTAGAGTCTAGGCTTTACGCCATAGGTAGTCTACCCAGCATCCAAGTAAATAAGCCCTCAAATATGTCAATATCAAGCTAGTGAGACAAAGCTGTTATTAAGAAAATAAATCAGGGTTTTGGCCCCTTTTTGGACAAGAGAGTGGCCGTAGGCAAGGAATAAGGTAGACTAAAAAGTTATTTAAGAAATATACCATTGACAAAATTTATACAAAGCTCCAAAGAGGTCAGGATTGAATGTTCGGGTACTCTTCAGAAAGTTAATCCCAAAGCCTAGCTTAAACGGGTAGCAAACAGCTTAAGACTTTTATTTTAGGTGGTACAGCAGTATCCACTTCTACTACTACTCAAAATCGACCCTACAGGGTTCCAGGAAAGCTATAATATACAGGATGTATAGTAAAAGGTGAACAAATGAGATATCGTGTTTCAAACTGACAGTAAGAAGGAAATTGTAAGGTAAGAAAGCTAAAAACAAGTCGTAAGGCACTATTACACATTTTCTTAACAGAGAACGAAAATTATTTACTAATAAAAGGTAATGTTTTAATGAACAATTCTTTTTAAATGATGTCGGAATGACGAATTCCAAAATTTATCCCATAAAGACTAATAACAATATTGATATGAAAGCTAGAACAATATTATAGTAGAGGTAAAATTTAAATAGAACCTAACGACCGATTTTGGTCGTTACAAAACAATTACTGTTACCGATAGTTGTATGATTTTATTTTGTCCAAATAGGAATAATCCTAATAAACACCGCAAAAATATAAAATACTAAAATATGATTTTTGCCGTGACATTTTGAAAAAATTACATTACATTACACAGGTTTAGTTTATTATTATTTATTTATACAATTCTTTAACCTTTATGTAATACAAAGTTTGCTTAAAATACCTGTTTATGTATTTCCCTCTGTCTTCCGTGATCTGCTTTAGATCAAAAAAAAAGTGTGGTCCATTTTCTTTAAAGTTTCTACACGTTCTTCAAATTTTAATGTACCGCTTGTTTTAAAGTGTAATATTTCTTGGACTGTTGAAGTCATTGTTCTTTAATACAAGTCACAAGTACAAGTCAAAATACAAACATTAGGGGTAACGACATACAGGCGATTCGGCATCGGCATACCTAATGATCTATGCAATTGTTGCAAATACAATCATCATATTTGGACTAAACGATTTCTCCATATTTTAAAAAAGGAACTATTTAGTTTCTAAAAAGTATATTTTAGTTATAAAAAGAGGGTTTATTTTGTGTGATAATTTGATAACCTTGTAGAAATTAAAAAATCATCTATTAAATATATTTTATTCGATACATATTTCAATGGTTAAACGGCAGTTTTAGTTACCGGAAAAAGTATTAATGTTTATATGCTGTGTTGGTTAGGTATGTGCTTATTTAAATGAAAAAAAAACATTTAACAAACACCTTTCTTAACATAATTTATAGCTTAAAAAGTACATAAGTAGTAAGTGGAGCTTTGTTGGCCCAGTTTAAAGCTTCGTTTTTCATACACGATTTTATGGTTGATTGCTGTCAAATCACAATGAAAAAGAATTTTTATTTTTCATTTATTTTATTCCTAAAATCCTGTATAACAGATTTGCCTTTGTCAAGACCCCCACAGCTGTTACACATATTTGCAAAATTCGTTATAAAGGGTTAGAAATAATTTATGCTTTGTTCCGAATAATACATTAATAAGGTTATCAAAAAATAGAGTCCGTGAAAATGGAAGAAATTCAATATACAGTGTGTCCCCAAATTGACGAATAAGTTAAAAAAAACTTTTTGAACAGAAACTTTATCTCCTGGAGTTCAGCCCTGCTTCGATAGAAACTAATTTGAGTCATTTCAGTTTCAAAAAATCAATTTTAGTTTCAAAAATCAAGTATGTCTTGAAAATTTAGAAATAAAATAATTTTTTTTCACTAGTGAAGTGCTTTTTCTCTAGGTGATACGAAAAAAAAACATTAAGAAAATATGTCAAGAAAGACATACCTAGTAAAAAAAAACAAAATTTTAAAATTCTATTCCTACTTTGATATTTTGCATTATATTTATTCCACCCTTCCTGTTAAAGACTAAAAAATTTTATTAAGAGAATTTGCTCAAAATAATAAATTATGTAAATTTGCAACATTTCAACAAGATCGGTTTATTTCCATTCGTCTATCAGACATTTAGATAATTATAATAAATGTTCATGGGAGGATGACAATAATGTAAAATATCCAAGTAGGCAAAGAATTCTAAAATTTTACTTTCTTGCTCAGTTGACTATTTGAAAAAATAATTGTTTTGTACATTTACAAAATATTCTTGATTTTTTCAAACTAAAATAATGACATACCTACCCAAAAAAAATTTAAAGCGTTAGCGACCTCTAATTTATAGAGAATTACCTATATAAGTAAAAATAGTCTATTTTTTAAATCCAAATCGCCTTTTTTACGAAACGGCCAAAAAGACGGTCCAAAATAGTAGATATTAACCTTATAAATCGACTTGATACTTAGGTCTAAGGAAAGTCAGTAATAAGCGCCAAAGCAGGCTATTTTTACCTTAGGTTGGGCCTTAAAGTCCAAAAATCTTTTAGGCTCATAAGTGAAGAATAAATTATTTCGTTTTGTCTTTAATATATTATTATGGTCAGGTTACAATATGAACATTTTCTGATGTGATTTCATTTCTATATTACTCTAACATTTTGTACTTAAAGCCCAGAAGGCTTTAAAGTATAAAATATATTATATTAATGACTGAAATAATTTCTTTATAGCCAAACTTTTGGAAATCATGACCTTTAGAAAAAATATCTTACTGACGCTTGACGCCATATTTAACACGGCGTATTATCTTAAATTTTGTTAAATTACTTATAACACTAAAACAAAAACAAATATATTACAAAAACCGAGCACATAAACGAGCTAACTTATTCGTCAAAGCACAAAATATTGGCTATACAGGGTGATTGGTAATTCGATGCATTCCTCGCAGGAGGTTATAGTAGAGGTCATTTGTGATTTTTTTTCTAATTATGACCTATTCCGAAAATGCTTGGTTTTCGAGTTATTTTAAATTTTGTTTTTTTTTCAAAAACGCATACCTTCCTGCCTAATTTATTTAATTTTAAAAAATTTAATTGATATTTACTTAGTTTTGTAATTATTTTGCAAACTAGAAGTCTTAGCAATACTTTATTTTTACAAATAATTAAGTAACTGTGTCACAGATAACAAAATCACACGTTCAAACTTGAAAAATAGCAAAAATAAGCACTACGTTGCATTTTTGTACCAATTTTATTTCAACAAATTATTACTGCACCCAGTTAACAAATCATTCTGAAAACTATTATTTTAATTACTTAAGATCTTGCTCAAAATTATGCCCCCTTCTTCTAATGCACGCACGTGCCCCTTTTCTCATTTGCGCCCGGGTTACCCTGGTCGAAAATGTTTGCCTAAGTGTAACAGCGGCTTCTTCGATGCGCTGTATTAATTCGTCCCTCGTTTGTATTTCTCGATCATAAACCAGTTCCTTCATCCAACCCCATACGTGAAAGTCTAACGGAGTTAAATCTGGACTCCTAGCAGGCCATTGTATGGGACCTCCTCTCCCGATCCACCGATTTGGAAAATTCTGATCGAGATACTCCCTTACAGTTAGTCGATAATGTGCCGGACATCCATCTTGCTGGAATATCAAGCTCTGGCGAATATTTAGCGGCACATTCTCCAGTAAAGGTGGCAGGTGATTTATAAGGAAGTCTTCGTATCCTTCGCCATTTAAAATATCTGGCAGGAAATGTGGTCCGATTACCTGATCGTTTATTACTCCAAGCCAGACATTAACACTAAACTGTATTTGGAAGTTATGGTTTTTCGTTAGATGTGGGTTTTCCTCAGCCCAGTAATGAGTATTGTGGTAGTTGGTTATCCCTTCTCGATTGAACTTGGATTCGTCGGTCCACAAAATTCTTCTGAGGAAAGTTGCATCTTCCATATCGGCGTTTAAGATAAATCTACAGAAGTTCATTCTTCTTAAAGGATCATCTTCATGCAACTTTTGAACCGGTGTGTAGTGATATGGATGTTGTTCCGCTTGGTTCATTGTTACCCAAACTTTCCACTGCGACATCCCCAGACGCGGAGCTACAATGTGTGGGCTGGTTGTCGGATCTTCCTGAAAAGCTCTAAGAATATCCTCTTCATCATTAGGATCGTAACGTGGAGGAGCTCCTGCGTTATGTTGGTTGCGGTGTACCGTCCCAGATTCACTGACCATTCTATAGGTGTTCGCAAAAACACGAATATTTGGAACACGTCTGTTTGGAAAGCGACGCTGGTATTCGCGACGCGCTTTAGCGCCATTTCCTTCGCAAACTCCATAAAAGTAAAGAATATCTGCATATTCAGCATTCGAAAATGTAGCCATTTCAGCAAGTAAGATGCTCAGCAAACGTTACGTTACTCAGAATTACTTAAAAAATGCAAAATACGAAAGACTTAAGAAACTCGATATGACAGCAACGCTACCATTTTGACAAACAACAATAACGAGTGCACGGCCAACTTGCTTATTTTTGTTTAGATGCGAATAGTGAATCTGAAGACTAATAGAAAATAGTTATTTTCCTAACAAGTGCGCAAAGTGATACTTTTCCGCACGCAAGTACAGTTGGACGAACGACGCGAAGCGGAGTTCGGATAAGTTCTTGCGTGCGGAAAAGCACTTTGCGCACTTGTTAGGAACAACATTTTTCCTACGAGCTTCATATCAGATAACAACAAAAATAAAAATATGATAATTTATTTAATAATTTTTAATTCGACTTTAAAGAAAGAACTATAATATACTTACAACTAAAAATTACATAACAAAAAAAAATAATAGAAAATTAAAAAATTACATAACAATAAAAAAAATAATAGGAAACTTAATTATTTGTTTATAACATTTATATTTATCGTCAGAGCTGCTCATTTTAACAGTGTTTATATATATTCCCTACCAAGGAGATTTTTGAATAGTTTTACTTTTCCGCACCCAGTGCGGATAAAAGTCTTATCCGCACTAGTGCGGAAAAGTGTAACTTTGCACACAAAAATGCGTGCGCAAAGTACTACTTTGCGCACGCTCGTAGGAAAAATAAGTTTTTACAATGATTCGTTAACTGGGTGCAGTAATAATTTGTTGAAATAAAATTGGTACAAAAATGCAACGAAGTGCTTATTTTTGCTATTTTTCAAGTTTGAACGTGTGATTTTGTTATCTGTGACACAGTTACTTAATTATTTGTAAAAATAAAGTATTGCTAAGAGTTCTAGTTTGCAAAATAATTACAAAACTAAGTAAATATCAATTAATTTTTTTTAAATTAAATAAATTAGGCAGGAAGGTATGCGTTTTTGAAAAAAAAACAAAATTTAAAATAACTCGAAAACCAAGCATTTTCGGAATAGGTCATAATTAGAAAAAAAAATCACAAATGAACTCTACTATAACCTCCTGCGAGGAATGCATCGAATTACCAATCACCCTGTATTTTAAATTTTTTTTATTTTCAATTTTAATTTACCTTGTTTCCTTTAATTAAATGCCTTTTTTCGGTGGCGCCTTTAATTTTTCCAGGTTAAATTGAAATCTATACGAAAATTTTTACGCGCACCTAATTTTTCACCTCACGTTGATGAAATAGTGATTTTATAAGTATTGTAGAAAAACTGTATGATCTTTCCAATGATATCAAAGAGTTGGCCAACTTAATTAATAATTGGCCAGAGAAACAAAATTACTATATTTCCATAGTGTGGTTCAATATAAATAAAACAAAGGTTTAAACATTGAATTCAGGCGATTTTAATGAGTGATAAATTACCGGCAAAACAACAAAGGTGCGGTAAAAATGGTACAGTGCCAGGGGCGGCTAGTGGTATTTGAAAGTGGTGAGGCACAGTTGAAAAAAAATTGTTTATCAAGGTTAGATTTTAAAGTTAGTCTAGTGGTCACTCTACTTCGTCAGTTGTGTAATCAAGGGCGTCCATAGAACGTTTTTCAGAGGGGGGGGAGCAAAAACTTAAACAATATTTTTTTTATCTACTAACTAACCACTGTACTATTCAATATTTATACTGAATTATGAAATAAAATAGTAATGTGGGCGCCTAAGGGGGGGGGGGGGCAAGTGCCCGTTTTGCCCCCCCCCCTTATGGATGCCCTTGTGTGTATTAGCTCTAGGTACCTTTTGTAAAAAAAATTATAATTTTAAATTTAAAAAATTGGAATATAGTTTGTAAAGCTAGGGCTTTGTTAAGTGTTTTGAAAGCTCCGATTTGATTTCCCCACCCCACCGATAGTAACAAGACGTTTACTCAAATCTGGAACAGGTCGCTTTACTCCTTTTACTATGTACAATAATTTATCGTCATAGGAATTACTTGAAAAATTCTGCTGATTTACTAAAAAATTAACAAGATCATAAGTAGGATTGCGAATGTTTACATTTACCTGGGGAAGTTGTAACGATGTGCTAGGTCCCGCTGAATCCATTTATCGCTAATAAGCACAAAACAAATAAACTAATAAGTAATAAAAGTAATGTAATATTATTATTTTAGAAAAATCACTGCCCACTGTTAAAAAAAGCAAAACAAAAATCAATACGGAAAACCACAAAAGTATTTACCGAAAACTATAATAAAATACAATGCCGGTGTAAAAGTCAAATTTACTATGTACTCTCTCTAAACTTTTAACGGACAAACAACCTGTTAATCTAATAATAGCATTTCTCCAAATACCGTGTCGCGGCGTTCATCTTTATAGATTAGATTAGTCCCCTCGCGTTCGCATTAAATTTACGTAGAGAGTTGAGGCTGGCCTCAAAAGAATGTTTTTATGCGCTATTTAAAGCTAGATTCGACTGGACTATTACGGTATCATACAAGACAAGACATTAGATATTTTCACTAATACGCTAGACAAGGAAGTGGGCGGTCGGGCCTCTAACCATATACGACCGCATGCAGAAATGAGATGGATGATATAAGAACAAAACACAACTGATCAGGAAAGACAAGGAAGCGCGAGACCGGCTTCTACCATATAGGACCGCATACAGAAATGAGATGGATGATATTTCTAGCGAAGCGCGTTAAGATTGACGGCATTAATTCTAATGGATATAATATATTTATGCAAAAAGTAAAACAATATAAATTTGTAATTTATTTAATTTTGCAAAATTTATTGGTGAGGCACTGCCTCACCTGCCTCATAGGAGAAGCCGCCACTGTACAGTGCGTTTGTAGTTAAGCTTCAAGCAAATTGTCGCATATACTCAACTTAGTGGCAGTTATCAATGTGGTTTAAGTTCACAAGCGGAAAAGACAAAGAGCGTTACAGCGGGATTTTGTTCATATTTCTCTTAGTACCAAGATAGGTATAGAGAGAAAAAAGTAGGTATAAAAAAAATTTCAAATTTCGGACCTAAAAACGTATTACGACTTTAATTTTTTCTATGTTACAATAAAATTGATACATTTAATTATTATCTGTAACATTATTTTTGGACAATAATTATTTTTTAACCCATTCTAATTTCTGATGTACTAGGTGTGTGTGTGTCCAGTTGCAATGATTTATACAAGTGCAAATAAGAGAATTAAAAAAGTTGTTTCTTTTATCAAATGACAAAATATACTTAAAGTAAGTTAATTAATAAAAGTATATTGGTTCTTGTACATGACGCATTGAGAATACCTTTAAATCGTAGTAAATAATTTATTATGAGTCTTAGGTAGTCTGAACACGTCTTGTACAAGAGCTAAAAGATTACAAAAAAAATATTTTTTCTAATTTTGACATATAAAGTGACACTTTTTAAAACTGATTGACATTATGAAACGTCTTACTTTTTGTAACTAGTTGCATAAAGTAAAATTTTATGCAATTGGTGACGAAAAATGTATTTCAAAATTAGTGACAAAAAGAATTATTCTATTTATTAAACTGTTATAATACAAGTTAAAAACATAAATTATAAATTAATTAATTATTATAAATATTGATAACACAATTATTGCAATTATTAACTGCCTTTGACTTCTTGGGAATTACTGATAATAGAGCATTACCTGCTGCCTCTTCAATATCGCTTGGTAGCTCTTCAGAACTTGAATGACTCATTTTTTAAAAATAAAACTAAAAATATATCAATCTCGCTAAAAACCTTCCGTCTAGACTTTTTTACAAAATGTCAAACTGACAACTATCATGAAGTAACAACAACAATAGCTATTTATGCCATCAGTTATATGTCAAAATTAGAAAAACTAAATTTATGTTTTCCAAATTTTTATCAATTATATTAAATTTTATTTTTTTATTACTTTCTTCAAAATTAGAAAAAATCTTGTATGCAATACGTTACGAAATGAAATTTTGTGTAACTTGTGAGTTTTTGCGAAACTCACTTCGTTCGTTCCGCAAAAATCTCACGCGTTGCACAAAATTAGGCATTTCGTAACTGATGGCATAAATAGCTATTATTGTCTTATAATAATAATAATAATAATATTTTGTAATTTGATAAAAGAAACAGCTTTCTTAATCTTCCGATCTTTAAAAGTTTTTAATTGTAAATCATTGCAACTGCATAACCTTGTATATCTTAGATTAGAATGTGTAAAAAAATAATTATTGTCCAAAAGAAAAATTGTTACAGATTGGATAATAATTAAATGTATCAATTATAACATAGAAATTAAAGTCTTCATATACTTTACATCAACCAATACACACTTTTTTTTCTCTACGCCTTAATACTACAAAATATTTTAAGATATTCAGAAAACATAGCCGTTTGTTTTCGATATAAAAAATGTTGGTAATTTTTTTTTTGCAAATTTATAATTTTTAAATATTATTAATTATATTATCCGCCTATACCATCCTGTACTTGTACTTAGAAAAGTAATAAAATAAATCTCGCTACGGACAACCAGGACATCCCACAACAGGTTTTTCATTAACTACACAAAATTTTTGTGTACCAATTACTAGGAATACTTACACCAAATAGGATATCTGCCAGCTGTATCGTGGTCAAGTATTTATGTCTACGAAACTATTCTTTTGATAAGTTGACATACATTGCATGAGCTACCGTATTTGCCAATAGCGAAGTGAATATGGTAGGCACGGAGGTTGGCGGTCTTCATACAGAAGCGGAAGGCTACCTTGCAAAATTTTAAAATTCCAAATTTGCCGTTGCCAAATAAAAGAGTAGAAGACTCCAGTTGCGAGCCTTCCACATCCATTGACTGCAATTAAAAAACTTTCAAACTTTTGAACTTAACTGTTTCTGGTAGTCCATTTTTTCACAATTATTAATATTATTAATAATTATCGTTTTCAAAATTAATATAAATATTTCTAGTCAGAATCGTATTATAATAATATACATTATGTTGCTAGCTCAAATGTATAGAAATGTATGTATTTTTCAGTAATTTTAATAAAATATCATTTTAATTATTCCAATTTCAATATCAGAAATTATAGTAAAATGAAGCTAATAGTGTCTCTATTAGTATATGGATAGATTCGACTTCTGGGAAATTAATTGGGAAAATATTTAATAGTTATACTTAAACACAAAATACTTTGAACATATTTCTATATTTTATTTTATTTTACAAATTTTTAATTATTCTAAACACTAATATCACAGATTTTTTTTTCGGTATATGCCTTGTCCTTGTGTCGCTCTTCTGCAAAGAAAAACATATATTATGAACCTTTAATACATCAGACAGAGAAGGATTTTAGTCATGTAGAGAACCGGACGGGGCGAAATTATTTATGTGGCTCATATTCCTGTCTACTAGAAGCCGCCTAGGCCTTTAACATTTTTAGTGTATATCATAGACTTCTTATAGAATAGACTACATTGTTTACGTTTTAAAGAAATCAAAGATTTCAGCGTCCACAATTTGTCTGATTAGCTGTATGGTCCACATATAGTCCACTATACTTAACACGTGCATTAAAAGAAACGGTGTTATTAAACTTACTGTTATGTCACATTTAATAAAATAATTACACACATTTAATAAAAATACACGTTTTACAAGGATAATGAAGATAAATACAAACGTTGATAAGTTTTTGATTTGTTGGTTTAAATACAATAAGTATAATTATTTCAGGTCTTTGTATTTAGTACCTACTTATTTAGTTCCATGGTGACAAAATCTAGAATGATAGCGGCAACCTCGCTTTCCGTTCTCACGCGTCGGCCATTCGCGTATAGCCTTAAAAGAAAGTGTAGTAATCGAACAAATCCTTCTTTTCTTCTGCGAGTAATCGTAGTATTTGTTTTTGCGATGTCGTGGTTAGTCGTCGGAATAATCGTATTTGTACCTGTCTTGTGTTTTTTGTAACGGATTTTTCATTTTTTTGTTACGAGTACTCAACAAAATGGTGAATCAGTGTCAGCTTTGTGGAAAATTTGATTATTTTAAACCGGAATTATCATTTTCCAGGTGAGGTTATAATCTATATTATTTGCCCATTAAGTAGTGTAATAATCAGGAAAACAATAAATAAAAATAATTATTGTCAATATTTTTATGTGTGAGATAACCTTTTATTGTTGCCATGGGAGTTAGATATAATTATGTGGATTCAAGCAGGACATTATTTCACTAATTTTCTATGGAATTTAAAACATTGAAGTGTAAAATATAACATATACCTAGGGCTCCCTCATAAAAGCAGGAAACAAAAAAATAATTTTCACTCCTAATAATTGAGCCATAACAATTTCGCACGGAGTCGGACATTTAACGCTATCTCTCTCCTAAGTCTGTTTCATACGTACGAATGATTGAAGCAAACAAACAGGCTATTCATGAATAAATAGCTTCGTCTATTCTATAAGAGAAGTCTATGGTTTATACATAGGCCGCCACTATGTTTTTTTTTAAAAGGCAATATTAATATCTTAAATTTGTCGTACGCACGCGTACACACTAGTGCAAAAAGTAAATAGGATATAGCTATTTATGATATAAGTGTGAAAATAACTCGTTTAAGGCACGCATATGAAAATTTGCGAACGAGCGAAGCGAGTTTCGCAATTCATATGAGTGCCTTAAACGAGATATTTTCTTACGTATATCATACAAGATTTACCCGGCGTGTGAAAAGTAATTTACTATTCACACTAGTGCGTTAAAGTAAAACTTTTCACACTGAAATGGGTGTGAAAAGTCAAACTTTTCACACGCTCGTAGAAAAATTTCTTTAATATGCATACCTGCTTTATTAATTAAAATTGGTCTGGTTGGCAATGGACAAATGGCGATTTCTTTCTGACGTATTAAAATGTTGAGTTTTGTGATTGATGTAATATATACCGGGTGTCCACGGAAGGTGGTTCTCGCCTCTAGCTTTTTTGTTTTTTAAGATAATGGAATAAAATTTGGGGGATTTGTATACGACATAAAACTGCATTTTTTGACAGCTGACTCAACAATATGAAACTTCCGGTTTAACCGGAAGTGACATACACTTTCGATTTTTAAATGGAACAGCTAGTATATTTTTCCTTTTTTCTTGACTCCATATGACATTCTAAATATAACGATGTGTCACTTGTTACTTTTTGTCACAAAGAAAATATTGTTTTTCTAAATTTATTGTTTTATCTAGATGGCTACAAATACCTTAAAATCATTTATTTCAGTTCTTTAATCTAAAGTACGATTTTACTATTTCTGATCCATTACCATGTGCTGTGTAAAATGTAATCTTTAAAGTTGTATAACTTATTTTTTTTTAAACGGCAACATGGTGGTTCTCGTCGGGTTAAGAAAAAAGAGTTTTTTATTACGATTATTTTAATACCACACACTATTAGGTTTTAGAAAAGCTGCCATTAAAAAACTTTAAAAAGTTTACTTGGAACTTTCCTAAAATGAAGCATTTTTTGAGAATAAATTTAGATTTAAATGCATCATGTAGCCTGTGACCAGCAAAACTAAAAAAACAAAATCATGCTTTGAAGAAAATTGAATTGAATTGGAAATTGGGCTGTCGGCATATCAATTTTCTTCAAGGCATGATTTTTTTATCAGTTCTGCTGGTCACAGGCTACTTGATGCGTTTAAATCTATATTTATTCTCATCAGGTGCTTCATTTTAGGAAAGTTCCAAGTTAACTTTATAATTATTATCAGCTTTTCTAAAACCTAATAGTGTGTGGTATTAAAATAATCGTAATAAAATTATCTTTTTTCTTTAACTGACAAGCCACCATGTTGCCGTTTAAAAAAATGAGTTATACAACTTTAAAGATTACATTTTACACAGCACATGGTAATGGACCAGAAATAGTAAAATTGTACTTTACTCAAGATTAAAGAACTGAAATAAATGATTTTAAGGTATTTATAACCATCTAGATAAAACAATAAATTTAGAAAAACAATTTTTCTTCCGGTTAAACTGGAAGTAACATAATGTTTAATCACCCGTCAAAAAATGCAGTTTTATGTCGTATACAAATCCCCCAAACTTTATTCCATTATTTTGAAAAACAAAAAAGTTAGAGGGGCGAACCACCTTTCGTGGACACCCGGAATGTACCATTTTAAGAACTTATTTTGGATTATTGAAGAGTTTAATACGGCAAGTTTGAATTGCGATATGAAAAATGTAATATATTTGCAAAATTTGAATTAATTTTATTTTATATTTTTAAATATGGACAGTGATTTATTGAATTTCATTAGATATTTTCTTTTGCGCAAAACAATGCGTAAAACAGCATACTTTATGCACTAGTGCATCAGGAATTTTGTAAATTATTTTAAGAGAATTGTAGAATAAAAAATATCGGGTAAGATTTTTTCTAACATTATTAAGTATGTCATTCTTTTCCAATACAATTCTCCCAAAATTGACAATAAAATCAATTGATATTTTTGTAATATATCAGATATTTCGTGAATAATGTGCAGACGATAATGAGTTTATTTAAATGTTAGTTAATGACACAATCAATAAAAAAAAAAAGCGAAATAGGTTATAGGTTGGCAATATAGTTCGCCTTAGCTTCAAATATTTATGCACCAAAGATCTTAAATATTACAAAATTGATTAAAGATATTTTAAAAACGCTAATCAGCTGATAGCTCTTCGTCTCCTAGCTTGCCAAACAGCGCCATATTTTTTAGTTAAATTGGTCTAACTTAGATGGTTCTATACTGAGTAATTCCGGATATACATCTTCCTTTTTAGACATTTTCTAGTTTATATTTATACAGGGTGTTCGAAAAATAGACGGAGATATTTTAGAGGGTGATTCCTTGTTAAAAAATATGAAAAAAAGTTTCTATGAATATGGGTCCGGAAATGCAGGGTTTTCAAGATACAGGATGTTAAAAAAATAGAAATAAAAAATGAAATTATTAATTAAACTAAAAATACTTACTCGATGCTGTTGGAATTTGGCAATGATATTTGTTGTATTAAGAGGCTAATTTAGCCCTAAATAGATTAAAATTATTGAGTCCAGTGGCGTCCCGGGGGGCACCTTAGCGAATATTATTATCAAAAAAATGTACGCCACTGTCTTTTTTGTAGCTTTAATATTTTTTGTTTAATTAAGCATCTAAAGATACAACTTCTTTGCCCCTTGTATTTTTTTCATATCTCACTTCATTTTTGAGAAAAAAAATTAATTTCTACTAAAATAAATCACAAGTGCATTGGAAAACAAATAATCATTTCTGCATAAAGGATTGACATTTGCGCGTTAGTTCTATACACTTTTTTTGGCGAAATTGTTCTAAAAAGATTTTTGTCTCAGTTTTTGTGATGGAAAATTACACTTTTAAGGAAATGGCAGACATGCATGTAATGTATGCACGTGCCTATAGTAACTGTTATGCAGCGAGGCGCCTGTATGCAGAAGCGTTTCCTAATCGGCAACTTCCAGAGAGTAAAACCTTTGAAAGCGTACCGTAGATTACGGGAAAGAGGTAAATTTTCTTATTTCTTTTTTGTGATGTTTTTGACAATAATGTTATTTAGGAAGTTTTGCCGTTCTCACCAATGATAGAGGCCGGCCGAGGTCGATAAGAACGCCCGAGTTTGACGAGGCAGTTTTACGTGCCGTGGAACAAAATCCTGGTATCAGTACTAGGACTATAGCAATTAGATTAGGGCGTAAACATTCCAACAGCACTGTGTGGCAGGTTCTCTCCGAGCAACTCTTGTATCCCTATCATGTCCAACGTGTGCAAGCATTACTACCAAGAGATTTTCTTCCTCGTTTACAGTTTTGCCAATGGTACTACCAAGAGGTTAATAATAATAGGAATTTTAATAAAACCCTACTTTTTACAGACGAAGCAGGATTTCGGCGGGATGGTATTGTTAATTACCATAACACTCACGTATGAAGTGACGAAAATCCCCATGCTTTCGTGCAGTGTCGCGACCAGGAACAATTTTCTTTAAATGTGTGGATGGGTATTGTTGGTAACAATTTAATTGATCCTTTCTTTTTACCCTTAAGATTAAACGGCGAATCTTACTTAGAGTTTCTTCTACAAGAATTGCCCGTACTGCTACAAGAAGTTCCTCTAAATATACGTAACCAAATAACTTTTATGCACGATGGAGCTCCTCCTCATTTTAGTAGACCTGTCAGAACTCATCTGAGTAACACCTTTGATAAAAATTGAATTGGAAGAGGTGGACCAATTAACTGGCCACCTCGCTCCCCTGACTTAAATCCAGTAGATTTTTATTTATGGGGACACCTTAAGACGATGGTTTACACTACTCCCATAGAAACAATAGAAGAACTAAGAAATAAAATCGTAAATGCTTGCGAAGAAATAAAAAAATAGACCTCGAATTTTAGCTCGAGTTCGTCGTTCAATGATGCGTCGAGTGAGAAGGTGTACGGAAATGGATGGTGGACATTTCCAACATTTGTTGTAGTTTATGTTATGGTATTGAAAAAGTTGCAATAACATTATTTCCTAGAATTGTTTTTATTATTTGTGGTCCAATGCACTTGTGATTTATTATAGTAGAAATTAATAAACCAATTTTGTCCAATGACATACAATAAAACGGTTTTTATTTTTTTCTCGAAAATGAAGTGAGATGGGAAAAAAATACAAGAGGCAAAGAAGTTGTATCTTTAGATGCTTAATTAAACAAAAAATATTAAAACTAAAAAAAAAGACAGTGGCGTATTTTTTTTTGATAATAATATTCGCTAAGGTGCCCCCCGGGACGCCACTGGACTCAATAATTTTAATCTATTTAAGGCTAAATTAGCCTCTTAATACAACAAATATCATTGCCAAATTTCAACAGCATCGAGTAAGTATTTTTAATTTAATTAATAATTTCATTTTTCATTTCAATTTTTTTAACATCCTGTATCTTGAAAACCCTGCGACCCATGTTTATAAAAACTTTTTTTCATATTTTTTAACAAGGAATCACCCTCTGAAATATCTCCGTCTATTTTTCGAACACCCTGTATAGAGCAAATCACACATAAAATCATATGCATGTATAATATGGTGACTTGCCAAAAGCGATATAAAGATACAAAACTATGTAATTTTTTTGACATCTGTCAAATTAAATTTATTTTACAATAAATTAAAATAATTTTACTAAAATATTTCTAATATCATGTAATATATCTACAAGGTATTATGAAATTGACTTAAAATATTGAAATGGGTGACTTCCTGCGTGTTCTAAAGAAACATTTTATATTTTCTTTTTGATCGATCCTTTTTATCAAATTTTCAGCATGCCCATTTATTAACCTATCTCTAGGATATATATATATACAACTTTTTGAATCGTTATATCTCAGAAACGGCGGCTCGTAGGAAAAAAGTATTGATGCATATTTTATAGATCATTTTATGATCTACAATTTTTGTTTGCGGTATTTTTATGATAAAACTTACCGTTTTGCTGAAAATCGCGAAAAACTAATTTTTTTGACCTTTGACCTCAAGTGAAATTTTTTCCATACACGGGAATGATGGGGAACTTATACATTTTATTTATAATTATATTTTGAATAATTTTACTGATTTTCAGCTTGTTGTAAATTTATGTACCATAGAATGTCTAGATTGACCGGACTATATTGAACTGTACGTTAAACTACGAAGTGATTATTTAAAAAAATAAAACACAGATTTCCGTTATTTTCATTTTTATTCCGGGAACACTTTAAGCTACCTACCTTCGTATAAAACCACTAACCTTGCATAATTTAATATTTTTCAGTATTTACATCTTCCATTCTTTCACGTAGCAAGAAAAGCACAATAACATGCGACAGCAATCGCCAGTCCGCAAAATGCAGACACCGAATGAATGGCACCTGTAAAAGTCAAATAAAAACTTATAGTTTACTTAGTCCTAAAAGGCCCCAGCACTTAGGATAAAATGTTTTATTTGAACTTTAAGATTAAGGGAGATTTGTCAGCTAATGTTATCACCCAATAAAATGACCTTAAGGAGCCTACATTTACTACGGGTGATGTAATTTAAAGACGTACGTGTATGTATGTAGCTTAGTAAATAAATAAATCTAAAATGGGGTCCCTTTTTATATTTGTACAAAAGATTTTTTGGCAACAACGAAAAAAGGTCAACCCTAGAACTATGTTTTATATCAAATGCGTGGATTAACTTCTTTTTTATTACACATTTTTTCGTTTTATTTAATGATAATTATTTTCAATATTACTTTGTTATTTTCCACAATAACTGTAAAATATAGTTTGGAATAATGGTATTTAAAGTAAGTAAATACCGGAGACTCAACGATTTTCGCGGAGTAATTTTATGCCTTCGTCGGTAAAAAGCTTTTGTGATATATGGTTGGATATTCTACACAATTTAAAAATGTTTCAAAACATAAGTACAGGATTCGATTAAACAACATTTGTTTTTTTTTTTAAATGAAGACCCCATATTTTATATAGGTAGTTGAATATTATGTGCAATTTGATAAGTTTTTCACTAGGTATTGGTTCAATATACGAAAAAGTTTAGTAGTTTTCAAGGTAATGATTTTTAATCAAAATTTATCATTTACAATTTTTTGTGAAAATACTTATTTAAATTTTGACACCAAGCAATTCATACGTTATTTCCTAAGTTAACATAAATATCCGCTATGGATATTTGCCACTTGAGGGTGTTTTTTTAGTCCAAAGTCAGAAAATTTCTGCTTATTAAAAAAATTACTTATAAAACACATTTATTTTTCTATCATCTTATAGTTCGTCAACAACTCTTTAACTTTTCTATATTTAATAGTTTTTGAAATAATTTGATTTTTCGGCGTTTTCTCTTCTCGGTATACCGTGCGAGCAAAAATTATTTGCATCAAAGAGGACTTGGATTAAAAACGTAGGGCTTGGTTTAGATCACAATGATATGGGGACGATATATCTAACCAAATCTAGGTTAAAATTTTGTCAAATTTATATTATGACATAATATGCCAAACTAATGAGTAATAAAATAAGTAGACAAATACAAATTCATCTTTGTTGTTTACAAAATTAACAAAGTAAGAAAAAGAAAAATTTTTACATAAATTGCTGAAATTGGCCACCGCCATGCTCCAAGTATAAATTCACACGTCTCTTCATATTTTTGAAAGTGTTGACCAGCATCTCTGGAGAAATGTTAGCACATTCTTGGATAATCCTTTCTTGTAATTGTTCTAAATTTGAAACAAGTTCTTCTGTTCTTACAGATGGTCTTCCTGCTCCTTTTTTGTGTTGAATAGAATCTGTTTCCCTAAACACAGCCACGGTTCTTTTCAGGCAATGATAAAAATCCCCAGCAATAAAAGCAACGTTAGGAAACTTTTCGTGAAAATCGTCCATGCACAAACCCGGATTGTGTTGCCACTCACCATTTACTCTAACCCCGTTTCGAAAATACGCTTCAACCATGAATGTTTTGTGCTGTTCCGTAAAGCCCATTGTGTGAATTGTTCAAGAAATTGGAAAAATTAGCGATGAATCAAATTACTTGAAACGACTGTCAAAGATGACGGAATAACTGATTGTTTGTTAATTCAGGTAGTTACTGACACCCAACAGGTATTAAGCTCTACGGCTAAACATTACGTCCTTAGATGCAAGGCCCTCTTTGCAAATAATTTTTGCTCGCACGGTATTATACACCAGAGCACGATACACCAGTACACAGGGTACGCCGACTGGCCTGTCGGAGCAAGCGCTACACAGTCCTAACCTTACAAATTGCCGGACGTGTAAGTATTCGTTGGCCGGACCATTGTAAGAAGCGAACAAATTTACTTTCATCCCTTCTGTGGCTATTGTTGTTTTTTGTTTTCAGTTTGGATTTTGGATAGGTACTATATAGCGTACTGGAACATCATAAATTGTTAACTAAGTGATTTTTATCGGCTTTAAAATTGGGCATCAGTTTTTTTACAATAAAAAACAAGTTTATTGCATTTATGTTACAGTAATACTATTATTATTCAGTAAAATATTTTATTACAATTATATTGATTTTTCAAATGGAGAATGTTATTTATTTACATCAATAACTCATTCAGGCCAAAATAAAATGTGTTGTTTCATTTTTAGGTGATATAAAGTACATTCTTTGCAAAATAATAAATACATAAATAAAGTCCTTATTAAATATAAACCAATTTATAAAATAATTATGCTTAAATTACGGCGAGATCTAGCAATGCTATTCATCTAACCGTTGTGGTAGGAATAAATAATTAAGTAAATTAACACAGAGAAAGTTGTTAAAATAAAGATATACCTATAAAATAAATCGTAATGAGAACAAAGAGAACTTTAAAATACAATAAAAAATTTTGACAGCCTTCTTAAAGCTCACAACTGAATTTAGCGTCTTAACTTCTGGTTGTAGTGAATTATAAATTTTAATAGCTGCATTATAATATGTGAAGGAATGCTGAAACAGTGCGGTCCTGTGTTTTGGATCATTAAACCTTTAGGAATAAGTTTTTTAAATAGCTATTCTGGGTTATTCGATAATAGTATATTAACGAAGACGTTTTATAAAGCATCATTTTATAGCACGCGTCCATGTTAAAAAACGAGCCGCTTGCGGCGAGTTTTATATTGGGACAAGTGCTTAAAACTGCTTTATATAACGAGTACGTTATACTATTTTTTCTAATTTGTAGTTTTTTCAATAAAAAACACTTATTTAAAAAGAAAATAAATCTTAAGGATTATAAATAGGAAAATAAAATAATTTTGTAAATTTTTATGTCTAAATTTTATGTTGGTAATACTATTTTTTATCATAGTAGCCTCTGGAAAACAAAAATTATTTTGCGAACTGTCATTTTTTGATTTATTGACCCATTTTCACCACGAGATTCTAAAGTTATTTTAGCGATATGAGATTTGAAATTGGACGGAATACGTTGTGTGATCCTTGTACATTCGGTACATAATATACAGAAAGTTCGGAAATTCGGGCGATTTTGCTACTTTTTTTCGAATTTCAAAAGACTTGATTTTATGTCACGGCATTGCAATTTGGTATAGGGAAGATGGAAAATTGAAATAAAGTTGAAGTTAAAATCGACATTGGAAGGTTAGTAGATTGAATTTTGAATAGGATTTGGCAGAAAATGATAGCTTGACGCATCTACAAAAGATTGATTTATAGATTTATGCAACCAACATACATGACTGTTATCCACACAGAATAAAAAAGTAGGTTATCAAGCTATTTTTCCTCTGCGAAAAATTGGTTTTCCGTAAATCACAAAGGCCGCGCAGGTCAATGAAATAAAACATTTAAATGTTACCAACATCAAATAACGAAAAAACGCGTATCGAAATAGCTTCATTACAATACGCAAATGCGTATCGTAATAGACTTGTTATGATACCAAATTAGAAAAAACAATTTTGTGTACCAATGCGGCTAAACGTAAAGAAAATCGGCTTTTTAAATGTAGCCATTCTGAAGCAACAAACAGTGGTGTGACGTGCTCAAACTTTCGAAAGTTGTAACAAAATTTTAAGCAAGTATTTTGCAATTTTTGTAAGGTATTCTTTTCCCTAAAAGTCAATGCAGGCCAGTAAACAACATCACAATATGAAAGCAGTGACAAAATAAGTGAGTCACAAAGTCTTAACTTGATTTCTGTGGTTAGAGCATCTCTGTGAATATGCAGAACTTTTAATTAGTTATAAGATTTTTTTATTAACTCTTAACTTAACGTGGTTTTCAAATCTTAACTTTGTATCAAAAACGAGACCCAAATTTTTGCAACTTTTAGAGGGAAGAAGTGCTACATTATCAATACTTACATTAAAAACATCCCCTGTGGTTAGTTCTTCGCTATCCTTACCAAAAAGCAAGAGCTTGGACTTTGAACTATTTAATAATAGGGAGTGTGCTTTTGATATAATAAAGATTATTTTAAGATCATCATTTATATTATCCAATGCTGGAATCAAATCAGCAATGTAGAAAGAACGATATATCTGGAAGTCATCGGCGTACTGGTGAGAAAAACGTTATATTAAAAAATTACTAAAGTCAGATGTATATAACGAAATCAGAAGCGGACCCAATATGCTCCCCTGAGGCACCCCTCTGTCCACTGGCAATGTTTACCGGTCGTAAATATATTCTAAAACAATGCATTTATCATGTTGATGGGTTATTTGTTCTGATTTTTTTGTATCCCCCGCGCTGGACTCCCTCACGTGACGTCACAATGTGAGAGAGATGGAGAGAATTTATGCGCGTCGGCATACCATATCAACCAAGTAAACCTAGACATCCCACCTCGTTTGCTAAATATTTAGCAGAGGCAACGTACAACATGGGCGTAGCTCGTTACAGACTTGGACGTCCTTTACAATAATTATGAGCGGTAAAATTTTTACATTGATGGACGTTGTTGATGTTTCTCTTGGTTTTGTTTCTCTATGCACCTACAAACCTAAACACCACTGACCATTAGGGGGAGGCAACTGCCCCTTTGCCTCCTCCCCGGCTAGGCCGGTATGTGGAATAGAGATTCATACAAGTCAAATATGTATTCGCAGAAAAGAAGAATACCCAACGCACTTACGAACATCGCGTTTTTAATGAAAATTGGGAATAAGACTATTATTTAAGCACAAACAACAATAATAAACTTCAGTGCATTGTTTCTGTGCAAATATTATCAGTTCCTAAAGAATATAATGTCAAATGACCATCACACTACGTTACACAAGAAAAAGGTAGTAGGTAAGTCAGTAAAAATGCTATCAGCTGCAGACCTTCAACTGGAATTGTGTGATTTGCAGTCAGATCATTTTTACCAGGAAAGAACCGAAATAAGATTGAACTTTCTTAAGGTACTCCCACGAGAACGTTACCTCAACTTGCGAAACTTGGGCTCTATAATGGAATCAATGTTGGGAAGTACGTATTTTTGCGAAAGCAGGATATCGATCAAAAAATTTATAAAGTCAAAATACAGATGTTCTCTGTCTGATATCAATAGTGATGCCGCCGAGACGAGAAATTCTCGTGTCTCGTCTCGTCTCGTCTCGTCTCGTCTCGTCTCGTCTCGTCTCGTCTCGTCTCGTCTCGTCTCGTCTCGTCTCGTCTCGTCTCGTCTCGTCTCGTCTCGTCTCGTCTCGTCTCGTCTCGTCTCGTCTCGTCTCGTCTCGTCTCGTCTCGTCTCGTCTCGTCTCGTCTCGTCTCGTCTCGTCTCGTCTCGTCTCGTCTCGTCTCGTCTCGTCTCGTCTCGTCTCGTCTCGTCTCGTCTCGTCTCGTCTCGTCTCGTCTCGTCTCGTCTCGTCTCGTCTCGTCTCGTCTCGTCTCGTCTCGTCTCGTCTCGTCTCGTCTCGTCTCGTCTCGTCTCGTCTCGTCTCGTCTCGTCTCGTCTCGTCTCGTCTCGTCTCGTCTCGTCTCGTCTCGTCTCGTCTCGTCTCGTCTCGTCTCGTCTCGTCTCGTCTCGTCTCGTCTCGTCTCGTCTCGTCTCGTCTCGTCTCGACGAGACGAGAGTGAAATTCTTTCTCGAGACAAGTCACGAGACGAGACGAGAGAAGACCGTTTCTCGTCGAGAAATTTCTCGTTTTTTCTCGAATTTTCTCGAATTTTCTCGTTTGTTAGAACACTGAATTTTAGGTATTAGACCAGTGCGCCTTTGAAAATGGTAAAAAGTGAAACAAAATAATAGTAGGATGAAACCCATTGGAAAAGGAAGAGAATAGAACAAAAATAAAAGGAAAAATAAATTACGGGCGATCCGAGGTCGGGAAGGGGGGGAGGGGGGGTTTTGAGGGTAGAAAACGATTTATCTCGATTTCCGGTAAAACGGCAAGTCCTATGGAAAAACGTTAAATTGCAAAGTTGTAGACAATAAAAAGATCTAGAACTTTTGTTATTACACTTTTTTCATATAACCTCAAAATGTATGTGAAAAATTCAAATAACCAAGTTTTTTGTTTTTTATTTTTATCTTTTACAAAAATTTTTTTTTATCCACGAAATTTGGTGAAAACTTACCTTTTTATGTCCTAAACACACTGTAATTTTTTTGATTTCAAATATTTATTTTTTAACCTTATTTTGACTTAATACCGAAAAAACACCCTAATTTTCAATCGAAAATTCTCACGTCAAAATATCTGCTTTTTTAAAAAACTCGGTAGGCTTTTTATTCGTTAAAATCTCTACTTTCTGATGGTGTTAAAAAAAATATACATTACTATGGTAAATGTTCTCAAAAAATGCAAAGAAACGAAAAAAACTAGAATCCGAATTTTTTTTTTTAGATCAACATGTACAATTTTGAGCTATTTATTAAAATTTATACTTTAATTACTCGAAAAACGCAAGATTCCATGTTACATTGATAAAAAAAAGTATAAATTTTAATAAATAGCTCAAAATTGTACATATTGATCTTAAAAAAAAAATTCTGATTCGAGTTTTCTTCATTTCTTTGCATTTTTTTTGAGAACATTTGCCATAGTAATGTATATTTTTTTAACACAATCAGAAAGTAGAGATTTCAACGAACAAAAAGCCCACCGACTATTTTAAAAAAATAGATATTTTGACGTGAGAATTTTCGATTGAAAATTAGGGTGTTTTTTCGATATTAAGTCAAAATAAGGTTAAAAAATTAATATTTTAAATCAAAAAAATTACATTGTGTTTAGGATATGAAAAGGTAAGTTTTCACCAAATTTCGTGGATAAAATTTTTTTTTTGTAAAAGATAAAAATAAAAAACCAAAAACTTGGTTATTTGAATTTTTCACATAAATTTTGAGGTTATGTGAAAAAAGTGTATATACAAAAGTTGTAGATCCTTTTATTACCTACAACTTTGCAATTTAACGTTTTTTCACAGGTCTTGTAGTTTTACCGGAAATCGAGATAAATAATTTTCTACCTTTAAAACCCCCATCTCCCTCCCCTTCCCGACCTCGGATCGCCCGTAATTTATTTTTCCTTTAATTTTTGTTATATTCTCTTCCTTTTCCAATGGGTTTCATCCTACTATTATTTTTTTTGGTTTCAAAAATTATCGACCCTAGTCTATATCTCCTAATATACAGGGTGTCCCGAAATTAGCTGACAATATTTTAAGGGGATAAAGTACATTCAAAAATAAGACTAAAATCCTCTATTAATATACCTTCACAAACGCTTCGCTATGGAGTTAGAGCCCCCCGAATTGGAGCTATGATAGGCAGTTTTTTCACAATATCTCAAAAACCGATTAGGGTATCGAAACAAAATTTGATACATGTTTTACCCATAGCTAGACGCAGTAAATGGTTAAATTAGCTTAACTGTATTTCTTCCAGTGGCGTCCCACTGGGTAGGTAGTTGGGAGAATATTGCCCTAAGTTTTTTTATTTGTAGGATTTTTTAGCTTTAGGTGAAATTTTTAAAAGCCTTGAAGTTTTTTGTTGAAAAAAGGTACTCTTGTTTCATTGCGGGAAGATTCACCATTTTCCAGTAAAATCGATTTTAAAATTTTCGGTTTTTTGAAATCCGGTGAAAAGGCTAAGTTTTTTTTTGCATATCTCAGCAAACACTTAATATTAAAACATGAATTTTATTAGAAGTTCTACTAGCGACAAATAATAATAATACATAATCAACTTGGGGATTTATTAGATAATGTGCCACTGGATTTACGTTTAGGGCACTTCTTTCAACATGATGGGGCACCAGCTTACTACGGACGTCAAGTGAGGAATTGGCTTGGAGAAAATTACCAAGTGGATTGGTAGCCATAGCCTGGCCACAAAGATCACTTGATTTAAATCCCCTTGATTATTATTTTTGGGGACCCATGACTGGTACTTGCTTAAGAATTCGTTTCCTGAGTGGTTCACCATCAAATTTGATTTGCAATTTGTTATTCTTTTTTGTTTTATTTTAAAACTCTCTTAAAATCTCCATGAAAATAAATATTTAAAAAACAAAGGAATCTAAAAATATGTTTCATTTAAAAACGTTACATTCTGTCAAATTACAACAATAGAAGGTTTTATTAACAAAAAATTTAAAATTAAAAAAAAATACATTAAAAGTATCAAATTTAAAAAAAAATAGTAATATTTACTTAGGGCTCCACCGAGGGCTCCACCATATGCGACGTCACTGGAAAAATATTTTAAAGTAACATCCTTTAATACATAATAATATGCCTTGTCGCTGGTAGAACTTCTAATAAATTTCATGTTTTAATATTAAGTGTTTGCTAAAATATGCAAAAAAACCTTAGCCTTTTCACCGGATTTCAAAAAACCGAAAATTTTAAAATCGATTTTACTGGAAAATGGTTAATCCTACCTCAATGAAACAAGAGTACCTTTTTTCAACAAAAGACTTCAAGGCTTCTAAAAATTGCACCTGAAGTTAAAAAATCCTAAAAATAAAAAATTAGGGCAATATTCTCCCAACTACCTACCCAGTGGGACGCCACTGGAAGAAATAAAGTTAAGCTAATTAAATCGTTTATTGCGTCTTATCATGGGTAAAACATGTATCAAATTTTGTTTCGATACCCTAATCGGTTTTTGAGATATTGTGAAAAAACTGCTTATCATAGCTCCAATTCGGGGGGCTCTAGCCCCATAACGAAGCGTTTTTGAAAGTATATTAATAGAGGGTATTAGTCTTATTTTTGGATGTACTTTATCTCCTTAAAATATTGTCAGCTAATTTCGGGACACCCTGTATAGACAGAAAAATAATGTGTTTAACGTTCTCACTCTATCGTATTGTGAAGGCATTTACCTTAAAACAGATATTCAAGAGAGCAGAATCAAATTGTCCAGCCTCTTTCTTCTGTCTACGGTTACTAGTTGACATTTTTAAATAATTAACCAAATCTGAAAGAAAGCATTTTCGATTGAAAACACAATATCGAAAAGGACCCCAGTCAAATTTCATTCACAAGGCGAAAGGCGATAGATTTTGACTAAATATAACAATTTTGTATCAAAAATTCGAAATTCGCCAAAAACTTCTCACACAAAAATCATTAATAAAAGTGTGAATTTCATTTCATATCTCTCTTACCAGTTTTAATATTTGACAATACTTTCATAACACCCTGTATATGAACCGAAACTTTATTCTCAAATCACAGATAAAGACAACGGAGGGCCATGAAACTAGTGTTATTGAAACAATAGCATTAAGTTAATAGTCTCAATTATGACATTAGTAAATAAATTAAAAATAAAAAGTCTAATATAATAGGTAAAGTGACATTCAGTACGAATGATTCAAGTGTATGCCTTATTTTGCCTCATTTTATTACACAGGTCTCAGACATAAATTTGGCTATTGAAAATAATTATTAAGTGCGATAAATTATACTTTTCCGCACGAGGTGGCAGTTGCACGAACGGCTCGAAGCAAGTCTGGGCATGCCACTAAGTGAATGTGGAAACGGAACTTTTCGCACATGTTACTTACAATATTTTTCCTAATTGCGTAAAATTAAGCTTGTTCGTAATACATTTTTGTATTTTTTGGGTAAAAGGAGCAAAAAATAAAGTGAATTTTTAAATTTTGATATGTCAAATAGATCATTTTCGGAAATACTTCTTTAAGTTCTTTCTCTTGCACTTTCTATTAATGTAATAAAAAAATTAAGGTTTTTCCCCGGATGACATTATGGGCTGATCCGTTTATTTAGTCGAATATTTTCCAAACTATTGGAGTTAATTATGCCCCGAATTATGCCAAAAAATAAATAATAAAAGAAGGGTAGTTCCATTATGAATCAATTATTATATTATTATAAACGTTCTCTATTCTGTATCTTTTACCACCCCGTATATTTTGGACTGAAAATACCTCGGTGCCAAGCCTATTACCTTACGTGAATTATGTCTTATGACCGCTTGCAATATTTTGTTGATCTAAGAAAAATAGTTTCTAAGTCACATGACTAACAAACCGACTTATATTAAACCCTTCTGCGAGACGACCAGATACTTTTAAATGTTTACCCCCTTTAAGATTCGTATAAAAAAATATTTTTTATGATTCCCTACTCACGAGAAAAAACGAGACGAGACGAGACAATAGCACTCTCGAGCGAGAAAAACGCGTTTCTCGCCGAGACGAGATAAGAAAAAATTCTCGCCTCACGAGACGAGACGAGAATGGGCCAATTCTCGTCTCGTCTCGTCTCGCGGCATCACTAGATATCAATTACTCAGGTTCTTCGTTTGTCAACAACAAAATGTCAATGTTAATATTGACTGTGTTAATTGATTGGTAGTGAAAACCAACATCCCCAAACTTCACACTAATTTCATTAACACGCTTTTATTAGCTTTACCAGTATGTATGTTTGTTTGTTTGTTTGTTTGTCCGTAACCGACTTCATTGAACCCGATTTTAACACTTTAAACGGTCAGATTTAATTTAAATTTTGTAGACTTATCAACAACCGCTGACAATACAATAATCTACACGGAAAAAATTCTCCTTAAATTTTGACGGCTGTCAGGTATAAAACAAAGAAGTGATTTTGACTAAACAAATTAGGGGTCGTATAGTATTTGATGCGGAGACTTCGGAAAAAATAAGCAAAAAATTCTTCTGTCAAAATTTGACAGCTGTCTATATGTCAAATCGTTTAAAAAAAATGATATTAATGAAAAAACCATAAGGTCGTATATGTATATTAACGGTGGAAAGTTGAAGAAAATACGTAAAAAATTCTCTAGTCAAAATTTGATACCTGTCAATATGTCAGAATTATTACAATAACCGATAGTAATGAAACAAACGTAGGGTCGTATAGATATTGTCGCTAAGAATAGAGAAAAATTTAAAAAAAACTCTACCCGTCAAAATAGAATTTTGTCAATTTTTTTTTTATTTTGAAAATTTTTGTCGTTTGTTCGGGTTTGTATGTGTGTTTGTTTGTAACCGACTTCTTTGAACCCGATTTTGATCCACTTTAAACGGTCAGATTTAATTTAAATTTTGTAGACTTATCAAGAACCGCTGACAATACAATAATCTAGCTCAATCTACTCAAAAAAAATTTTTTTTAACAATAACTGAAACTAAAAATGAAAAATAAATATTCTTTAAAAAAACTAAAAAACTCGCCTTAATAATAAAATTAATCAAACTAAAAAGCGGAAAATAAATATAGTTTAAAATAATTCTTGAAATTCTTAATATAGGCAGAAAATAATAATGAACGATAAACATTAGTATTATTGTGAAAAAAGCGTGGGTCGTTTTGTGCTATATTTTCAACAAACCCGAACAAGCCCGAACAAACCCGAGCACCCAACTTACGATATAGTGGAGAATTCTTGTAAAGGTTGATTCTAGAAAAAATCTAATCAGAATGTCCTTTTGTCTCGATTAATAATCACTGGCCGACAAAAAAAAAAATTGTTGTAACACAAAACTAAATAGCATCTTGTGGTAGAATGGACCTATCCAAATACGAAAATGAGAGAAAAAAAGTTGTAACACGTAACGTTTTCTTGTTACATTTACAGAACCACATTTAATGTTACAATATTTAATATCTATTGAAAAAATAATTTAGGAATTTTCTAACTGTGTATATCGACTATAGTTAAATTTTTACACCTACTAAACATACCTTACATTTAGAAAAAACACAAACATTACAAATATTAACTGAACACACTAATTAAATTTTATTTTTTCCTTTTATGAGGGGTCATATCTTCTCTTTTCAAAACCCAACAGGAATCACCCATCATGGCTGGATTCCATCGTCCTTGATAGCGAATTTCCATTGTCCTGATATCCTGGTGGAACCTTTTAGTCTGCTCGTCACTGACAGCTCCCAAATTTTCAGGAAAAAATGACAGATGGGAATGGAGGAAGTGAATTTTTAATGACATTCGGGCACCAAGCGATTTGTAGGAATCTAAAAGTTCATCAGCTAACTGTTGATAGTTTGCATCCATATTGTTGCCCAAAAATCCCCTTACTATACTAACAAATGAGTTCCATGCTCTGAGTTCCTGCCTGGTAAGCTTCTCTGTAAAGTTGACATCGTCCAGCAATTTTCTGATTTGTGGCCCAATAAAAATACCTTCCTTTAATTTGGCATCACTTAACTGGGGAAAGACTTGTCTTAGGTATTTGAATCCATCACCGTCTTTATTCATAGCATTCACAAAGTTTTTCATCAGCTTAAGTTTAATGTGAAGAGGAGGCAGAAGGACTTTTTTGGGGTCTACAAGAAGTGCAAACTTAACATTTTGAGATCCCGGCTGAAATTCACTTCTTTGTAGCCAATCTTTTATTACATAATGCTGATCTACTGCACGACTGTCCCACAAACAAAGAAAACAGCAATATTTTGTAAATCCTCCCTGGAGTCCTACTAAAATTCCTACAGTTCAGGTAATTTTTCTGTTATAAAATGCATCCATTTTTACCGCCCCTAATTAAATTGACTACCTGCTAATGTAAAATGGTCTTATTAAGCTATTAAAAAATGGTATGTATTGGGGCTTTCCCAATATTTTTTCTATTATTAGAAGGGTATTTTCATTATAAAAATAAAGAGCTGACCTGTGTTAGAAAAATCTTGTCGGCCAGTGTAATTTATGCGATGTACAGAACATGGTAAATGAGAAAGCAATTCTGGATTATCTACACTTTGAGACAAAACTTTATACAGAAACACCGAACATTGCATAGTTCTTTAATTCTCTAAGAACATTATCTTAAAGATATTTAGTAATGCTTGATAGTTATACCATTTTTCGAAGTAAAATTCATGTCGAAAATGTACTTAAAAACTTACGATGTACTCTTCCAAGGACCTACTCAAAATAATATATTGAGGTGATTAATACTACAATAATTAATAGTATTATATATCTTCATTGAAGTAAACGTTGCATCAGAAGCCACGTCCTTATGAGTCGTCATCCTTTGTAAAGTGTTATATAATTTTCATTATGTCGAATTATATTCATAACTGTATACACCAATTTTAAGAAAACGTTATAAATTGGCAGGTAGAGTTCAAAAATTCAAACAAATATAGGGGGTCCCATTTAAAGAAATCAAGTTTTGTGATACCATACTTTTTGAACGCATCCTGTATAATTCAAAATAATTTTAAATTGTGCAGAATATCCAACCATACCCATAACATGAAAGCCTTCATAAATTTACTCAGCGCAATCATTGACTCCAGGACCAGGTATGCAATTAAAATTCAGTCTCATCGCTCTGATTCAATGGTATGTATTTTTAGCACCTTCACAACGATTTAAAATATTCTTATCGCCGCTTAAAATATCTGGCATTCCGTTTTTAAAGATCATTAATTTTTCCGCATAATTTACCAAAATAACAGTCTGGTGGAAATGACGTGACGTGAAGTTACCCCTTTTCAAATAAACGATTTCAACCTACTAACGATGAACTATATCGTGACAATTATCACATCGTTTGACAGCTGTCGCGACAGGTAAATAGAATAAATAAATAAATAAATAAATAAATAAATAATTTGGCCGTATTTAGTTTTTTTTCAAATCTCCAACAATTCCAATGATTTATAAAATTTCAAGAGCATAATAATATTAGCTATTAAATTCTTTTTAGACAAAAAAGTGGCAAAAAGTCCCTACGAAAAGTTTAATTGAAATAATTTTAAACATATAACGACCGTCTAACACGGCTTAGAATTATTAGCGACAAACTTTTGTTATGTGATTTTTGTGAAACATAGGCGTTAATAATTTTATTGTAAAGACCGTAAGACAAGTGAACAGGTTTTATAGGACTTTGTTGGCCGAGACAGAGAGCAAAAGATAATTTTCAGTCGCTACCATCTTCCTACACATATAAAGAAAAGGTTGGTCAAAATCAACGAAAATTTCAGTCAAAATATTTTTTACGTTAAAATAGAAAACATATTTTCATTATTATATCAAAAAGAAGTCTTTTTATTTTTAGAAGTATTTGATTGCCTCAAGTATCGTTTGCCTTGTTATGATTATTATGATCTAAGCGCTGTTTTCATTGGTCAAGTAGCTGGAATTTAAGTCGCATGAATTCAAGCAACCATCGTTATGGTTTGCGTTCCAATATAATATATATTATTATTATTATAATATACAGTGTGTATATCAGCAATATGGAATAAATTTAATAATAAATACATAGGGGAGTGTCCGAAAAAACGGACACGTCGATTGGTATTTCTAGTTGCGCATTTTTTTTCAATAAAAATTTTTATACACGGTGTGTCATATAACAGTGGCCAAAACTAACTTTCTTATTTTAAATGCAACACCCTGTATATATGTATATCCCTATAAAATGATACCTACTCATGAGCTCATGGAAGACCATTTTGATAGGAGAACGTATTTTGGTGAGCAAATGATAGCAATGTTAGATAACAATGTGATCCAATTAGAATATTTTGTTTTTTGATGAGTGCACCTTTTCACTTCACGGTCATGTTAATCGTCAGAATTGCCGCTATTGTTCTAGGGAAAATCCTCACTGGATTAGAGAAGAACATAAGTAATATCTTGAAAAGGTTAATGTTTAGGTAGGAATAGTTGGAGATCATATCATAGGTCCCGTTTTGATTAATAACAATTTAAATGGCGATAATTATTTAGCACTGCTCCAAAGTAGTGCCTTGCCAACTTTGACAAACATATCCTGATCCAGCAAATCCACAACTTCCAGCGAATATGATATGGTTTCAGCAAGATGGAGCACCGCCCCATTACCAAATCAATGTCCGGCAGCACCTTAACCGGGAATTTCCAAATCGGTTGATAGGGAGGCTTGGATCGATGGAATGGCCAGCACGATCCCCTGATCTGACGCCATTAGACTTCTTCTTATGGGATTTGTTAAAAATATTGTAGGTATACAATACTAAACCCCCCGACTTAGCTGACTTAAGAGGATAAATAACGCTTGCGATTAGATCGGTCACGCCCGAGATGTTCAGTAACATTAAAATAAATTTCTATTTAAGATTAGGATGTTGCCAAGACGCTCGCGGCGAGCATTTTCAACATCTACATTAATGTTTTTTTTTTGTTTTTTACATTATCAAGAAATAAACAGTATTGCTTATTAGGTTTTGAGTGTGTTGTTAATTTTTGCAATAAATCTGAAAACACTTAATATTTCCGAAACAGTTGAAGATAGGTATAGGTTATTTTGTATATAAAATATGTCTAAAATTTTCTGAAGAATCCAAAAATTTAATATTGTACAGGGTGTGGTATTTAAAATAAGAGAGTTGGTATTGGCCACTGTTACATGACACACCCTGTATAATAATTTTTTATTGAAAAAAAATGCGCAACTAAAAATACCAATCGATGGGTACGAGCGTTTTTTCGGACACGCCCTCATGTATTTAGTATCGAATTTATTCCATTTGACTGATACTCCCTTACCCTTTACATAGTCAGTGCCACTTATACGAAGGAATGTAAACAACTATTAAAAGCATGAAAAGGACAAGAACATATTGTATACTTGGACGAAAACAAAGTTAAAAAATTTAAAAAAGTGTTAAAAAATTAAAAATTGGTATTAAAATTCGAAAGGAGTTTCCTCCTCTTTTCCTTCCCGTACATAGTAAACATTGTAAACAAACCTCGATGTTTTCCCATATCTTCACAGCTCCACTCTGAGATAATAGACTACTTTCGTAAAATTAATATAACTGAATTAAGATATGTCCCATCAAGATAAACCTTACCGATCAAGCAACAAAAAAGAGAGTCCGGATTTTTATGAAATCAGCATCTGGTTTATAGCGCTTATTTAACAGTGCTAATCCCATTAGTGTAATAGAAACAAGCGTAAAAGTGAAAAAAATTAAAATAAATCGCAAACTATTAAAAATAGGTATATCATAAATTAAAGTGAAGAGTTTTATAAATCTATTTAAAAAAATAATAATAGACAGGATGTGCCATTTAAAAAAGTTGATTCCTTTCAATTGAAGATAGTCGAATTGTATAAATTTATTTTGCACGCCCTATTTATCATCTATCTCAAATTTCGTTATATATTTTTTTGTTGTCATATCAATTGAACGTTTGTACCAAATATGAGTAGGTATTTTACCTTCGGAAACAATGGCAGAACTGTCCGTTTTTATACGAGTAAAAACTTATATTTTTCTAAAAAAATTAAAATGTTAGAACAACTACTAGGTTTAGATATACAGGGTTTTTCATTAAGGTCGAAGAGCGGCCATATCTCGGAAACTATTGGGCATAGAAATTCAGGAAAAAAAAATTAATAACTAAAGTGGCTATGCGAAAATCCTGGAAATAATTTTTAAGTTCCGCATTTTGTCGCAAGGGGGCGCAATTGAAAAGTAAATTTTAACATTTTAGATATCTTCGAAAATTGCACGTTAAGGTATATTTTTAATAACACCATTAAAAAGATTGGACAACTTTGCATAATTTTGGTCCAGTGCTTGTTGGCGTACCGACTTTAGTAAGAGTGGGGGAAGCAGTTGAAAGTGTAAACATTTAACTCGCTGTAACTTATAAACCACTTATCCGATTTTAGCAAACTAAAGACTGTTTGGAAGGGAAATGTATGCACTTTCACCAGTCGTATTTAGTTGTCAATAATAGTTCTCAATCTAGCAATTTTATTTGAAACTATTGTGTACCATTGAATATAACAATTAAAGGTACTTACCTTTATATTCCAAAAAAGCTTAAATTGAGTGAAATCGGATAAGTTGTTTAGAAGTTACAGTGGTTTTAATATTTTCACTTTTACTTGATAAAAGTGGGAGAAACTATTGAAAGTGTAAACATTAAAATCGCTGGAACTTCTAAACGACTTATCCGATTTCACTTAATTTAAGCTTGTTTGAAAGAGAAAGGTAAGTACCTTTAATTGCCTTATCGAATGGTACACAATAGTTTCAAATAACATTGGTAGAGGGCGCAATTTGTATTAAAAATTACTGTTTTGGCAATAACTCTGAAACGAACAAAGATATCGAGCAGCGCTTTTAATATTTTTTCTAGCAAATTTAATCTTCTTTTCGATTATGGTATCATAATTATACCGTATGATTTGAATTTTCGGGATAAAATCAAAAAAACTATTATTATTACAAATTGCGCCCTCTAGCAATTTTATTGAGAACTATTATTGACAACTAAATACGATTGGTGAAAGTGCATACATTTCTCTTCCAAACAGTCTTTAGTTTGCTAAAATCGGATAAGTGGTTTATAAGTTACAGCGAGATAAATATTTACACTTTCAACTGCTTCCCCCACTCTTACTAAAATCGGTACGCCAACAAGCACTGAACCAAAATTATGCAAAATTGTCCAAGCTTTTTAATGGTGTTATTAAAAATATACCTTAACGTGCAATTTTCGGAGATATCTAAAATGTTAAAATTTACTTTTCAATTGCGCCCCCTTGCGGCAAAATGCGGAACTTAAAAATTATTTCCAGGATTTTCTCATAGCCACTTTAGTTATTAATTTTTTTTCCTGAATTTCTATGCCCAATAGTTTCCGAGATATGGCCGCTCTTCGACCTTAATGAAACACCCTGTATAACATTAATAAAAAAAAAGTTATAAAATTTAAAAATAATTTTAAACTGTGCGCCTTAACCTTCTCTAAAACTCTGGAATTTAACGTTTTTGGGTAATTCCCGAAACAAATGAGATAATGAAATTTACTTTATGGTTGACTGTACCCTATACACTATTATACAGTAGGTTAATAAATATATGAATTCTAAAATAAAATTTTGTTCATGTGCACTCTCAAAGTTTTTATGATGTCAAACGCAACTTTTTAAGCAAATATAACGAAAATGTAAATAAACTTTATTTACGTCAGCTGCTTATAATTCGCCATTTTTTACTTTCCTTAAACCCTTTTTAGCAAACTTTGCCTTTTTATTATAATTCTAGACGACTTCATGACGTCAGACCCACCATCTAAGCGCGGTTTCACACACACCGGTTTAATCGGTGTCGTTATCGGTATCGGGCATCCCTTTTTCACATACCGATATAGAAATATCGTTTTTTTACGACCATTGAACAATACAGGTATTATGCAATTTTGATATTTAAAGTTATGTTAGTCATAATCCACAGAGTGAGTTATAGCAGTTGTGATATGAGCTCATGACCCAACAGTCTTGTCAGTCTTCGACCAATCATAATATCGAATATTAAATTGATTTATATCCAAACAGTTTTAAGCGAATAGCGTATTTAAACAAAAGGCCGCGGCTGCCATGGAACACCAATGTTTTGTCAAAAGGTCAATAATTGTCAAGGAATATTTTTGTGACAGTAGGGGAGAATGGCTCAAAAGGATCCCCCTAGCGGGAAAATAGCTCGTAAACCGAGTGTATGATTTAGGGAGATCCATAATCATAGTTATGGGATTCCCCAATTCTTATGCTTTCAGATTTGGATGCGCAGTGTGTTTAATAAAAAAACCTAATAATGTTATTTATATAATTATGAACTTTTTCAAAAGGATCATTTTAACCTACCTGGTTGGGCAAAATGATCCCTTAAGGTAGGGTAAAATGATCCCCCAATTTAATTTAAGATAAAATGCAAAATTGTTGATTAAAAATCAATATTTACAAAAACAGATAGGCCGTACCTACTTTATTATTTAAGAGAAAACAGTAAGAAAATACAAACATGTGAACCATTTCTTATAACTGAAAACAAAATAATTTTGTTGAGAAAATAAAATTATTATTAATGTGTCTCGATAACCTATGACACAAAATTATATTAGTACCTATTGTTAAAATTTGTATCTTCAAAGAATACCTAGATAGGTACATACCTAACTTAACACTATATAATATTTCTTATATAAAACCAAAAAGTTCGGGTAAAATGATCCCGGAATCGTTTTACCCTACCTCATGAGGGATCGTTTTGCCCGAATGTGCAAAATTTACTAACCGCCATGTTTATCACTTAGTCGTTGAGATTAAAAACTTTACAAATATCTTAAAATATAGCTAAAATAATAAGCTTCTAAGAAATATACTACATTTTAACATTCCTGTTATCTGTCAAAAGCTGTTACAAAAGTGTGTAGCTACGTTTCTTAGCTCAGAATAAGCAAAAATCACTTTTTTATTAATAGCGCACCAACCGCTAACAAGTTTCAATTCAACTGACAAGCACAACTCCACGGAAGACAATGAAGGTATAGTGGCTTACGAAAACCATAGATGGCACCATCCGTATAAACGTTAATAGGGGGGGGGGGGGGTCGTTTTGCCCGCTGGGATCATTTCGGGCCATTCTCCCCTAATTATTTATTACATATTAGTCAGTTTATTCTTATAAAAAAATGAGTTTAAGTGACGACGAGGACATTATTTGCACACCACCAAATATTCTGCAAGCAGCTAAAACTACATCTCAACAGTTATTAAATCATGTATACCTAATGAGTTTATGGGATGGCGAAGCGAAAAAAACGTAAAGTCTTTCTCCGAAAACGTTTTGCTGGCTTATTTTGGAGAGCTGGCAAACAAGTATAAAGCTATAACACTATGGACACAATATTCTATGCTAAAAACTACTCTGGTAATTAACAATAATGTCGATATTAGCAAGTATGGCAAATTGCGGGCATTTTTGAAGCGAAGATCAGAAGGTTAAATTCCGAAAAAGGCCAAAGTTTTTATACCTGAAGAGATAAATAAATTTATAAAGGATGCATCTGACAAGATTTACCTTGCAACAAAGGTAAGAAATTTTAATTTTTAAAGTGAATAAAATATAATAAATTCTATAAATAACAGTTGTGTGATATTTTTGTTTAACCCTGTATATTGGTCATAGAATAAGCATAGTATTTTACTCGCATGTAATCACTATAACATGCTCATCAAATAATATACTATATAATATTATAAGATTTTAAACTCGGACAAATCCAGTGCCATTGGTGGTGTTGTCGCCGACAGTATGATTTGGTTACTATTCGTGCTTGCTGTGACGGTGTATTTATATTAGGTTACAATTTTTTTCAGGCCTTCTTAACTTGGAAGGAAAACTAGAATACAATAATTGAAAAATAAAATCTAATAAATTTAATAATGAGTCCAGATTAAAAGTATTTTTCTCTGCTGCCGGTTATTTTCAGGGGTATGGCTCGTGTCTAGGTTTTTGTCGGCATTTTTTAAAACGGTTCATGAAGCAAACTAGGTATTTATGGCGTTTTTAAGGTATAAATAGGTATTATAATGGACGAGAACTATACCAGCTCGACATTTTTAATTTCATCAAGTGTAGTTTGAAGAAATTGAAGAAATGCAAAAACCAACCTTTCTAAGCATTCTCTTTTAAATATCTTCTCCTCAAAGTTATCCGAGAACTTATCCCATAAACAAGATCTTACTTCCACCAGCTCAATCAGAGTACCAATATCTAGCTTGAATTTAGCACTCATACCTATACCACGGCATATTATTGCTGTAATATGCCGTGCCTATACTATGTATGCACTCTTACCAACTTTTCGTGAGACACTGGCATCAAAAATTAAAATACAATCCGATAACGTCAGGTCTAGTTTGTGTGAATCAGCGTATTTAGTTTACATTGTGTACTAGAAAGGACGATAATTTACTGCCCGATATCAACACAGCCGTCCGACAGTACAACGATATAGGCAACAACCACCGACTATTTTTTATCGGGTCGGAGACTGTGCGAATTACTCCGTCTAAAGCAATTATTCTCCAGAACATTCCGACACATACACCGATATTATCATTGTATGTGTGTGAAACCGCGCTTAGACTGCTGTTATATTGGTTAGCTGAAGATAATGCATGAGCACAATTTAATGGAAACAACATTTTTATTTATGGAAAAATTAATTTTGTTATTGCTTGGCATTACCATTTGAGCTTGGCCCCATAAGGAGCACCGAAGCCGGTTGAGGAGTATCGGGCTTAACTTCCACTTCTAAACTGTTGGCACGGTATAATCGAAAAAGCGACGCCTCGCACCTTATTCTCAGAGGGTCCCAACTACCCCCTACACCCGTCAATTCCAATCGGGCAGTTTTTTGTTCTAATTGGTCTTCATTCGATGAGGTCCATTCTGACGTGTACCCTGGAACCTGCAACAAATTATAAATTTCATAAATATTTATTTGAAAACTAAACTTCCTGACAAAAAAAACCGGCACCCTGAATTTTTTGCTAATTTTGATCCCTTATACCTTCTTTATCTTGAATCCGATTTTTACAGTTTTTTTGCCATTTTATAGATAATTTAATTAGGAATCTGCTGAACTTTTTTATTTATGGGTCATGTTCGATAGGGCGATATTATACCGAGCTACCCAATGTGTGTTTTTTCGTCCTAAGTTTCAAACACTCTGTGGAGTTATTGAGGATATTATTTTTCATACTGTCAATTTCAGAATAAAGTTACATGTATTTCTAACATTTTCTTTTTTTGACTCATTACAATAACTCTCTTTTTAAAAGAGATACGATTTTTTAAATGATACTCTGCAAATTACATTATTTTATTAGACCACCACTCATTGTTATAAGTAAGTTCCTTAAGGGACCGAAGAGCCACTACCGTGGTTTTAAAAAATGAGTTGCGAATGACACGAGGAGTTAATATTAGTGACAAAATGGTTAGAAGGAGGTTAAACGAAGCTGAGCTCCGTTCACGTAGACCGGTAAAAAAACCACGACTACTTCGGCATCATCGACGAGAGCGGCTACGATTTGCCAGAGAACATTTAAACTGGACTGTCGAGCAGTGGAGTAATGTTCTCTTCACAGATGAGTCGAGGGAGTGTCTTCGGTCACCGGATGGTCGTGAGCGTGTTTATAGGAGAGCAAACGAACGATTTGCTGAATTCCCCATAACAGAGATAATATCTTATCATGGTGGTTCCGTTATGGTGTAGGCGGGTATTTCAGCTGATTCGCGAGCTGAAATGATATTTGTGGATAATGGAGCCCTAAATGCACATCGGTATATTAAAGATATTCTTCAATAGGCAGTAGTTCCATTTGCTCCATTAATCGGTGAACAATGTATACTAATGCATGATAATGCTAGGCCACATGTTGCACGGATAGTAAAGGAATATTTTGATGAGGTTGCTATTCGACGGTTGGATTGGCCTGCATGTAGTCCGGATTTGAACCCAATTGAACATTTTTGGGATCAGTTGAAAAGAGCTGTTCGTCATCGCCCTATGCAACCAGGTACTTTACAGGAGCTGAGGATAGCACTTTCCCAATAAGACAATGTAATCCTTCAAGAAAGAATCGTGACACTTATTCAGTCATTACCTAGCAGAATGCGCTCTGTTATTGAAGCTAGAGGAGGACATACACGTTACTAATTTTGTTTAAACTGTAACATTGTTTTAAAATTAATTGTTTTAATAAAAAATGCTTTATAAATAGAGTTTCATTTAAAAAATCGTATCTCTTTTAAAAAGAGAGATATCGTAATAAGTCAAAAAAAGAAAATGTTAGGAATACATGTAACTTTATTCTGAAATTGACAGTTTGAAAAATAATATCCTCAATAACTCCACAGAGTGTTTAATACTTAGGACGAAAAAATACACATTGGGTCACTCGGTATAATATCGTCCTATCAAACATGACAAATAAATAAAAAAGTTCAGCAGATTCCTAATTAAATTATCTATAAAATGGCAAAAAAACTGTAAAAATCGGATTCAAAATAAAGAAGTTATAAAGAATCAAAGTTAGCAAAAAATTCAGGGTGCCGGTTTTTTTTGTTCGGGAGTTTATAACTATTTTTTTGTGCTAAAGATGTCATTCAATTGAAAATCCCTTTAACAGTTTCTTTAGGCAGTTTCTGGATGAAAATTTTCCAGGAAAATGGATTGGAAGAAGAGGTCCTATTTAATGGCCTGCAAGATCTCCTGATTTGACACCACTGGCCTTTTTTGTGGGGACATTTAAAGTATAAAATTCAATTCCCTTTAAAATAAGGTATCACTCGACCCCCCTTTCCATTTAAGATTTTAAGGGTGGAAGCCACCCCGTCGTAGGGATTCCAGCAAAGAGGGTGAAAATAGCAAAAAAATATGTCCCCCTGAGAACTAAGGTTCCCGTGTTCGAGCAAATTTTGATTTATTTATTAACAAAAAAGAAACCTGGGTGGAAAGTTTTCGGTGCGCCACCCTGTATACTCCTTAATCAGTTCTTTCAGATTTTAATTTTGTACAAGAAAAAAGCTAGCCTGGTTTTGTTGCACCTATTAATTATATAGGTACTATAGTTTTTCTTTTATTGGTGGGCTGCACTTATATTTATTTACATTAAATTTATTACAGTACATGGTACCAAAAAAATTTGAGTAAGTATTATGTGTGTACTATGGACTAAAAAAAAAGTCTGCGTATGCACATATCCACTTTAATAGTATATTTATTATCTTATGGTATACTTATTTTTAGAATAATTTATAAAAACTTAACAACATTTTAAATTATTTTAGTGTTATTCATAATCCATGTATTAAGATCCCCTTTTAAGTGCTGAATTTTTTCTTTTAAAAGGCTCTGGTAATTAGTTTAAAATTTTAGGAGCCAAATAAATAACAAATCGTTGTGCAGCATTAAAGTGTCTAGTCACCATTTACATTTGCTCTCGTCAAGATTGTTAAGAAATCATGCCTAAAAATATTTCTAGTAAGAGAAAATCCAAGCTCATTTTTAATGTAATTGAATAATAGAGAAGGCACCAAGCTGTTGAAATAATAGAGAAGACACCAAGCTGTTGAAATAAAAGTTCAGAGGAAACACATCTGGACTTAAATAAAACTATTTTTGAAATATATTTTTGGGCCTTAGAAAATACCTATTGGTTAAGATATTTTTATGAGCTAGCAGAGCCCCAACTCAACCCCTTTAGAAGAGCTGCATAGTACTGTAATTAGGTTAACTTTTTGTGTTCTATTAGGTACTTAAATACGAATGAAACAGCTGAAGAATTTTACCCTTTATTTCGATTATTTCCACTTTGTGCAGTAAAGTGCAACCATATCAAAAGCCTTAGGAAGGTCCAGGAAAGTGACCAGAGGTTTATAGTTATTATTAAAACTTATAATATAATTACTGACTTAATATAAGGTCGAATCAGAACCCATTCTCTCGCTAAATCCGAATTTCGAATAAGACATTAGCTTATTTGTATTAAAAAAGTTACATAGTCTCGTCCTTAGGCATTTCTTAATAATTTTACCCACCTTTACCTTTAAGGTTGGAGGAGGGACAACCCAAAGTTCGGGTTTGTTCGTGTTATAATCAGTACAAATTTTACACAAGTCAAACCCAACAAATAAAATATTAACACATTCACTGCCGGGGAATATTAGTGAGGACTGACAGTGTGCCACCTATTATTTTTTTTAATTTCCTAATTTAATGTTTGTTGCTGGCCAAAAAAAAAACGTTAAAATAGGCACTGCTTACAACTTCTCAAAACCAAACCCGATATGTGATGGACTTAACCTTAAGAAAACGTCCGCTCAGTACGACAAACCAATTCAAACTGTCCCCGCAAAATTGTTACTATTTATTATTATTATTTAATTTGTATTAGCACTACGCATGAACGCCTGTAGGGCGGTCACGCGGGACACAGAGCAGCAGTAAATTATTCACTTCAAAACATTTAACGCAATTTTTATAATCCGAAAATTTATATTAAGACAGATACAGGGTGTCAAAGTTAAAAAAAATATTTCGAGTTTTTTAGATATTTTCAAAAGTTTTCGGAGCATTGGGTTAAAATTTGGCGTAGGGGGGTTTTTTGGGGCGGAAAATAACAATCTGGGCTCATTTGTATCGGATAGAGGGCGCTACGAGCAGCACTTTTGTTACTTTTGAACTGCAATAACTTGTTGTCACTAGGTATAATAAGACTTATCACTCCTAATTAATAACCTTACGACTTTTTTACGTAAAAAAGGTACTCTTGTCAAATAACGCTAAAGTTGATAGTTTTCGAAATATTTGCTATTTTAATAAGGTAATACTTCTTATTTTATCCGAACGTAAAACGTATTTTGCAAAAGTTTAACCAAAAAAATCGTTTTCCTCTTGTAAAATATTATAAACAAAAGTTTGAAATTTTGTGTTTTATTTACCCGTCAATTATTCAAAAACAATATGTATTGAAGAATTCTTTCTGCTGGCTCTTAAACAACGGAAAGGTCATTGAGTATTAAAATAGCTAATATTTCGAAAACTATCAACTTTAGCGTTATTTGACAAGAGTACCTTTTTTACGATAAGTCTTATTATACCTAGTGACAACAAGTTATTGCAGTTCAAAAGTAAGAAAAGTGCTGCTCGTAGCGCCCTCTATCCGATAGAAATGATGCCCAGATTGTTATTTCCCGCCCCAAATAACCCCCTACACCAAATTTTAACCCAATGCTCCGAAAACTTTTGAAAATATCTAAAAAACTCGATATAATTTTTTTAACTTTAAATGTCTTAATATAAATTTTCGGATTATAAAAATTGCGCTAAATCGTTATGTTTTGAAGTGAATAATTTATTGCTGCTCTGTGTCCCATTACTTAAGGACACCCTGTATATGGAAGGTAACGTCATAATTTTTAGAATTGTAATAGTACATTACGTATCAAGTTTAGAAAAGTGGAACTTTACTTGACGAGTATGGTTAGTTTGAATCCGAGCGAAGCGAGGGTTTAATTTCCATACGAGTCCAAGTAAAATCACTTTTCTGACGAGGTGCGTATACTATTTTTTCGCATTTTGTAAGTAATTAATTATTTTGCATTTCATATTAAAATCTAAAAAGAATAGTTACTGAAGAAAATCTACAAAAACTTAGTAGTATGACTTCTCGGTAACTTAGCAATATAAACAAGATGTTTTTTTGTGTTTGACGACTATTGACAGCATCCAAATAAAATCATATTTGAATAGTGAATTTCACAAGAATTATGGAAATGGCTAATGAAAACGACTTGGAAGATATCCTGAATGCGGCCCGCGAAGCTTCTTCAAGTTTGCTTCCAGTAAAATGTAATAAGATTTTAAATAAACGAATTTCTTTCTTGTAAAATTGTGTTTTGAATAACATTGACGTTTTACGCAGTAATGGTTGCTATGCTGTAATGGTTGCTATGCTGTAAAGTGACCCATTACTGTACGATTTTGAGTTCATTAATCTAGTGCATTACTGTATAAAATGCGAAAAAATAATTTTTGACATCTGCGCGGAAAGGTAAACCCTTTATTATTCGAACGGCCTTTCTTTGAAGGCTAAAAAGTCTGCTACACTGAACGAAAAATGTACGTGATATTAATAAAAAAGTACATCGAATCAGTGAACGTCAACATTAATTTTCAGCCGATGATGGTTGTCATTGATTCAATGAACGTTCGTACGTAAACTTTCCTATTCCTCAAGTTACGATTGTTGTACGTTGAATCAATGAACAGTGAACATGGATCTATGCTCGCCGTTTATTAATATTACGAACGATGGTCATTGGTTTAATGTTTGCTGTACGTTGAATCAATGCTCGCCGTTTATTAATATTACGAACGATGGACATTGGTTTAATGTTTGCTGTACGTTGAATCAATGAACAGTGAACATGGATCCATGCTCACCGTTTATTAATATTACGAACGATGAACATTGGTTTAATGGTTGCTGTACATTGAATCAATGAACAGTAAACATGGATATATGATCGCTGGTTATCGATATTACGAACCGAATTTATTGGTAGTTAATTACTTTACTAATGACACAGTCTTCGTTAAAGATAATACAATTTAGAAGGTATAGTATTTTTCAAAAATAATGTCTCTACTATCTTTTTACTTATAGGTATAGAGACTAAGTAATTTTGAAATTTTACAAACCCAATAATAATAAATTATCTTGTAAAAAAACTTTATTCTTTTACCCAATCGCTTTTAAATCATTTTGGTAAATTCTATTAAAAATGTTTTTGATGATTTTTCTTTTTTCTACAATATGGTCAAAACCTAATTTTAGCTTTTCGATAAGAACTAACTTTTAGGAAAAATAGAATGCTAATAATAATTTAAAAAAGGGTTTCTTTAAAATAAAGACTTGTTTAGTGATTAATTTTTTTATTCTAAAATGGCTTCACAAAATAAAAGGCTGAATAGCCGACTTTCTTGCTTTGAGATTTACAATGCGCTCTTCGATTTCCTGCTGGGTTTTTGCACAAAATAAAAATGATTCCTGTGAGTCCTTGATCGTGTATTTCGTATGCGTTGTCTTGTCAGTAACATTCCTTGCACAGAATTTTGAGGATGGTACTAAATAGCCATGAATCGCCTACAAAATTGAAGCGTTTTTCCATCTGAAAAAAGAAGAAAATAAAGAAGGTATTAGTATCTAAACCTTATAGGTACCAAAAGATAAAAATTGACTATGAAGGTTAGGAAATGTATAATTTTTCTTTTTGAATTAGATTTATAGGTACCTGTTGTGCGGAGACATTTTTTTCAATTATTGTTAACAATAAATAAATTTATTTAGGTAGCTAGTACACAAAATACCTAGGTACATAATTAATAAACAAACTATACTATAGTAAAAACAATATCTATTTGTGCTACTTTTGAATCATTATTCCTAAAAGTGTCAAAAAAAAATTTTAACAAGGCCAAAAAAAATTACTTTTTACGTCCTAATCGTTTAGGCCATATTATGTACCTATACCTATAATCATAATGTTATACTATATCAAACGTGTTAAAATAACTAGGTATGTTCATGGGCATTATTCGCACAGAATAAACTACTTTTACAGTTTATAGGATTTATTACTTACATTTCTTCTCTGGGAAGACTCAGGCATCTGGGATCGGCGGCTCTCCAAAAGGAAGAAATCACGGCCCTTGCCTGAAGCGGCACACTTCACTTCATAAAGAGGTCGGGACGCTTTGGCGGTGGCCAAGGTGGTTAGAGTGACTGGGGGAAGACTCTAGGGTAAGCAAAAAGGATCGCCGTTGGACTTCTTGCAAGATTTCGGAAATCCCCTCAATTACTACTACTACTACTACATTTCTAAAGTTCGGTGTATTTTTAATAGCTTGAATCACTGTAACTTCACAATTTCACAAATCACACTGTAGCAGAAACGCGCTTCTACCCTTTAACGTTGTAAGACCGACTAACCAAAGATATGGGCGTTTGAAGATTTGTCACCAAAAATTGGCGCAAATACAAAAAAGTCTATGACAGCATTCGTAATATTAATGTTCGCGGTAGTTGATCCAATGTACGGCAGCATTAATATTGGCGCGCAGTTTAAAGTTAATGGCCGCGTTAGTAAAATCAACGTTTAGTGTTCATTGAAACAATGAACACCGTTTATTAATTTTTAATGTTTGCTGTTCATGGATTTATTAAGAAAAATACATTATTTTAAAGATGAAGAACATAGGTTAATAATCGCTAAACGTTAATTCAATGAATTTTTACATTGTATTAATAACAAAAATTATTAATTTTTGATGTTTTCAGTCCATTGGTTAATGTTGACTCGTTTATTGTTTCAATGAACTAAGTTATAGGTCTATGAACAGAAATCATTGTATCAATGATCGATTCATAATATTAATGTACAAAAAATTGACGACCACCGTTTATTAATTTTACGTACAAAATTTTTTTCTGTGTAGTATGAGGGGAGTGTCAAAAGTAAGTTAAGTGGGAGTGAAAGAGACTAAAATAAGCAGTCATACATGTTACATGATTGGCCACCCGCTGTAGATTTCTCAAGAGAAAAAGGCTTTTAGAGATTTTATATTATGATATAAACTGAATGTGTTCATTCCACAAAAGTTTTGGATCCATGTATATTCCCAGGAACTTCACAGCAGGCAGATCCTCATCCAGCTGTCCTTGGGTAAATATCATATTCACCGTTTTTTGGTACAAAGCTGATGCTATTAGCAATGGAGAAAATAAAAGGTGATACTATATAAGCCTTAATGGAGCTTTCAATGGCAAACACGAGGAGTTAAAAAACTTTTTATAGTCAAAAGACAGAAAATATTTCAGCATACTAAAAAGTCCAGGACCAGTGTAAAGCCACTGTCGGTGGGAAATGAAGAGAAAAAAGAAAAATTATTAAAAAAACTTTGTAAAAATCATCTTTAAGTGTACATAATAAAGGATCTTTAAGCTATGTCGGAGACATGATTGTGAAGGTGGTCAAAAAAGAGGGAAAGAAAAAAGAAAAAATTGTATGTCGTAAAATTCTGTAAATGCTTTCTGTAAGAGATAAAAAAAAGGGAATGTAATAAATGAAATGTAATAAAATAAGATAGATTGGCTTACCATTTAGCTTGAAATAAAATACTTTTGGGGTACCAGACTTGTTACGGCCCAGTTACCCCAGCTGCAGGTGTCAAAATTAACACATTCTGTGTAGAACTAGGTTTTAAGAAATTTTTTAAAAATTAATTTTAGAAAAGAAAAAATAGGTTGTGTTTTTCTAGAACATCTTTTAAAGAAGTTCCACTGCAACCAGCACATGTCAGACGGGAAATGAGCTTGAACTTGACATTGTAAAAGGGGGGAACAAATGACAAGTGTTTTGGCGGTCAAATTAAAGAACATTCAAGTATGCTAAAAAAGCATATATCTTAATAAAAATGTTTGTAACATTACGACACAACGATAGCAATAGCTTCTATTTTTTAAGATAAAGCATTGACTAGAAGCAATTCCTGCACTTTTAATAAGCGATTGCTGGACGCAAAAGCAATTACCTACTTTAGTTTTTATTCATTGGCTTTCAAGAAATTACTTCGATTTTATAAAAAAACAATTGCTACATTTTTATTCATTAGGCTCATTAATATACAAAATAGATTTCTAAATATTTTTACTTCTAAAATGACATCGCCATTATGACGTGCTTAACTACTTGAGCTTTCTTATAGTGTACCGTGCAGAATAAGTGCTTACGTTTTTCTATGGTAGCGATTTATCCTTAATCCAAAAATGACACCTTCCAATTAAGCAGGGGGTAATTCATTTTCTGTCCAGTCAGATATAGATTGATTAAATGGAGAATAAAAATAGGGTAGCAAAATGTAATTTCTTTTGTATAAAAACTAAAAAAGCTACAAGTTGTTAAAGTGCGATGTAATTCTTTAAGGATTCGGAACTTGAAAATTAGTCGGTTAATAGGACTAGCACATGTTCTATATTACCATACCTCAATAAGACTCACCGACTAGTCCAAATAATGTGCCGTGGCTTAAAAATCGCATCAATTTATTTATAAATACATTATAATGTTGAAATTTTGGCCCATGAAACAAATTATTAAAAACGGAACATAAAAGAAATGATTCACATAAAAAAAAATAAAAACACTATAAACTTTAGAGCTGATACAGAAAATTTAAGTAATATTTATAAGAATTTAATTACCCAATAAATTGCAAATTTTTACCAAGAATATTTTCAACAAAACCGTCCCTCATATACTTGCAACTAATTTAAACAACTTTTATTTCATTGTCGTTACTAGTTACAATCTTGTTATATTATTGTTCTTTAATAAAATGTAGTTATTAGTGCTGTGTTAGTAAAATAATGTAAGGTAGGTTTTTGTAAAAAAAATTAAATTTTTTTATTTTTATCTTTTATACAAGGTATTTCTCCTTTCTCCGTTTGAATTAATTTTTAAAAATTTTATTTGAAGTTCCGATGATGGTTTAGAATAAAATAAACCGAAACGTCCACAATCTAAACTCGTATTTAATTCACAATTTTGACCGAGAACCCAAGAAACATTACTTTATTTTATCATAAATAGGTTTGACAAAGAATGTTCGTAGCAATATAATACAAATAATTATTCCTTAATTTAGTTATTTATCCCTAAGTATTGTGAATAGCGGGGAATTCCACTGGTCTGTTTGGTCATTTAGTCGGTTTATGGTATAGGATTTTTATTATGTTTGTAAATTTCAATTGATTCTAAGATATTAAGTTAAGTTCTTACTTTTTGGAACATTATAAAGAATTTTAATTTTTAATATCTGGAAAACAATAACCTGTCTCCAAGCAGTTTTGCGAAATTACGAGTTTTCTTTGTTTAACAAATAAGTAGCCTTATGTTCATTAAATATAATATTAAAATTCCTTGCTGTCTGACCTATACTCGTATATGAGCTGTTGCATTCGGTAAAACCTAATCTATAAACTCCTGCTTTTTTGTTTGCCATTAAAGAATAATTGAGAATTTTTTTGTGCTGGTGTGAAAGCTGTTTTTTGAAATTTTGTATGCTATTTTATCAGAAATTGGATCAAAATATGATATTTTTGTATATCTATATTTTTCACTATTTTTTATATGTGTGTTATTTGTTTTTGTTTTTTATTTATCAAAGAATTAATGATGTTCAAATTAAATCCCTTATTGTCTGCTATTTTAATTATGGTGTTTAGTTCTGTTACACGGTTATCGTCATTTAAGGGGACTGTAAAGGCTATATACAGAGAGTCCGGGAAAATGTGGGAAATATCCCGGATATCAAAAAACACGTGAAAAGAATACTACAAGTTAATATAAACTTCATTATTATGTTTACGCCCTGTATGATAAAAACTTTGGACAACGTTGACTAAAAATGAAGTACTCTTTATTCATGTCGCTAATCCTAACCGTTTTCGGAAAACGTCATTTTATTTACATCATGTATTTAGCGTATTTCGATATAAGATACATCTTTGTTCCTATCAAATGTTGAACCTTATGATAAGAAAACTTACAGTGAGTAATTAATGTGAGGGATTCGCAACACTTACTTGGATAGTAATTTGTAGGGTCTTACCTGGTACCTATACATCATATGAAAAAAAAATTGAAATACCTGTTGGTTTAATAATTATGTGTCAAAAACTTAATTCCATTGGGAGTCCATATCTCCAAAGAGGATGCCGATACGATAAAAGTTTATATGAACTTGTAGTATTCTTATCACGTGTTTTTTCTTATATCCGGGAGATTTCCCACATTTTCCCGGACACCCTGTATATATATCATGGATTTGTATGCTGCAAGTGGGAATTGGGATAAGTGGAGTGATTAGGAATTGTTGTGTCTGTGAATGTGGGTTTTCTATAGATATTAAAGTGTAATTTATTATTTTGTTTTGAAATTGTAATATATACATATAATAATAATTGATAATTTTTGTAATATATTATTACATAACATTTTCTTATTTTCCCAGGAAATTAAATTCATTTTTCGATTATCGTTTTAATATTTAATAAAACTAAATTAGTTTCCAGCCTACCATGCAGGTATTTTTTTTGATTATTTATCAAATTGATTTTACACTTCCATACCTATTTTTTTGTACTGGAAATGTAAGTAGACAATAAATAAATTAGCATGAAATGTTTTACATATTTAATATTATTTTATAACATTAACAAAAGATCATTGGGCAGCCTGCAGATAACTGCAACAGATTTATGCCCGAGATAATACCTAACAATCTGTCAGTTCGAAGTGATAGTTTAGGATCTTGAAATGACACTTTTGTATTGCGTAGATTACAAGTATATTTTATACGACTTAAGAGTAATTTGTTTGTTTTAAGGTATATTGTACATCGAGCAACATTAAATGAGAGGAACATTAGGATAATGGTTTGAGCTAACTCGATGAATGGATATTTAGCCACTGGCCATATTTTATAGAGAACTTTAATGTCAATCCGATACTGCTTGTGTTTTTTTTGTATCAGAGAATGCTGTAAGAATTACCTGATGGTTTATGGATGATTTAGTACCTGTCTCGTTGCAGCCTAGTGCTTGTCTTTTACATATATATTATGTTTGTGATATATTATATGAATTAAAACAATACCTGATGAGTAAGACCTATAAGACGTAACCTAAGGACATTAGTTTGTTCTAAACAGTTAATTTTTGTTATGGTTGTCAATGCAGCTTTTATTTATAAATAAACATAGAAATTAACAACAATATATTAACTCAATAAAAACTCTTTTAAAAGTTAATAATAAAATTCAAAAGTTCTAAAGCCGCTGTTCAAATTTCCCGCCATTGCGCCACTGTTGGCCAGCAGGCATACTAAAACCTTTCTCTCTCGCTCTCTCTTTTTTCTCTTTTCATTTTGTTGCGATTGTTTAACATGGAGTTAACATTCCTAACCCTATAAATTTTCTTTGGTGGTCAGTGCTTCACAACACCGTGAATGAGAAGTGTAGAAGATCAACTAGTTTTTGAACATTAACGTGTGTATTTATTTTGTCCATCAGGATTACAGGATTACAAATCGACATTACCATGTAAGCCATTTCTCATTACCATGTTGATATTTTATTATTGTTTATAAAATATGAAAGAAAACGTAGCGGTACATATTATAAATTTTATTACCTAACAGAACAAAAAATGTAATACCAATTTTTTTGACTTTTTTGAGGTATTTATGTCACAATAAATTCATCAATAATTGCTCATTTCTAAATAATTTCCCAGATATATTTTTTAATATTGTTGATAAATTAATATTTTCTGTATTATTTTTATGAACAAAGCTTAGAGGAGAATAAGAAAGAAATAATGTAAGAAAGCAGCAACATTACTTATTTTTTAAAATAATATGGTTACCTTTTAAGGTAGGAGTATCAACATGCTTGCCAACCTATAACCTATTTCGCGTATATTTATTTAATTTGTCTAGCTTTTACACAAAATTTAAATAAAATCATTATCGTCTTCATATTTTATAGGTAATAATTGACATATTAAATAAATATCAAGGAATTTCATTAAATATTTTAGGAGAATTGTATAGCGAAAAATATCGGTTAAGGTTGAATTCTCAACGTCATTCAATCTATTGCCAACCTATAACCTATTTCGCGTTGATTTTTTGAGTTTATTATTTTAATAACTAATATTTAAAGAAAATCAATATCGTCGGTACATTATTTAGGTAGTATCTGATATATTACAAAAATATCAATTTATTTCATTGCTAATTTTGGGAGAATTGTATAGTGAAAGAACAATGAGTGACAATGACATAATAATGTTAAAAAAAATCTTACCCGATATTTTTCGCTATACAATTCTTCTAAAATAATTTATGAAATTCCTTGATATTTATTAAATATGTCAATTATTACCTACAGAATATCAAGCCGATACTGATTTTCTTTAAATTTTGTAGAAAAGCTAGAAAACATAAATAAATCTACGCGAAATAGGTTATAGGTTGGCAAGCATGTTGATACTCCTACCTTAAGATTTTTTTTTAACATTATTATGTCATTGTTCTTTCACTATACAATTATCCCAAAATTAGCAATAAAATGAATAGATATTTTTGTTATATGTCACCTACCTAAATATTGTACCGACGATATTGATTTTATTTAAATGTTAGTTAATCTAATAATAAACTAAAAAAGCAACGCGAAATAGGTTATAGGTTGGTAATGGATTAAATGACGCTGAGAATGCCACCTTAATGGTTTTATTAGGTATTATGTATGGTACCTACCCGCTTTTTTGTTTCGATAACAAGGTGTGTAAATCATCTGAAGAAATCCGTCACACTAGCTGTAATCGTCAAATCTTGTGGTACGACCCTGTCTACGTTGTGTTTATATTCAGGTTATTTTAAAGTTTGGTACAACGGTAAAGGTATGTTTTAAGATATTTTGACTTAAATCTTATTCTGATGGTTACCCTATGATGCGGTGTTCCGCTGCCAGTAAATAAAAATTAAACAGATTTTAAAAACAATCGAAGTATTTTGGCCATATACAATTTATGAACCTTATGTACCTTAAAAATCATAAAGAATGAAAACCCTAATTATTACGTTTCATAAAACATCTGCCTGCGGCAGAATGGTTTCGTATTTCTCAGATATTACCGATTATGTCTGTGACAATAATTTTATTAAAAATGCTGTTTTACATTTTGTTACAAATTACGTCTGCGACTGTAATGGTGACACTTTACCTCTCAAAAATCTCCATTTTTTTATTATTATTTATGATGGTTTTAACTGGTTCCCCGTTAATCTGCAATTTATTTTGTGACATAGCGCCCCATTTTCGTGTACGTATTATTAAAATTATTTGTCATTTTAGTTACAAAATATTTTTATTGATTTACGTACACGTTTGACATAAAGTTACTACGTAGTTTGATGAAAAGCCGAGCGACAATGGTCTTTAGTAGTGGACACTCAAGTCATTCTTACTGTCGGACATTTCAACATATAACTTATAAAAGTGCAATAAAAGTTAGGAGCTCACTCGCTTTCCGCATGTGTCACTTTTCTTCTGAAGCGGCCGTTGTTTTTTATATTACTAGAAAGCCGAGCGATAACGGTCTTCAGCAGTGGACACTCAAGTCATTCCTGCTGTCGGACAATATTTTTAAGAAAAACCCATCACACCGTTTTATGTACACCAAATATAAATTAACGGTCTACAGGCAACATCATACCAAATAATTATAACCCTTTCTGATAACTTTATTTGTAGATTGTTGCTGTCTTTGTTTATTAACTGCAATCGTCGGGTTTTTCTTCTTTCGCGCCGATGTTGTCTAGTCATTTTGCAGTTGTACCGAACAAATTGTTGTCAATACCCCAGTTTAGCGTTTGGATTGAATTTCTGGCGCACCGGGTATCGACTTCGGATTGGTGAACCGTACGGTCGATCGACGCAGCAAGAGATCTAGGATAAGTAGAAAAAAAAAATTGTAATTGCCGACACCAAAGAACTGGCAGCACAATGACCTTAACTAGATATTGGGAAAATTTAGAGTCCATTGAGCGTCGTTTTAATCACTTTTATATTCTCACCACTGCCTTCAGGACTGGTGACGCGTCCCGTGGCCATGTGTTTTTTTAAAACTAAAGAAATTGACCTGCTCGCTCAGTTTTGGTCATAAGAGGGTAAAATTTTACACTTTTTGTGGTTTTGAGCTCTTTTGAAATAAGGGTTCCTTTGTACATATTACTGATTCCAAAAATAATAGTTATTTTATTTTACCCTTAAGAAATTTTGTGGAATTTTTTTACTCAAATAATGGGCGTTTCAATTGATAATATATTTTGAATGGAAGATACAACAAAATCTACCTTACTGAACTTTCAATTGTTTTTCTGGATGCTAATTTTAGATGCTCATCCTGACAGAAATACTATTCGAAATACATACGTACCTACGTAAGTAAAACATGGTAACGTTTCAGTCTATTGTATGCCTCTGTCATATCTTTAGTAGTGTATTTTCAGAGATATCTTATTCATAAGGTAAAACTGTGCCTGTTATGTAGTTCCTTTATGTATTGGCGTTCGTGTTGTGCCTGCTTATCTTTCTGCATACATGCGATGGCAATGGTGTAATTTCAAAGTTTTTTATTAACAATGGGTTTCTATGTGAGTGACTTAAAACATAGACTTTTACTTTCCTATTTTAAATGGCCTGTAAATAATAAAAATCAAAAAAAAAAATGTAATATACAGTGTCACCAGTAAAGTCCGCATCATATGGGATTTTTTTTTATTAATAGCTTTATTCAAAATTTGACTTTTGCATCAAGTTCTGCTTCGATCGAGTTGAAAATTAAGCAAAAAAATAGTAGTCACGTGATTCGCATTATCTGTCAAATTTTAATTTTTTCAAAAAAATAATTCAAAAGTGGGGTTATTTCTGAAAATTTCGAAAAAAGTTATTGGACAAAGTTTTTTTAAATGCAGTTTCTAGCCCACATGTAAAATTTCAGCTGGATAAGATAATTTTGATTTTTTACCTATATTTTGTAAATTGCACCACTTTTGCAAAATAAGACAACGCAATCTACATAAAACTTCTTAGTTTTGACAATGCTTTATTTCAGATACATTTTCTTTAAAGTAGCGCCATATTAAATGTATGTTTTCCTACAAAATCAAAATTGGGCTATTAAAATTTGGTCGCATGTGATGCAAAGTTTATTTGTTTTTGACCCTGTATAAGGTAACTTCATAAAATAAGTATTTTTAAAAACGTAGTTTGTGTCTGAAAGTAATTCACCTTAATATTAAGACAAAAAAGAACACAGTGTCATCAGTGAAGTGTTCATTAAGTGGAAAACAAATTTTAGTTTAACTTAACGTAAAGTTTATCTATTTTCAACGATTTAATTAAAAACCCCTTTATTTTATTTTTTATTTTTTTACTTTCAGACACAAACTACGTTTTCAAAATTACTTATTTTATGAAGTTACTGTACACAGGGTCAAAAACAAATGAACTTTGCATCACATGCGACCAAATTTTAATAGCCCAATTTTGATTTTGTAGAAAAACACACATTTAATATGGCGCTACTTTAAAGAAAATGTATCTGAAATAAAGCATTGTCAAAACTAAGAAGTTTTATGTAGATTGCGTTGAGTCTTATTTTGCAAAAGTGGTGCAATTTACAAAATATAGGTAAAAAATCAAAATTATCTTATCCAGCTGAAATTTTGCATGTGGGCTAGAAACTGCATTTAAAAAAACTTTTTCTAATAACTTTTTTCGATATTTTCAGAAATAACCCCACTTTTCAATTATTTTTTGAAAAAATTAAAATTTGACAGATAATGCGAATCACGTGACTACTATTTTTTTGCTTAATTTTCATCTCGATCGAAGCAGAACTTGATGCAAAAGTCAAATTTTGAATAAAGCTATTAATAAAAAAAAATCCCATATGATGCGGACTTTACTGGTGACACTGTATAGTACTGTTTTAATAAAGAAACGGGACAGTATACAACCCAGTTAACGAAGAATCGCTCAAATCCGTCAAACTAATTTTTTTTGAAGTGCAATTTTTAAGGAAAAAAAATTATAAAGGGTGGATCATAAAAATGCTACATGTATCATCTTTATTTTTTTAATGAAACATTTTTTTATATTTTTACATTCTTTAATCAATTCTAGACATTTTTCATAAATCATATAATATGCTCTATACCTATCTTTAACCGATTACAAAATATTAATTTTTAAAACAATAGACAGACGACAAAGTATGAAAAGAAACTATTTTATAAGATGAAGAAGTAAGTCCATACTCAAAGTCGAGTTAAATGTATAGAAAAAAAAAGCACAAAGTCTTTCCCCACAATTTTTTATTAGAAAAACTAGGCGAACCTAGAATAATTCATAATAATTAAATCGACACGTTTCGAGTGTAGAAACACTCATCATCAGGAAAACAAACTGAATTATACAATGCTGATGTTGTTAGCAATAGAGAAAATAATAGTGGGATTGAGCCGTAATAGAGCTTTTAAAGATGTACAAGAGGTGTAAAAAATTGAATAGTCAAAAACCGACAATCAAGACTTCAGCATACTGGAAAGTCAGGGGTTAGTGCAAAGGCCCTGTCTTGGACAGAAAAATTGAAAAGTGTAAAAGAAAAATTGGGGAGTTTTAACAAACTTTGTGGAAAACATTTGTTAAGTAGTCAAAAATCTTAAGTTTTATTCAGCTTTGTTAGAGACATGTAAAAGTATTGAAATAAGAGGGAAAAAAAATTGTTTTTCATAAAAGTCAAAGCATCTGTAAAATATAAAAAAAGGGGAATGTAGCAAATTAAATTTAATAAAATGAGGTAAATTGGCTTACCATTTAGCTTGAAGTAAAATACTTTTGGGGTACCAGGCTTTTTACGGCCCAGTTACCCCGGCAGAAGTCAAAACGTACACATTGTGTGACTATTCAATTTTTTACACCTCTTGTACACCTTTGAAAGCTCCATTACGGCTCAATCCCACTATTATTTTCTCTATTGCTAACAATATCAGCATTGTACCATTTACTTTGTTTTCCTGATGATGAGTGTTTCTACACTCGAAACATGTCGAATTTAATTATTGTGAATTATTCTAGGTTCGCCTAGTTGTTCTAATAAAAGATTGTGGAGAAAGACTTTGTGCTTTTCTTTTTTCTATTTGTTGAGAGTGTCCTTCAGCGACTGTTCTGCAGTAGATCAATCGATTTAAAAATTTCTGTTGTACATTTTGTACTACTACGTGTTAAGAAATTTCTTGTATTACTCGTCGAATGGACTCCTTAAACTTATTTATAGAGTTGAATTTGGATTGCTAAATTTTTGACGTAGCCCCACCAGAAAAGTCTAGTGGGTTAAGATCGGGCGATCTGGGTGGCCATGCTATTGACTTCCGTCCACCTATCCACCGCTCCGGAAAAATTATATTTAAGTACACTTATATGAGCAGCATAATGCGGGGAAGCATCATCCTGGTGAAACCATAAGGATAAGCTTGGTAAATCAGGATAATTATCATCTGGAAATAGTGTGGCAATAGCGGGAACCAAATCATTTCGAAGGAAATTCAGATATATTTATCCAATAGGGCTCTCAAAGAAAAAAATGGTCCGATTACCCTATTTCCAACAGTGCCCGCGCAGACATTAAACTTTTCATTTTACTGGGTGTGATTTTCTACGAACCAGTGGGAGTTTTCTTGTGCCCATGTTTCTGTGGTTTTATCTATTAACCTGATAATTTAAAGAAAACGTAGCTTCATCTAAAAAACAAATTTTTTCGACAATTCGTGCGTGATTATCTATTAGCTCAATCATTATTTCACAAAATTGCTCTCAACTCTCAGGATTATTATCGTCCAATAACTGTTGTATAATTATTACTGGTTTGTAGAGTAAAACTTTAAATGTAGATATGGTAGTTTGGTTAGCATGGTAGTTTTGTGCTTGAACTATCGGAATCTTCCTGTAGCGATAATAATATGTTTACTTTTTCTGCTAAGCTATACCAGAACGACCACTTTTAACACTATCTATAACAGAACACTTAATTGCTACCCTAGACACCCTCGATTGGCAAAAAGTTTTCGTGACAGCTGAAAACGAGGTCTTGTGATATTACTGTTGATTATTAATTATTATATCATAAAAAATGTATATCAAGTTAGCAAGACAACTCGCTCGAATCGAAAAACTGTCCGGCCAATAATTTGCCGCTAAATAGTCGCTAATTAGTTGCGAAAAAAATAATTTGTCGTTTCATATTTAAAAAAAAAATGGATGTTTTGCTAACTTGATATCCAGTTAGCAAAACACCTGAGGCAATTGTTATTAAAAATAATTTTTAACAACAATAAGCCTGCTAGGAATTTGTCGTTTATTTGCCGTGACAAAATGGTAATGCGCAGAATTAAATAGGGGCTGATTTGGCTATGTATTCGCATTTAATTAATTAATTTATTACTGGAAATTATAAGAAATCCGTCCTGTATGGGCAAATAACACCCGAAAACGAATAAACGGTTTCCCACGGCCAGAAACGAAGTCCCGGAAACTCTTCAGTAGTAGGTAGAATTATCATGGTGTACTCGCAGGCGAGACATCGTATTCACCGTTTACGTGGGGGAGTATGTGGCGGAAAATCGCAAATAACAATTAAATCTTGCAGAATAATTAGCTGAAATCAATCACAATAATTTCTCGAGTCCACAACTAATTCGTTCAGAGTAAATGGCAAATTCCCGCGAGTTTTTCGAGCACGAAAAATGAAGTTTTACCCCCCACTTGGGGGGGTGTTTTGTTAGCAATTCGCAAAAACTAACCTTTCCAGCGAATCAGCAGGAAAATTCATCCCGACAAATTCCCCAAGTCCACAACTAATTCGTTCGGAGCGAACGGCAAATTCTCACGAGTTTTTCGCACCCCAAAAATGTAGTTTTACCCTTATTTGGGGGGTATTTTGTTAGCAATTCCCAAAAACTCACTTTTTTAGCGAATCAGGAGGAAAATTCATTGCGACAAATTCCTCAAGGCCACAACTAATTCGTCCGGAGCGAACGCAATTTCCCACGAGTTTTTCGCGCCCGAAAAATGAAGTTTTATCCTTATTTGGGGTGGTGTTTTGCTAGTAATTTTTAAAAACTCACTTTTCCCGCGAATCAGCCGGAAAATTCATCGCGAAAAATTCCCCAAGTCCACAACTAATTCGTCCGGAGCAAACGGCAAATTCCCACGAGTTTTTGGTGCCCGAAAAATAAAGTTTTATTTCTATATTTATTTATTACAAACAACACATCTTTTTTTGAACAAAAACACATAACTTAACGACCATTATAATCTTTGGCATGAATGTTCCTTAATTCAAGAATTTGTACTCTTTAACATAAAAAATCTTATTGCTTTATGAAAAAAAGGAGCTCTGGATTTATCCTTTTCAGAAATGATGATTTTAGAATCGTAGGCTTCTCTTGAAAACCATCATATTAAAGCCATTGAGCATTTCTTTTCACGAGTGCGGTATAATGTCCCACAGATGTCGATGTCCTGGTTGACATTTCACCTTTATAATTTACTTTCGGGTGTAAATAATAGGATCGCCTTAAATGAGATAGAAAACTGGAGGAATTTGGGACGTCCTGCTGAAAAACATGCTAGATCAAAATATCTGAAGAAAGCTGATCAAGAAATACTGGACATTGTGGCTCATCAACGGAAAATACCGATTTTAAAAAACGGCAGCAATGCTACGTTCAAGTACATCGAAATTGGAGGGACCAAATTCTCGTTTACGTTTACCTGTGCTTTCGACAGCATTTTTCAGATCACCTTGGCAGCTGCTTTAGATTATCCAAATTTGAAGCAATATTTTGAAGAAAATAAAGAGAGTAATGAATTTTTCGCCATGGTGTTCGAAGCAGCTAACACGCAACTGCACGTAAAGACATACAAGAAACTCGGGAAAATGTTACTAAACTTTTTCAACAAAAAGGCAATAGCAAACACTATACAAGAAATTGAATGTGTATGCAATGTTGTTTCATTGGCAAATTTCCTTTTTAAAGAAACCCCCAGTTTCAAGGAAAAAGTCGTTTGTGCAAAAGGATGCAACACGAAAGTAAATTCGTTGCCTACGATTACGATGGTAGAAAAAGAACTCAAAAAACCTCTCGAATCTGTCATCAAGGAATATGTTGCACTTCCAGGGGTCAAATGTCGCAAGAAAGGCTGCCAAGAAATACAGGAAAACACAGTTGGTTACATTGGTAAGAACAATTTAAAACTGAGATAAATATAACTTTACATAAATTATGTTTCAGGAGAAATCGCTATAGTTGGACTGGACGTTAATAACTCCATTGCATTGGAGTGTATTCCAAAGGAGTTTAGGTGTCCAAAAACAGGAGATATGTACATCCTTTTTGGTTTAGTAAATTATAAAGGTGAAATGTCAACCAGGACATCGACATCTGTGGGACATTATACCGCACTCGTAAAAAGAAATGCTCAATGGCTTCAATATGATGATTTTCAAGAGAAGCCTACGATTCTAAAATCATCATTTCTGAACAGGATAAATCCAGAGCTCCTTTTTTTCATGAAGCAATAAGATTTTTTATGTTAAAGAGTACAAATTCTTGAATTAAGGAACATTCATGCCAAAGATTATAATGGTCGTTAAGTTTAAAAAAATATGTGTTTTCGTTCAAAAAAAGATGTGTTGTTTGTAATGAATAAATATAGAAATAAAACTTTATTTTTCGGGCACCAAAAACTCATGGGAATTTGCCGTTTGCTCCGGACGAATTAGTTGTGGACTTGGGGAATTTGTCGCGATGAATTTTCCGGCTGATTCGCGGGAAAAGTGAGTTTTTAAAAATTACTAGCAAAACACCACCCCAAATAAGGGTAAAACTTTACTTTTCGGGCGCGAAAAACTCGTGGGAATTTGCCGTTTGCTCCGGACGAATTAGTTGTGGACTTGAGGAATTTGTCGCGATGAATTTTTCTGCTGATTCGCTAAAAAAGTGAGTTTTTGGGAATTGCTAACAAAACACCCCCCAAATAAGGGTAAAACTACATATTTGGGGTGCGAAAAACTCGTGGGAATTTGCCGTTTACTCCGGACGAAGTAGTTGTGGATTTGGGGAATTTGTCGCGATGAATTTTCCGGCTGATTCGCGGGAGAAGTGAGTTTTTCAAAATTACTAGCAAATCACCACCCCAAATAAGGATAAAACTTCATTTTTTGGGCGCGAAAAACTCGTGGAAATTTGCCGTTTGCTCCGGACGAATTAGTTGTGGACTTGGGGAATTTGTCGCGATGAATTTTCCGGCTGATTCGCGGGAAAAGTGAGTTTTTAAAAATTACTAGCAAAACACCACCCCAAATAAGGATAAAACTTCATTTTTTGGGTGCGAAAAACTCGTGGGAAATTGCCATTCGCTCCGGACGAATTAGTTGTGGCCTTGAGGAATTTGTCGCGATGAATTTTCCTGCTGATTCGCTAAAAAAGTGAGTTTTTGGGAATTGCTAACAAAACACCCCCCAAATAATGGTAAAACAACATTTTTGAGGTGCGAAAATCTCGTGGGAATTTGCCTTTCGCTCCGAACGAATTAGTTGTGGATTTGGGGAATTTGTCGCGATGAATTTTCCGGCTGATTCGCGGGAAAAGTGAGTTTTTAAAAATTACTAGCAAAACACCACCCCAAATAAGGATAAAACTTCATTTTTCGGGCGCGAAAAACTCGTGGGAAATTGCCGTTCGCTCCGGACGAATTAGTTGTGGCCTTGAGGAATTTGTCGCGATGAATTTTTCTGCTGATTCGCTAAAAAAGTGAGTTTTTGGGAATTGCTAACAAAACACCCCCCAAATAAGGGTAAAACTACATTTTTGGGGTGCGAAAAACTCGTGTGAATTTGCCGTTCGCTCCGAACGAATTAGTTGTGGACTTGGGAAATTTGTCGGGATGAATTTTCCTGCTGATTCGATGGAAAAATGAGTTTTTGCGAATTGCTAACAAAACACCCCCCCAAGTGGGGGGTAAAACTTCATTTTTTGTGCTCGAAAAACTCGCGGGAATTTGCCGTTTGCTTTGGACGAATTAGTTGTGAATTTGGGGAATTTGTCGCTATGAATTTTCCGGCTGATTCGCGGGAAAAGTGAGTTTTTAAAAATTACTAGCAAATCACCACCCCAAATAAGAATAAAACTTCATTTTTTGGGCGCGAAAAACTCGTGGGAATTTGCCGTTTGCTCCGGACGAATTAGTTGTGAACTTGGGGAATTTGTCGCGATGAATTTTCCGGCTGATTCGCGGGAAAAGTGAGTTTTTAAAAATTACTAGCAAAACACCACCCCAAATAAGGATAAAACTTCATTTTTTGGGCGCGAAAAACTCGTGGGAAATTGATATTCGCTCCGGACGAATTAGTTGTGGCCTTGAGGAATTTGTCGCGATGAATTTTCCTGCTGATTTGCTAAAAAAGTGAGTTTTTGGGAATTGCTAACAAAACACCCCCCAAATAATGGTAGAACTACATTTTTGGGGTGCGAAAAACTCGTGCGAATTTCCCGTTCGCTCCGAACGAATTAGTTGTGGACTTGGGGAATTTGTCGGGATGAATTTTTCTGCTGATTCGCTGGAAAGGTGAGTTTTTGCGAATTGCTAACAAAACACCCCCCAAGTGGGGGGTAAAACTTCATTTTTCGTGCTCGAAAAACTCGCGGGAATTTGCCGTTTACTCTGGACGAATTAGTTGTGAACTCGAGAAATTATTGTGATTGATTTCAGCTAATTATTCTGCAAGATTTAATTGTTATTTGCGATTTTCCGCCACATACTCCCCCACGTAAACGGTGAATACGATGTCTCGCCTACGAGTATACCATGATAATTCGCCGTACTACTGAAGAGTTGCCGGGACTTCGTTTCTGGCCGTGGGAAACCGTTTATTCGTTTTCGGGTGTTATTTGCCCATACAGGACGGATTTCTTATAATTTCCAGTAATAAATTAATTAATTAAAGGCGAATACATAGCCAAATCAGCCCCTATTTAGTTCTGCGCATTACCATTTTGTCACGGCAAATTAACGACAAATTCCTAGCAGGTTTATTGTTGTTAAAAATTATTTTTAATAACAATTGCCTCAGGTGTTTTGCTAACTGGATATCAAGTTAGCAAAACATCCATTTTTTTTTTTAAATATGAAACGACAAATTATTTTTTTCACAACTAATTAGCGACTATTCAGCGGCAAATTATTGGCCGGACAGTTTTTCGATTCGAGCGAGTTGTCTTGCTAACTTGATATACATTTTTTATGATATAATAATTAATAATCAACAGTAATATCATAAGACCTCGTTTTTTTATCGGTTAAATTTTTCAGCTGTCACGAAAACTTTTTTGTTTGGAAATTTTACGAGTTGAATTTGGAAATGTTTATTCTGATTAGATCACGAGAGCGAAGGTCGAGGGATTTAATCTTTAAATAAACATGCCCAAAGTTCAACGAGTAAAAAAATTGCCAAAAATGTTTGAGTGAAAAATGGAAAATTTAACCAATAAAAAAATGATGGTCGAGTGATATTTGGCACGATTATTTCGTGAACCCCAAATGTCCCATCCATATCTGAGTAATAATGTTTTATATATTTCTAAACAGTTTACTGCTGGCAAGCAAACATACAATTATAATTAAGTTTATAATTATTGTATATTTGGTTGCCAGCCTTATAAGCAGTAGTCAAAATTTTAGATTAGTTCTATAATAAATAACATTTGATAAGTATTTTTAAAATGTGGTGTAATTTATAAAGAATAGCAACTTTATTGGAATAAATTGGCTTGGGTGCATTATAATATAAAAACAAGTAGGTAAATAAATATACTTAGTACTAATGTTATTGTATTAAATTATCAGAAATTATCCGAAAAAGTTATAAAAAAAATAATTGACATTTATTTTATACTTCGAAATATTGTGACAGAACTAGACGGGCCAATGGCGACGTTTAATCGCTAAAATCCCACGTAGTTTTATCACTATTATAGTAGCTGATTGGTTAAAACGAAAAGGCGAAATTGACAGGTGTACGAAATAATCAAAATAAAAATAATCAAAGCTACTTGCGTCTCAGGAGCCTATAAATGTCAGAATGACTTGACAGTGACTTTTTTACATTTTGGTCAAAGTTGGTTGATTGTTTGGTTGCCACGGGCATGGTACATCGTTAGCAAATGTTCAAATAAATTTTGACACTTGTCAGTTTTCCCAAACCTATAGAAAATGGAGGAAACCGATCAAAATTACGTTCCTGAGGATATCCTTACGGAAGCGGAAGAAGCAGCGATGCAGATTTTGCCAGAAAAGTCCCGAGATGCTTACGACAAGGAGTTCAAAATGTTTGAGTCTTAGATGAATTCACGGAAGATAAAAGGTATGGATGAAAATGTTCTACTGGCTTTTTTTTACATTTGCAAAAAAATTTGCCCCATCGTCGCTATGGACCAAATACTCGATGCTTCGCTCGACTATTCACCTTTATAAAAAAATCGCCATTTTAAAATATGGCAAACTAACGAGCTTTTTGGAAAGCAAATCACAGGGATACAACCAAAGAAGTCCAAGACATTAGAACCACCTGAAATAGAGAAGTTTTTCAACGAAGCTCCCGACGACGAGTACTTGGTAATGAAAGCGTTTTCCTTTAATTTCAATATCAATGTGAATTCTGCTTGTAATTGTAATATGAATAAATATAATACTACTTTAAATATGATCGTAAGTTATTTGATAGTTTACTTGTCTAAAATGACATTAATAACGATAGTCATAACTGCCATGTATTGGATAAACATATTAATTTTCCTACCAGCATTAGTGTTAATACTTCGTAAACGGTTGAAGATAGGTATAGGACAGGACTTAAAATATCTAGGATTGATTGTAAAATATGTGTCATTAAAAAAATATGAGTTAGTACACGTAGCATTTTGATAATCCACCCTGCATAATACCTTTTTTCAAAAAAAAAATAATTAAAAAAAAATGCTGAAGTATCCGAGCGATTCTTGATTAAGTGGGCAGTATTCTATATGAAAGGCTGATTCATTTTTCTATCATAACTCTATATGGATAGACAAACACCCAGCTTCGTTTCTCAAATTTAGCTACAAACCACTAACACACGCTAAAACCACCCAAAATATGTTAAACTAAAAATATATTTCATTTTAGGGCCATTATGCAATTTTAACAGCTGACCATTCTGGCTATATCTACGGTTAATTTAATTAACTTCGGTTGGATGCACAGTGACCGTGGAAAATATGGTTTTAATTGGGCTTTTACATTGGTTTCCACTTTCATAGGAAAGTTTTATTGTTCATATTTACGAAAATAGAAAAGGGATATGTGAGCTTTTGAAAGCTTTGATGCTGCAGAAAAATTACAACTGGCCTAGCTATAGTTTGATACCTTTTGTTTTTTTTTGTGTCAGTAGGTAGTGGCAGAGATATACCTTCTTTATAATAGCTATTTTAGTATGAGTATAGGCATGTAGATGATTTAGCATATTTAAGGATATGTCTGTCGTTAATTTAATTCACTTTATCCTCTTGACGGTGTCCCCATATACCGTGCGAGCAAAAATTATTTGCATCAAAGAGGGCCTTGCATCTAGGGACGTAATGCTTATCCGTAGAGCTTAATACCTGTTGGGTGTCGCTAACTACCTGAAATAACAATCAATTAGTTATTCCGTCATCTTTGACAGTCGTTACGCAATTTGATTCATCGCTAATTTTTCCAATTTCTTGAAAAATTCACACAATGGACTTTACGGAACAGCACAAAACATTCATGGTTGAAGCGTATTTTCAAAACGGGGTTAGAGTAAATAGTGAGTGGCAATACAATCCGGGTTTGTGCATGGACGATTTTCACGAACATTTTCCTAACGTTGCTTTTATTGCTGGGGATTTTTATCATTGTCTGAAAAGAACCGTGGCTATTAACTATCAGTCAATCAGTTTTCGATCAGACATTGAATTCCCACCTAGATCACCTTGTTTAACGGTTATGGATTCCTTCGTTTTTCCTCATTTAAAGAACACTATTTTTAAAACACCAGTTGCAAATTTAGAAACAATTACAAGAAAGGATTATCAAAGAAGGTGGTAACATTTCTCCAGAGATGCTAATCAACACTTTCGAAAATATGAAGAGACGTGTGAATTTATGCTTGGAGCATGGCGGTGGCCAATTTCAGCAATTTATGTAATTATTTTTCTTTCTGTATATTCTTACTTTGTTAACTTTGTAAACAACAAAAATAAATTTGTATTTGTCTACTCATTTTATTACTCATTAGTTTGGCATATCATGTCATAATATGAATTTGACAAAATTTTAATCTAGATTTGGTTAAATATATCGTCCCCAAATCATTGTGATCTAAACCAAGATCTACGTTTTTTAATCCAAGCCCTCTTTGATGCAAATAATTTTTGCACGCACGGTACTAGTTTAAGTAGAACACTCAGTTTCCTTTCTTTCGATTAATACTGGCCTCACTGGTGAGCCATGATGTGACGAAATGCGTCTGGGGATGGATCTAACGAAATGAAAGAATAAAAATGTCTGTTAATTAAATTAAGAGTTTATTACAGCTTATAAAATAAACCCAATTTTTGCTCTCCGTTGTCACCGAATTTCTCCAAAACCATACAAGACATGATCTACTCCAATTAAAAAACTTTTAATGGCCTATCCATAAACTCTTTTTTTTTTCTTGTGAAGCAGATTTTTCGATTACCCTTTCGTTTTCCAACTATACAGGGTGATCCACGAAACGTGGCGAGCGGCTGTATCTCCAAAACCATACATGCTACAACTTTGGGGTAAAAAATGTATTATGAAATATGACCCAAAAAAATTGCTGGAAATAAATTTTAAGTTCCCAATTTTACCGGTAGGGCCATAGTCACTATGACAAAAGTTTTTAATTTCTACTAATAACTTCAATGCAATATAGGTTAGAAATTATGTTTTATATGCTCTGTAATATCCTCTATAAATTTTGTAATAATTTTTTTTTTGTAGTTACCATGCAGCGTGGAGAAGGGTAACAATGGAAAGTACTTAAAAGGCTGTAACTTCGGTCTGCGTTAATCGAATTTGACAAACTAGGTAAAGGAGGTACGATAAATGAACGTAATTAAAATAACTATTCGAAGACGATTAACGGAGGTGGATTAACTTTCTAGACGCCCTGACGCAACTGGCTCAGAGTTAACTAGAAATCATTGGACACAATTTCTCCGATTTGCGCGAGAATATCAAAATTGGGGCTTTGAGGAATGGAGTAACATATTATTTTCTGGCTAGTCAAGATTTTACCTAAGATTACTAGATGGTTGACAAAGAATATATCGTAGATCAGGTGAGGGCTTTTTGCAACACCATTTCTCTACAATACAAAAATTCGGAGGGGGTTCTGTAATGGTGTGGGGTGGCATAAAAATTAAAGATCCAACTGAATTAGTAATGGTTAATGGAGAAACCACGACCGCTGATCAATTTATTTGGAATATTTTATCACCACATGTCGTTCCTTTCGTACCATTTATAGGAAACAACTTCATGCTGATGCAAGATGATGCTCGTCGTTACACTGCAAGAATTGTTACCCAATACTTAGACGACGTAGAAATACAAAAAATAGATTGGCCATCATGTAGCCCAGACCTTAATCCCATAGAAAATGTCTGAGACATGATGCGTACAAAGATTATAAAACGAGTTCGGGCTCCGAGTAACTTAGAACAATTAAATGCAGCACTTACTGAAGAATGGGATTATATCGATCAAAATCAGATTAGACACCTTACTGAAGGAATGCCAAGGCGTAAGAAAGCAGCTGTTCATGCTCGGTGTAGGAATACCCGTAATTGATGATTTAACAATGGTTTGTTTTGCTGCAAAAGGTTAAAAATAAAACCTTTCGATTAAATGTGTAGTTCATAAAAAAATCGTATCTCTTGATCCGAGAAAGGTATTAAGACAAATAAAAAAGTATACTGTTAAGAGATCAAATTTTGCAAAAAAAACTCTTCGTTAGAGATAAGGTTGCAAAATAACTCTACTGGGTGTTACAAACTTATGGGAAAAACATCAATTTTTTTCCATGTATATTCCAACAAGTATACACTTTTTAAAAAAATTGTAAAAAGGTAACAAAAACTAAAACATTTATCTAGAATTTAGGAAAAAATCATTTAAATTTGACTCCGGAAGAAAAAGTTGTCGAGTATAGTTGTAGCTCTCGGATTATTACGAATATGGTTCTCAGATACGAATCAGAACCTGCCAGTAACGTGGTCGAAGACCGACGTAAGAAGTGAACAGCATAAAGATTCGGATCTGGGAGCTTCAAAAATTCTGCTATAATAGCAAGACTTTTACCGAAACTATTGATACCAACTGGGTTTCAGCCAATTTAATATTCATATATTTGATAATGCTTTAACGATTTCCTATATCTGCTGGTCGAGGAGTTACTCTATTTTCTATACAAATTCAAATAAAATGGCCTAACCAGAATACAAGTTCGCGGAATCTTAGTTTTTGTATAAGAAATGTTCACCACTAATATTATCCAGAACCTCGATGTTATTAATTGTTAAATGGCACAGCTTTTCCCTGCGACAAGCATCAAATATACCCAATATAGTGGCATCTTTTATCATGATGTATTTAATTACTGAGTAGTGAGACCAAAGAAATGCAGACTTCCATACCTTAGATTTCTCTTCATTATATGCGATAAATATATTTTCATGATATTCTCGAGTCATGCCTTTCAAGCCGCACCACTGCAGAAATTTTTCATCAGCAATTTCGTTCTATTCCTTGGACTTTTTCGGCAACGGCAGCTGCTGCATTTATTTCCACATTTGGATCGTTTTCTTCCTGTGCTATCGCACAAATTCAAGAAATAATATTTTTCACAATTTATTGACAGCGAGCTTTTCCGTTACTAACAATAATATACGTTGGTTGCCATGTATATGGCAACAAAAACATAAGATAAATTAGTTGATTTTGGATGTTTATGGCTTTAATTTTGAATTTGTTATTACCGTGCGAGCAAAAATTATGTTCATCAAAGAGGGCCTTGGATCTAAGGACGTAATGCTTAGCCGTAAAGCTTAATATCTGTTGGGTGTCAGTAACTACCTGAATTAATAATCAATCAGTTATTCCGTCATCTTTGACAGTCGTTACAAGTAATTTGATTCATCGCTAATTTTTCCGCCATTTTCCTATCGTTGCTTTTATTGCTGGGGATTTTTATTATTGCCTGAAACAAACCGTGGCTGTGTTTAGGGAAACAGGTTCTATATAACACAAAAAAGGAGCAGGGAGACCATCTGTAAGAACAGAAGAACTTGTTGCAAATGTTCGTAAAATAATGCAAAATACGCCAACAAATTGTATAAGACGCCTGTCCCAAGAAGTGGGAAGATCTTATGGAACATGCAGGACTATTCTTAAGAAGCAGCTAAATGTATTTCCTTATAAAGTGCACGTATTCCAAGAAATGCAAGCCGCAGATTTTAAAAGACACAGGAATTACTCTCAATGGTTTACCCAAAATTTATTGGAAAGAAATGATTTATTAGACCTAACTTTTTTTCGGACGAAGCCTGGTTCCACCTCTCAGGTTATGTGAATTCTCAAAATACACGCATGTGGAGTAGTGAAAATCCTCATTTTTTTGTAGAGTCCACATTGCACCCTCAAAAAATTGGTGCCTGGTTAGCTGTTTCCCGAAGAAGAATTGTTGGTCCTATTTTTTTCATGACACAGTTACAGCACAGCGGTATAGAGACAATATTTTGAATCCATTTGTGGAGCAATTACTTGACGACAAACTACGTTTTGGATATTTTCAACAGGACAGAAAACTATTAACTACGTACGCAATTTTTTTGACGACAGATTGATCAGTTTTCGATCAGACATTGAATTCCCACCTAGATCACCTTGTTTAACGGTCATGGATTACTTTGTTTTCCTCATTTAAAGAATACTATTTGTAAAACATCAGTTGCAAATTTAGAACAATTACAAGAAAGGATTATCCAAGAATGTGGTAACAATTGTCCAGAGATGCTAGTCAACACTTTTGAAAATATGAAGAGACGTGTGAATTAATGCTTGGAGCATATCGATGACAAATTTCAGCAATTTATGTAATTATTTTTCTTTTTCTTTCTGTATATTCTTACCCAGCAAACATGCCAGGCAGGCAAAACGCTTTTAAAGTATTGGCATTGCCCTCCTTGTTCATTGGCACGGTATGGCACTTTGCCTTGCTGGGCAAATCAAGGCAAATTATTATTTAGCCTTCACATGTTAAATGGTAAAAATAAAGCACCAGTAATTCTGTACATAATATGTATTCAAAAATATTTACATATGCAATACCTGTTAAATTACATCTTTTATGTGTAGGTAAAATAGTTCTTAAAATGACTTCTATAAAGGAAGGAAATGGCGGCTTATCATTTCTTCCCGACCAATTTATTACCAGGGCCAAGTCGTGTCCAATTAACTGGGTCATAACCTTCCTAGTTGTGTCTATGGAGTCTTGGCCCCCCACAAGTTTCAGAACATTTAACTGAAAAAAAAATCATAGAATTAATATTTTAAACTTCACAGCCATACCACAAGAATATATACACATATTAACATAATATGAATCGATGAGTTTTCAATATTTTTTTATAAATAGGAATGTTATTGGTCGTCTGTCTGTTTAAAGCAATGTTCCCTTTTTGAGAAGAATTACCTTCAATGTTATAACAATATTCAAGGAATTTACCACTCTCATTATCAATGCTATTTTCCTTTAAAAGTACCTATCATAGTATAACTGTTTCCAAAAATATTAAAAAAATACTTACTATTGGCGATTTATTATTCAATTCCCACGTATCCGTCATTCTTCTGCAGAAAAAGGCAGTAAGCAACTAAAGTACTAAAAAAAAGCTCAAAACGGGCTGAATCTCCCGTCGAGAAATGGCGTCTGGTCTGCGACTGCGTTTTAACGTGGTTTTAACCATAGGTAAAGCTTTAACTGTCGGTGTTGGTAAAAGACTTTATGATAATACTGTATCTGGTTTTAATTCAAAGTTCGCTTTTTATTTATTGTATATAGGTTGTAGGAAATCGGAGAGAAAAACTTATAATCTGATGATTAGGAAATGTACCGTGAAATCGACCGAAACTGAAAACAAGAATACTATATACAATACAAAAGGTATTTTTATCTCCATCCTCATAATCCCGCTTCGCGACCAATCACCTGCCAATGCGTATTTAACATGTGACCAATGACATCATCATGTGACACAGTTAAAGCGCGGGATTTATAAATTAAGAAAAAAGATCAACATTTTTAGGCCATATTTAGGATAACAAAATGCATTTAATCATTCTTTGACGCGTTATCGGAAATGGACATTTACTGGTTGCCTGCTATTAGAAATTCATAGGCGGAAATGCACAATGTTAATACATTTAAGACGTTAGAAATAATTTATCATTTAATTTTTAATCGTAGAATAGTTAAACGCATTCACACATGCATTATCAAAGAAAATGTAATGGGACATTAACGGGCTGCCTGGTGTTAAATAATATTGGCATTTCTGTAAAAAAAATTTAATTTAAATTCATTGGCAAGTTAAAAAAGTTGAGATTACCTTTTTTGAAATGATGGACCAATGCATATTTTTTATTGAGAAATCATGCCTGTTTGCCATTTGTTGCAAATTTAAGAATAATGTATTGGCAACATTTTGCCATCATGAAGCCAACATTGCCAATACGAAATCTTTACCTTGCCTAATAACACTGTTTGCTGGGTACTTTGTTAATTTTGTAAACAACAAAAATAAAATTGTATTTGTCTACTTATTTTATTACTCATTAGTTTGGCATATCATGTCATAATATGAATTTGACAAAATTTTAACCTAGATTTGGTTAGATATATCGTCCCCGTATCATTGTGATCTAAACCAAGCCGTACGTTTTTTAATCCAAGCCCTCTTTAATGCGAATAATTTTTGCTCGCACGGTATAAATATTAATTTTTTCGATTATTTTAGTGTCTGCTTTATTATACTGTATGTCCATTTGTCCTGTGTATTATACTGTTTGTCCATGTCCTTTCTCACAAAATGCAATGACCCTTTTAACACTTGCATCATAAATAACCATTAAATTATTGTTTTTACAATCAGGAAATAAGTATTACACAAATTTTTTACATCTAGTTTAATTGATCAATAATTTTATTATAAGATAATTTTTTTTAATCAGTTATTTTACTAATAAGTACTACGTTAAATGAGAACAAATTCATCATAAAAAATTAATGAAGCTTCTCGCCTCACGAAATTACCAACACCCTCTAAATTTCAAGTATATAGCGCTTAAGACTTAATACCGGTAGTTACAGCCTAATGCATATTTTATTAATTAACTAGCAATTTAGATTCAACGTTCTATAGCCAGGCCCATCTCAAAGGAATTATTGTTTTTACGATTAAGGCAAACAACGTATATATAAAGGTATTTTTTTAATAAAAACTATCGTAGCAGACATAATGTTGTGTCTATTAGTGTCACAATATTATTGTTGGTGACAACATTAAAAATAGTATTTTTTCTAATGGATCAAACTTATTGTTTAACAGTATTTAAGAAAAATACAATGATTATGCGTTACTACATGGAAACAGTTATCGGATGGTATACGAAATGTTCTCTGCGATGTTTCCTGGCAAAACTGTGGGTAGGCATTATTTCACTGTAGTGCTCAAATTACATAAGTATAAATATCATCCATGTAAACATCAAAAACATCAGGAATGAATAGGTGAGACAAAAAAAAAACTTTTGTTTTAAAGTTATGAAAACGATAAATAACTATATGGAATTTCACGTAATGTTTATTTTACTGCCGAATGCACAATGAACAAAAAAATGTTCAAAACTATAGATATTGGATTACAGAAAATACTGTTACTTGAAAAACTTGGCGGTCGGACTTTCAGTAGTGGAAGACACTGTGCAAGGCGCCCAAGCTTCCAATACATCAAACATTATTTCTAGGCCGTTTTAAAGTGATAAGGGACTATCCACATGGTTTTCAACAGGGTAAATCCACCGAGACAGCTGCATTCCGACTTGTTTAATTTATACATCAAGAACTAGAATCAAACAAGGTGGTTGCCGGAATGTTCTTTGATTTATCACGGGCCTTTGATACTTTGAACCTAAAGTTTGTCGAACAGAAACTCTATGCTGTTGGAATAAGGGGAAATGCACTGTCCTTAATAATGTCATTTCTAACCGAAAGAAGGCTGTTGGTCAAAATCAGAAATCATACCTCCTCAGAATATGAACTAAACATCGGAGCTGCCCAAGGATATGTCCTCGCACCTCTCATATTCATATTATTTGTAAACGATCTATCACTACCGGAATTTACCATCAAATTTGCCGACGATACCACGGTTGCCATATCAGCACTAGATGACCCTGAAACACACAGGAAAATACAATAAGTACCTAACAGAAGAAATGAACAGATGATTTTTTTTCGAATCAACTTATTTATACTAAACGGGTACAAAACGGTTCACATTCATTTCTACAAAACTTCTCCAAAAATGAAATTGAACCAGGCAGCATCCTCTTCCAAATTTCTGGGAACCTATCTTGATTCCAAACTGTCGTGGGAACCTCAATTGGATCATGTATGCTCAAAACTGGCACAAGCTTACTACGCTATACTAAAGTTAAGATACACAGTGCCTGTCCCTACTCAAATAACATCTTACTACGCATTAGCTTATCCTTATCTCAGCTATAATATTTTACTGTGGGGACAAGCAGTAAACATAAACCGAGTATCTCAAGCACAGAAACGTCTAATAAGGCTCATCTTTGGATTGAAACCAACACAAGCATGCGGAGAAATATACAAAAAACACAAAATCCTCACAGTCACTTCAATATACATCCTTAAATGCTCCATATAATATACAGGGTGTTCGAAAAATAGACGGAGATATTTTAGAGGGTGATTCCTTGTTAAAAAATATGAAAAAAAGTTTCTATAAACATGGGTCCGGAAATGCAGAGTTTTCAAGATACAGGATGTTAAAAAAATAGAAATAAAAAATGAAATTATTCATTAAATTAAAAATACTTACTCGATGCTGTTGAAATTTGGTAATGATATTTGTTGTATTAAGAGGCTAATTTAGCCCTAAATAGATTAAAATTATTGAGTCCAGTGGCGTCCCGGGGGGCACCTTAGCGAATATTATTATCAAAAAAATGTACGCCACTGTCTTTTTTGTAGCTTTAATATTTTTTCTTTAATTAAGCATCTAAAGATACAACTTCTTTGCTTTTTGTATTTTTTTCCTATCTCACTTCATTTTCGAGAAAAAAAATAAAAACCGTTTTATTGTATGTCATTGGACAAAATTGGTTTATTAATTTCTACTAAAATAAATCACAAGTGCATTGGACCACAAATAATAAAAAACATTTCTAGGAAAGAATGTTATTGCAACTTTTCCAATACCATAACATAAACTACAACAAATGTTGGAAATGTCCACCATCGATTTCCGTACACCCTCTCACTCGACGCATCATTGAACGACGAATTCGAGCTAAAATTCGAGGTCTATTTTTTATTTCTTTGCAAGCATTTACGATTTTATTTCTTAGTTCTTCTATTGTTTCTATGGGAGTAGTGTAAACCATCGTCTTAAGGTGTCCCCATAAATAAAAATCTAATGGATTTAAGTCAGGGGAGCGAGGTGGCCAGTTAATTGGTCCACCTCTTCCAATCCAATTTTCACCAAAGGTGTTACTCAGATGAGTTCTGACAGGTCTACTAAAATGAGGAGGAGCTCCATCGTGCATAAAAGTTATTTGGTTACGTATATTTAGAGGAACTTCTTCTAGCAGTACGGGCAATTCTTGTAGAAGAAACTCTAAGTAAGATTCGCCGTTTAATCTTAAGGGTAAAAAAAAAGGACCAATTAAATTGTTACCAACAATACCCATCCACACATTTAAAGAAAATTGTTCCTGGTGGCGACACTGCACGAAAGCATGGGGATTTTCGTCACTCCATACGTGAGTGTTATGGTAATTAACAATACCATTCCGCCGAAATCCTGCTTCGTCTGTAAAAAGTATGGTTTTATTAAAATTCCTATTATTATTAACCTCTTGGTAGTACCATTGGCAAAACTGTAAACGAGGAAGAAAATCTCTTGGTAGTAATGCTTGCACACGTTGGACATGATAGGGAAGAGTTGCTCGGAGAGAACCTGCCACACAGTGCTGTTGGAATGATTACGCCCTAATCTAGTTGCTATAGTCATAGTACTGATACCAGGATTTTGTTCCACGGCACGTAAAACTGCCTCGTCAAACTCGGGCGTTCTTATGGACCTCGGCCGGCCTCTATCATTGGTGGGAACGGCAAAACTTCCTAAATAACATTATTGTCAAAAACATCACAAAAAAGAAATAAGAAAATTTACCTCTTTCCCGTAATCTACGGTCTACGCTTTCAAAGGTTTTACTATCTGGAAGTTGCCGATTGGAAAACGCTTCTGCATACAGGCGCCTCGCTGCATAACAGTTACTATAGGCACGTGCATACATTACATGCATGTCTGCCATTTCCTCAAAAGTGTAATTTTCCATCACAAAAACCGAGACAAAAACTTTTTAGAACAATTTCGCAAAAAAAATGGAAATAATTCTTTTCTAAAATAACTAACGCGCAAATGTCAATCCTTCATGCAGAAATGATTATTTGTTTTCCAATGCACTTGTGATTTATTTTAGTAGAAATTAATAAACCAGTTTTGTCCAATGACATACAATAAAACGGTTTTTATTTTTTTTCTCGAAAATGAAGTGAGATAGAAAAAAAATACAAGAGGCAAAAAAGTTGTATCCTTAGATGCTTAATTAAACAAAAAATATTAAAGCTATAGAAAAGACAGTGGCGTACATTTTTCTGATAATAATATTTGCTAAGGTGCCCCCCGGGACGCCACTGGACTCAATAATTTTAATCTATTTAGGACTAAATTAGCCTCTAAATACAACAAATATCATTGCCAAATTTCAACAGCATCGAGTAAGTATTTTTAATTTAATTAATAATTTCATTTTTTCTTTCTATTTTTTTAACATCCTGTATCTTGAAAACCCTGCATTTCCGGACCCATGTTTATAGAAACTTTTTTTCATATTTTTTTACAAGGAATCATCCTCTAAAATATTTCCATCTATTTTTCGAACACCCTGTATGTATACAACAAGAACGAATTCCAGGAAAACAGAAACAATCACAACTATGCTACAAGAAACGCAAACAACCTTATAGTCCCTAGACACACTTTAACACGATATGAAAAATCTTTCCACTATGCCTGCATCAAAATTTTCAATAAACTGCCAGAAGAAATCAAACAATCCATAACAAGAGGTATATTTGGAAGAAAACTAAAGGACTTTCTTATCAAAAATGCTTTTTACACACTAAAAGACTTTTTAAATGCTAAAAGAAGTTATATTTGTGTGTGTAGATTTTTCTCGTACATTTAATGTTTTAATCTTTTAAACTGTCTCCAAGTTACCTAATTTTATAGTTTTATTTGACGAACCTCAAATCATAATGTATGATCCTTAGTAGAATAAATTTAATTTCAAATTGATTTTGAATTATTAACAATTAACAATTACTTCTAACACGAGCCATTAGGGTAAAAATGCTATTATCAACCTCTAATAACAAATTATTACTTTCTTACTAACCTCTGCATGCTACCAGTGGTAGAAAAATAACAAAAGACAAAACACAAAATCATTAAAAATCAATAAACTTTGTAGGTACCTACATACTATGGGCAAATCCTAAAATGGTTAATATTAATTTGAAACAATTGTTAACAATGATAAAATTAAATCTTATCAATGTTGCTCGATATAAGATCAATAGTAATAATCGATAAAATCGAAAGACCAATCAATAAATAAAATAAATTAATTTTAGGATACCGGTCCACTGTGCGATATCGGTAAAAATAATCAAACCAATTCCACTACTTAAGTAATAATAAATTAATCTGCTTATTTATTTTATCAAAGCCTGTATTTAATTTTACAATTCGGCAAATTAATTAAGCAAACTTCAAAACCAATATTATGTTTTGCTTTGTCCCTAATAAAAATGAATGTTTATTGACAGAACGAATAAGTCATTCAGAAATCTATCGTATTACTAAACTTTCGGACAAATTAACTTCGTATACAGTATGTCCACGGATGAGGTTTACAAGAGGACAAATGGACTAAAAATTGAATGATACGAAAAAAAGTCACTCTTAATAAACGTTTTTGCTTGTCTAGAAAATACGATTCATCATAAGAAACTTCAATTTTTTTTTACAGGGTGGGTAAAAACTTCAAAAATGTTACTTTGCTTAAGAGTAAACATACTTTATTTTGAGAGATACGAAAAAAATCCACTCTTAATAAACGTTTTTGCTTGTCTAGAAAATACGATTCATTATAAGAAACTACAATTTTTTTATACAGGGTGGGTAAAAACTGCAAAAATGTTATTTTGCTTAAGAGTAAACATACTTTATTTTGAAAGATATGAAAAAAATCCACTCTTAATGAATGTGTTTTCTACACAACAAACCGAAGTAGAACAATTCATTAAAAGGTTTACCTATGTAAAAATTATTTCCCAAAAAGTATTCGTTGGCACACCACTGACTGGTGAACCTAGTTAAAATAATAATGACACTTAAGGTGATAGGTACCTACTTGTTGTCAATGTCTTTATTTAATAAAGTTATTATATTATATATCTACTGAACAAAGAGTTTTTATAATACAATGTTATGTGGATTGTCAAGTTTCATACCGCTACGTCATGGAACAATTTACCGAGAAATTTGTAGGAATCCCAATAACTAGGATGACAGTCTGCAAGTTAATGAAAAAGTTCAAGAGTACTGGTTGGGTTTTGGATATAAAAAAAAAAGAAGAAATACGACCATGATGATGCTGCTACAGTCTTGGTTCTTCAATCTGTTAAAGAAAATCCTATTACGTCCCTTAGAAATCGTGTTACTCAGTTAGAAGTTGTGAAAAAAAGTCAAATTCAGAAGATCCTTAAAGCAAATAAATTGTATCCGTATAAACTGCACTTTATTCAAAGATTGGAAGAAGGAGATGACGCGAAACGACTTGATTTTTGCTTGACAAAATGTTAAGTGAAAATGTTGATTTTTATAAATGTATTATGCTTTCTGGTGAAAGTACATTTTCTACCAATGGAACCGTTGCAACCCAGTACGTTAGGAACTGGTCTTAAGAAAATCCCGAATTCAGAATTATGACGAGAAGACAATATTTCTCAAAAGTGAACGGGTGGTGCGCGATATCCATCCATGGCATCATAGGGCCATATTTTTTTGATAACACGTGCAATAGATTATCATATTTAGAAATGCTGGATACATTTTTCAATGATGAACTCGAAAATCTACCATTAAATTTTCGACAAAATATGTTGTTTCAGCAAGATGGATGTCCAGCCCATTTTGCTCGTGAGGTTAGAGAATGGCTTGACCGCAGATTTAGTCCAAGGTGGATTGGCAGGAATGGCCCAGTTTTGTGGTCCCCAAGAAGCCCCGACTTAACCTTGGCAGATATGTTTTTATGGGGCCGTTTAAAACAAATTGTTTTTGCTACCGCAGTACCAAATGATATTGAAGTGCTGAAGGGCAGAATTATCCAGGCTGTCCAATCGATATCTCAGGAAGAAATAAGAAATTCTTTTACTTATTTGAGAAAGCAATTAGAAAAATGTGTCGAGTATGGGGGTGGAGTTTTTGAATTATGAAATCGTTATCGTATTCTGTGTTTCATTTCATTTCATGTTAATAAAAATGTTCGTATTATTATTATTATTATTATAATTACTTTATTAAAACTTATTATTATTATTAATAATATTACTTCAGTAAGAACGTTTATTAAGAGTGGATTTTTTTCGTATTTTTCAAAGTAAAGTATGTTTACTCTTAAGCAAAGTAACATTTTTGCAGTTTTTACACACCCTGTATAAAAAAAATAAAGTTTATTATGATAAATCGTATTTTCTAGACAAGCAAAAACGTTTATTAAGAGTGACTTTTTTTCGTATCTTTCAAAATAAAGTATGTTTACTCTTAAGCAAAGTAACATTTTTGCAGTCTTTACCCACCCTGTATAAAAAAATTGAAGTTTCTTATGATGTATCGTATTTTCTAGACAAGCAAAAACGTTTATTAAGAGTGACTTTTTTTTGTATATTTCAATTTTTAGTCCATTTTTCCTCTTGTAAACCCCATCCGTGGACATACTGTATAAAATTGTGGGCACTCGTGGACGAATCCCACTTCTGATTAAGAAATCAACGAAAAAGACACAGCACACAGTACACGAACAATAATTCAAATTTAATAAAATTATATAAACAATCTTTTACTGGCGATAAATCACCGGCGGCGTGAGAATACGAGCGTGTGATGTAACTGCTCAAGACTGGCATATTTTTGCATGACCGATAGTGGCCGGACCCTATCTGTTAAAAAATGTCATTATATAACCAAGTCGAATTTAACGCTCAAAAAACCCAGGCTGCAGTTTTCTCTAAGAAGGTCAACATTGCAGAACCCGATATCGTTATGGCAGGACACGCAATTCCACTGACTTCGTCTATTAATTTGCTGGGTGTCAACCTGGGAGGAAATATGTCTTGGCATAATCACGTAGTGGCAATCGCCAGGGCAGCTTCTCAGAAGCTCGGTATACTTTTCCGTACCAAAAAGTTGTATACACCTCAACAACTTTTGACACTTTATAAAGCCCAGATTCGACCATCACTGGAATACTGCTCTCATATCTGGAGTTCTGCACCGAAGCATACCCTTCGGTTGTTGGATTCCATCCAAAGGAGAGCCGTTCGTCTAATCGGCGACCACGAGCTGACTAAGAACCTCGACAGCTTAGAACATCGAAGACAGGTTGGTGATTTGACTCTCTTCTACAGATATTTTCATGGCAAGTGTTCGACAGATATTGCCCGCTCGATTCCACCTAGAGTAATGCATAGCAGAAACACACGACGAACCACTGCCGCCCATCCCTATGTGGTTCAACTTAGTACACCCCGAACATCATTGTATAGAAAAAAGAACCAAGAGAAAAATTAACCTTTTTACTATTTAATAAACGATAAATTGTACCTATTCGCGAACATTATGCCACTTTCAGCCAAATGTAGAAAGTAAAAAGTTGTCTCTGGGAATCGCTTTTATTCACGATTCTTCCTAAAAATAATAGCTAACAGGAAATTTTTAGGTATATACAGTTTCTTACTTTGTTTTAAGTAGCTATACAGGGTGAGTCAGGAGGAACGGACCAAACTTTAGTAGCTTAATATACACGCAAAAACAATTTGAAAAACCCATATGTTCTTATTCGATAATCATTTGTTTTCAAGTTATAGTGTAATACCAAATAAAGAAAGTTCATATATTAACGGTTTCCTAATCATAGCGTTCTTTTAATAAATGTTCAAAAATACCGCCATTGACTTCTATAAACATTTTCTGCTGCGTCTATGAAGATTTGCTCTCCTAATTGCTTCATATCTTTCTTCTTTAAAATTGGCTGCAGTATTTCTAATACGTCAAATTATTGCATCCCGAGTGTCCACTTTTACTTTGTACACTTCATTTTTAAACCAGCCCCATAAACAATAATCTAGTGCTGTGAGGTCTGGAGATCTTGGAGGCCAATTAATAGGACCACCGCGACCAATCCAACGCCCTGGAAATGTTTCGTCTAAATGTTGCTTGACCTGACGAGCAAAATGTGCAGGAGCTTCATCGTGCTGGTAATACATTTGCCTTCTGATATTTACAGGACCATCCTCTAGTAGTCTTTGTAACTCATGTTGTCAAAAATTTAGGTAGTTGTCTCCTTTGAGGCGATTCTCCAAAATGAAAGGGCCAATTAAATAGCTATCGAGCATACCATACCACACGTTAACCGAAAACTTATGTTGAAAATTACTTTCAACTGTTGCGTGGGGAGTTTCGATTGACCATACATGAGAGTTATGAGTATTATTAATACCGTCACTGGTGGTACGTACGCGATACAACACGATGATTATTTATCCACCAACAAAATTCAATATGCTTAGCATAATTTTCCGGGTTTAGGTGCTGTAGTCTCTGTACATGGTATGGATATAAGCCTTGCTCGTGGAATGTGTTTAATACTCTTTTTTGTGGAATTTGAGAACCAATTCTTCATGAGCTGGTCGTTGTATTTTCTTCTACTAAATCCAGAATATTTTCTACTTCTCCTAAACCTGGTCGAGTTGCTCGTTCAGATGTAATGTTGGCACTAGGAAGCTTACCATTCTCGCACAAATTGTTAAAAACTCTGATAAACACGTTTCTAGTCTGATGTCTGTGATGTGGATACCGTTGATGATATTCTTCAACAGCAACTATAGCATTTCCATTACAGAAACCATAAATTCCACCATATTCGCATATTCTAAATTTGAATAAGTATTTGACATTTTGTAACACTTCTATCAATTAAAGTTGAAAATAAATATTTAGTGACTGCCACAATACACAGACACATTGTCAAGACAACATAGATGTCAAATAGTTTAGAGTCTTGAGCATGGCATACTCTAATTACGTGAAAATTTTGATAAAAGTGGAACGTAGAAAAAAATTTGATATTGCGCTATAACTTGAAAACAAATGAATATCGGATAAGAACATGTGGTTTTGTTTACATTGTTTTCGCGTGTATAATACACTCCTGAAATTTGGTCCGTTCCTCCCTACTCACCCTGTAGAGGTAATTTAATTTGGATCCTGGAGCTGCAAGTTTCGTTTTCGGTATGATTATATTAATATAATGCCGTTGTCAATCAAAACAATCTAGCTTTATTTTCATTATTTACCTACAGACAATAATATCGCAAACTACAATATATATTATTGTTATCCTGACATTCGATATTGCTGTTTGCTGTTAGGTTATTACATACAAATATGAAACGAATATTACAATGAGCAATAAAAACTTAAATTTCCACAATCGTTTATGGAAAAAACACAAGGAACCGCCCCGGTTTATTAATTATTCAGTTAAAACAACATTAAACTATAATTTACACTATATTTAAAACATAGTACATACATTTTTTATCCAAAAACAGACAAATCAACAAAACAAGCATATGTTTTTAGAAGTCTGACGCCGCGCCGGTAACTAATCTATTTTGGCACTTGCGTGCATTCGGTCCCGCCTCGTGATTCTGCAGGCAATCAGCGTTACCGTTTTATACCTTGAATACTCAGAAAAGGTCTTAGTTTTAATATTCCAAAATTCCATATTTGCATAAACATGCAACCATAAAGACATGATTCAAATTTAAAGGCAACCGCGAAGGGTACTGTAAGTCATTCGTTTTCGTTTTAATTCGGTTCCATTGATGCATGCGTAGCACAATTATTTTGGTCATCACTAAGTTGAGTGTTTGCACTGTGCCAGAACTGCTATATTTTTGAAATTTTTCTTGACAAATTGTGTCAGAAGGATGCAATTATAATAATGACATGGTAGTGGTAATAATAAAAACCCGAATGTATGTACTTGGAGCCTTTGCAGAATTTTTTTTTACGTCATATCTCGAGAACGAGAAATTACGAGAATCTCGCAACATTTCCGAGATGTTGGGGATTTGCGAGACAAGACGAGAGTTTTTTTAAAATCATGAGATTTATCGTCTCGTGAAACACTAATAATATGTACACAAATCATATACATACACCGCCAGAGGGTTCAAAAACGATTTCGCCTTCTGACCATAGATTTTAGCATATGTAAAAGTTTACTTCTTACTTCATACGTGGTTTATAGTTTTTGCTTTTGGCCAGCGAGTAATAATAAATCTAGCCAGAAAAGAACGTTTTATAGTTAATCAAAAAAAAAATAAGTCATTAAAATAATCATCACTTCACAATAATAAAGGAGATGATGCGCTAAGACCTTTCATAAAGTAAATTAATAGACCTCTTTCTCGGTCATAAAATAAAATCCGCGGTTCGCGCATAAATCCCAATTTTATTCTCAAGCACCGAATTCGCAGCGAGAAGTTTGAAAAATGATTTGCATTTCCCCAAGGCACTTAGCGGAAATATTATAGTGCTTTCGACATATTTTATGCTACTTACATGTAGCATTCCTAAATCATTTTTATTTATTTTCGTTGATACATCGATACTTAAAAATTCGAAAACATTTGTGAACAAAAACTTTAACTTATAGATATTCGACAAGGACAAGTAAAAATAATCGGCAAATAGCATAGACACATCAGCAAACAATAGCTTCGTTTATACAAGCAAATTGTCAACCGATTTCAAATTTTTTTCTGCGCATGTCAACTAAATCACACTGAAGGAATGAAAATCAAACGTTCAAAAAAGGTGCGATTATTGTTTGATTTTGAAAATATAACGTTTTGAAAAAGTCGCCTAATTTATTAGAGTACATAGAGGAGAAGGTGCAAATATGGAATATGCTTGTAATATGAAATATAACGGTTTTGACTAAACCAAGTGCCGCTCTCTGCCAAAAAACGGCTAAACTTGTGAATGTTTACCATCTTTATTGGAGATTGGAGGCGATCTGTCGCGCGCCGGTTTAGTATGGTTTCAGTTCACCACGTGCGAACATGTGAATTTCAGAAGCTGATCATTTTAACACGTAAGTAAATATGTACTTGTAATTTTTTTATTTGCATGTTCTTATTTAAATATTTGTTACGATGTTACTATACTGGGTCCTGCAATAGTGCGTCAGGCTTCCATAGCTCCTATACGAATTTAGTTAGGAATTTCGTTCATACGCTAACTTATACTATATCGTACGGGGTACTTCAGTAAAATATTTTTTCATATACAGGGTGGCCCAAGAAAGTGCGGTCATAAAAAGTTGTGATTTTTTAAATGGGATACCCCATATTTTTTTGCATATTTAGATTTATGCTATCGTCCTTTATAATTGCCTAAAATTTTGTTTGATTTGCTTTGGTAGTTTAAGAGCAATCAATTAAAAAGTAAAAAAAAATTATTTTGAAGTCGTGGAAAAAATATCAAAAAAACAATCCAAAATTCGTTTTTCAACCACGGTATTAAGTGAGTTTAATGACAAGAGGTTTAAAGATACTATGAATGGAATAGTATTTACCTATTTTATATAGGGTGTTCATAATAAGGTTTCAAAAATGACACATTTCAAACCTATTTTTCTCACTTTTTTCAAATGAAACATGTATATATGTATATTATTTCGGTATTTTATATAAAATAAACAAACAATTTTTTTTTTGTAGTTGAAGCATATAAGTTATTTCCAGCCGTTTTCGAAATAAATGCAAATTTCACAAATTATGTTGATTAAACAGAGTTTATTTTTAAAATTAAGCGTAGGCGACTAGACTAATAATTAAAAACTACAGTAATTATTGTTCTAAATGTCTTCCATTTTGTTCTGTGCACAAGCCCACATGTTTTTGAAAAGATCTGTTTACTTTCCTTTTAACATTTCAATTGCAATACCAGCAAAGAGGTTCATTAGTAAGGCTTATCCCTAAAACCCATAGTAGACTTTGAAATAAAACATGGATTCTTATACTTAGTTTGACAAGTTCTTTAATTCATTTTAAAAAGGTGTAGGTTCGAAACCTTATTATAAACACCCTGTATAAAATAGATAAATACTATTCGATTCATAGTATCTTCAAACCTCTTGTCATTAAAATCACTTAATACCTTGATTGAAAAACTAATTTTAGATTGTTTTCTTGATTTTTTTTTCAGGACTTCAAAATAATTTTTTTTAGTTTTTAAATGATTGCTCTTAAACTACCAAAGCAAATCAAACAAAATTTTAGGCAATTGTAAAGGACGATAGCATAAATCTTAATATGCAAAAAAATATGGGGTATCCCATTTAAAAAATCACAACTTTTTATGACTACACTGTTTTGGGCCACCCTGTATACGAAAAAATATTTTCCTCAAGTACCCCGTATGATACAGTATAAGTTAGCGTATGAATGATATTTCTAACTAAATTCGTATAGGAGCTATGGAAGCCTGACGTACTATTGCAGGACCCTGTATATTAATTAAAGTTTAAGATGACGTTGTATTTGTTTAGTTTTTTGTTATGATAGGCTACATCTTACATCAAATATTGATTACGTGAGTTGTCGGTAATATGGAATAGCATTCCAGGAGCAGTCAAGGCACAAGGTCAAACGTTTAAAGAATGCAGTTTCTTCTGATGAATCCGAGGATTTGGAGGATGTAAAACTTGACGATTCTGACAACGATTTGGAAAATATGCCGGGACAATTGAAACCGAATGAGAACGATGCTCAATGCGTGTTCTGCGAGAACGCAATTTCTGCTGATCAGAGGGGAGAATTATGGGTCCAGTGTTTTATGTGCTCAATGTGGGCTCATAATGACTGCGCAGGCGCCGAAAAATAGAATAGAATAGAATAGAATAGAATAGAATAGAATAGAATAGAATAGAATAGAATAGAATAGAATAGAATAGAATAGAATAGAATAGAATAGAATAGAATAGAATAGAATAGAATAGAATAGAATAGAATAGAATAGAATAGAATAGAATAGAATAGAATAGAATAGAATAGAATAGAATAGAATAGAATAGAATAGAATAGAATAGAATAGAATAGAATAGAATAGAATAGAATAGAATAGAATAGAATAGAATAGAATAGAATAGAATAGAATAGAATAGAATAGAATAGAATAGAATAGAATAGAATAGAATAGAATAGAATAGAATAGAATAGAATAGAATAGAATAGAATAGAATAGAATAGAATAGAATAGAATAGAATAGAATAGAATAGAATAGAATAGAATAGAATAGAAATATATTACATACTGGGTTTATAAATTATTACACTGTATTTTTGTACTAAAAGTACCTTGCCGAAAAAGACGAGTATATTTGCGATTGGTGCAAGTAAAATGTTAATCTAGACCTTATAGTTAGTTATAATTTTTAGAAAGAATAATTTACTTCATTATTTCTTAGATATTTAGGGTATTCCATATTTGCACCACCTTTTCTTAAATGGGCATTTTGTCGTTTTTTTTTTTTTCAAACATTATTTTTTGTAAAAATGTTTAGGATAATTACACATTCGCTTTTATATTTTGGTATCTAATTGTCTAAAGTACCTTTTTCCTAAATTTGGTTTTATTCTATTCGCTAAAGAAATTTTTTTTATATAACAAACAAAATGGTATTCCATATTTGCACCTTCTCTACTATTAAAACATTCACTTTTTAATTAGAAATGTTTTAAATATCAAAACCATTGGCTGAGGATGGCACAAAAGCACTCCCGATTCCAATGGCCAAGGTTTGTGTGGTCGTGCTTTGAGTGCGATCTAACCAAATTACCCACATCTGCCCTAGCAGACAAAGCAAAACCTAATAATAGAAAATAGAATAAACTTTTACTGGCCAAACTCATAATAGTATAACTGCATGCGAAATACCTTTTAATTTTCCCTTTTTAATGCTACAACATTAAAGCATTAAAAAGTTTTCATAACAATTTTCTAGTTCAGCAAACAGAAACAATAAAAACTTGTTCAGAAAAAGTTGAAAACAACGAGAATGGCCAATTAGGACACTATTTGCCGCTGTAACGGTAGATCCGACGAAATATAATTGAATTAGCTGGGGGATGGTTTGGCTGACCGACAATATAAAATTGTTTAGTCGCCCGGGTGGACATGATTAGAAAAAAGGATCTAAAATCTTATTTGGCTTTGTAAAAATGTTTTAATTACTTTAGGTGAAAAGATATGGCACATTGTACACGTAATTCGGTCCTTTGAAATGGTCCTAAAATGTTCAAATAAGGCGATAAGGATCAGTAGGAAACTTTTTTTTCCTGGACAGACAAAAATCGACTAATTAAAGAGAATGGCTTAGAATAATCTTACATCAGTAGCAACATGTTTAATAATTACTATAAAACGATCACTTACCAAAAAAAGTTAACTAGTGAATAGCATATGGAATTGCTATACTAACTAGAATAAATTCAGTATTAGGAAGCCTCTTTATTGGCTGAAAAAATAGAGAACTATGGCTGCGTTTATTTTTAGTTTGTAGTTATTCTTCATGAAATTTATCACTCTGTTGGGGGTAGAAACAGCCCCAACTTTTTTTTCAAATGTTAAGGTATTTATTGTGATAGCTCGCATGCATGCATTTAAATAATGTAGACACGATTTGTTTTATTGTAAAATTTTTGGCAATGATGCCATTTTTTTCTTGACATACCCCTAAACAAAAGTAAAGTTAATTCTTGACAATATATACCATATCCGGGATTATTTGGCGAATTTTGTGTATAAGTCGTTGCCTTGTCCATTTTGTATATAAGACGTTCCTCTAAATTTTCTGGTTTTGTTACGTAAATTTTAGGTGACTCCAAAGGAAATAATCTAAAGGATTAAGGTCCGGTGATCGTTGCGGCCATTCAATGGTATCCCTTCTTTCTACCCAGCGGTTTCTAAAAACTTCACTTAAATATTTTCGAACATGTTGGCATAATGAGGCGGAGCAACATCCTGCTGTAACCATATTCGATCATCATGAACATCTGAGATAAAGTAGTCAAAGCTGGAATCAGTTCTCCATGCAAAAAATTCAGATATGTATGGCTATTTAGGATACCTTCAAGGAATATTATCCCAATGCCTGCCGAAACATTAAGTTTTTGCGGAAGCTGGGTATGTGTTTCTGGCATCTAGTGGGGATTTTCTGTGGACCAATATCGACAGTTCTGTTTAGTTACTTCGCCATTTAGTACAAAGTACAATCCTCTGTGAAAAGGATCCAGTCTAAATCTACTAAATGCTGATCAAGTGCATTCATCATCACTTCACAAAACTGAAGACGGCGGTCCGGATCATCTTCCAGTAACTCTTGTCCCTTAACATTTTATAAGGACATTTGACATGATTTCAACTTGAATGCAGACTTAGGGCTTCTGCTATTTTCTCTCGCAGGTTGCCAAACTGGAGTAATAGGATTTTCTTGAAGAACAAGTAAAACGTTTAATTACGTATCTTCATTCATTGCTCCAGGCTAACTTATTCTTGGTATGTCCCATCGTGACCCACTTCACGATAACTTCTCTTTCAATTTTGCTGATGGTGATTTGGAAAATTGGTGGTAGGTCGGGATGTGTTTCGTAAAATAAAGCTGCTGCTTCTAATTGAGTACACAATATGTTGCCAAAGCCAATCATCATTAAAATTTCGTTTTTGTGTGATTCAGTTAAATAACCCATTTTGATGCAGCAAAAACACATCTTAATCTTAACGTAGTATAAAACAAAGTATCTGTCGCCCGTCTGTCCCCTTATTTGCGTAAATCTTTAAAACTACGCAACGGATTTTGAAGCGGTTTTTTTTAATATAGACTGATTCAAGGGGAAGGTTTTATGTATAACTAGCGACCCGCCCCGGCTTCGCACGTGTGCAATTTCAGAAAGTGGCATGCCGGGTATTAATATATCGGGTTTGTTCGGGTTTGTATTTATACCAGCGGGTTGCAACGCATGTCGGGTACACGCTAGTATCACCATAAAGTAAGGGTTTCAACAGCACAAAATACTACAACAGAGCAGTATTCTCACTTCTTCTAAACCGAAAATAAAGTGACCATTGGAATGCGGCATCAAGTAAACAAACAAACTTATCCATAATATGTTTCTTTATTTCAAAAACTGTCTGAGCTGGCAAATCCAAATTGTAGTATCAGTTGTTGCTAAAATGGCCACTTTTTTTTCTGGCTTTCTAGATTACCGAAATCAAATAGGAAATATTGGGTGGTATACTTTTTTTATGTCCTTTCCAAAATACATATCTTTCCATTTGAAAAAAAAGTTGGAGGCGGTTCCTACCCCCAAAAGAGGTGTATATTTTCTCAAGGCACGAGAAAAGTATGCCAAACTAAAATTAAACGCAGACGTAGTTTTGTATTTTTTTAGCAACTAAAGAGGCTTTCTAATACTGAATTTATCTCAGTAAAAAATTCCACCCTGTATACCTCGCTATTAACACGAACAATAATAAATACAAGCACATTATTGTAAGAATGTATTTCAGTAAAATATGTTTATTGGAAATAAAAATGGTTTTTTACAATATAAAAAGATTATACCAATGATGAAGCGCTTTAATTGGTGGTATTAATTAAATAATTGGTTCAAATTAAACAGTTATTCACGTGTATGCAGCATACTCCTAATTTGCGATGAGTGCGGGAAACTTCGACCTAACAAAACGTGTTATACAATGCCGTTTTCATTTATTTTATTCCACTCCGAGGGTATTTTTATTGGCTTGAGCTTTTTTCCATGTGCGGTGGTGGGAATTATGAAATAAGTGTCAAATATGATGTAAGGGTCATAGGTGAAGTGCCTTGTTTGTAACCGACTTCTTTGAACCCGATTTTGACCCACTTTAAACGGTCAGATTTAATTTAAATTTTGTAGACTTATCAAGAACCGCTGACAATACAATAATTTGATAAGTTTATCTCATTGTCCTGATCAGGATCGCCGGAATTAAATCATGTCCTTACAGATCCTCTATATGAGAGTGAGAGAGAAAGAGCTCACCGTATGCGCATGCGTACTATCTACCTACTTTCCGGCTCGAGCACTCGGCTTAATTTGGTACATTCTTCTCCTTTCGCTATCAGTTGGTCCGTTGGCCGAGCGGGTTTGTTCGGATTTGTTCGGGTATGTGGATCCAATGCTTTGAATGTAGCCATTTAAAAAAAATTGATTCACTGCTTTAAATCTAGCCATTTTAAAAAGTCATTGTTAAATTAGTGACAGTATTCCATATCTACTCCGGACCTCTCTATGACTATCTCTATTAAAAAAAAATTTTTCTTAACAATAACTCAAACTAAAAAATGAAAAATAAATATAAACTAAAAAGCGGAAAATAAATATAGTTTAAAATAATTCTTGAAATTCTTAATATAGACAGAAAATAATAATGAACGATAAACATTAGTATTATTGTGATAAAAGCGTAGGGCACTTTGTGCTATATTGTTCGTATAACAACCCCCACGCTTTTATCACAATAATACTAATGTTTATCGTTCATTATTATTTTCTGTCTATATTAAGAATTTCAAGAATTATTTTAAACTATATTTATTTTCCGCTTTTTAGTTTTTTTAAACTATATTTATTTTTCATTTTTTAGTTTGAGCACAGAAAATATAGCTACGCAACTATATTTTCTGTGGTTTGAGTTGTTGTTAATAATTTTTTTTTTTTAAATACAGATAGTCATAGAGAGGTCCGGAGTAGATATGGAATACTGTCACTAATTTAACAATGACTTTTTGAAATGGCTAAATTTAAAGCAGTGAATCCATTTTTTTTTAAATGGCTACATTCAAAGCATTGGATCCACAAACCCGAACAAATCCGAACAAACCCGCTCGGCCAACAGACCAACTGATAGCGAAAGGAGAAGAATGTACCAAATTAAGCCGAGAGCTCGAGCCGGAAAGTAGGTAGATAGTACGCATGCGCATGTGAGCTCTATCTCTCTCACTCTCATATAGAGAATCTGTAAGGAAATGATTTAATTCCGGCGATCCTGATCAGGACAATGAGATAAACTTATCAAATTATTGTATTGTCAGCGGTTCTTGATAAGTCTACAAATTTTAAATTAAATCTGACCGTTTAAAGTGGGTCAAAATCGGGTTCAAAGAAGTCGGTTACAAACAAACATACATATAAACATACAGGTGAAGCTAATAAAAGTGTGTTAAATAAAATATAAGGCACTTCACCCATGACCCTTACATCATATTCGACACTTATTTCATAATTCCCACAACTGCACACAGAAAAAAGCCCAAGCCAATAAAAATACCCTCGGAGTGGAATAAATGAAAACGGCACCGTATAACACGTTTTGTTAGGTCGAAGTTTCCCGCAGTCATCGAAAATTAGGAGTATGCTGCATACAGGTGAATAACTGTTTAATTTGAACCAATAATTTAATTAATACCCTAATTAAAGCGCTTTATCATTGGTATAATCTTTTTATATTGTAAAAAACCATTCTTATTTCCAATAAACATATTTTACTGAAATACATTCTTACAATAATGTGCAACACTAGGTGTTGTTTATGATTTGAAACCTGTACCAGGAAAATTTGTTTAGAAATTTTCAAAATATCTTTTAATATGTTTCTTGTTTCCTGGACATAATTTGACGAAACCTAAGCTCTGATGATGGCCTTATAATGGGCCAAAAGCGCTAGGCAATAGTGAATATATTACGCTGAATACAAAAATTATGTTTTATTTGATAAAATAGGGCGTACAACCGACTCTCCTTTTCATATATAAGATAATTAAGGATTCGAGCTTGGATTTTCATTAAGATACAAGTACAGAACTTTTTGAAAATTACCTTTTAAAAAATATCCCTGACCATAGCGTGAATAAAATGGATAACGCAAGTTATCACATTAGAGCGCCAAATAGATCAAGTAATAAAACTGAAATACAAGAATATTTGTTAGAAAATTATACTTATTTTAAATTTAGTTAAAAAAAAGAACAACTTTTAGAAGTCTTAAACATATTTAACATGAAAAACAATAAGTATTTGATAAACTTGGCGAAACAGATGGATCTACGTCGTCCATCGCATCACTGTATATTTAACCATATAGAGTATACCTCATAATATGTGGTACCAAGTTTAATCAAAGGTGAGAGCAAAAAATGTTTCTCCTACTACAACCACCTTGAAAAGAAGCCACGAAATGACATCGGGCGAGCCGAGTTTTTTATTCTTTCTAATATTTTTTGTGTTTTTTTGGCTCTGTTGCCACTATATTGATATTGAAAAATGTACAAAAAAGTAATTAATAGTTTTGGATAACAAGAACAACTTACCTAATTATTAAATAATAGTAATATTCCGTTGAGAAGCTGTTTTTGTTTCACTACGAGTAGATTTATTTGATCGATCAAACGTAAAATTCTATTATACAAATTATTATATTTTGCGTTCAAATTATAGAATTGACTATCATCTTCTAAAGTCTCAAAATTTAGTAAGCTTAAGGCTTTGTTTAAGAATTATACGCTTGTCTTAAGAAAGTCACCTACTATCTGGGTAACTTCGTTACTTTCACAAAGTATGAATTATTGGTACCGAGACAACAAGTTTTCAACCTACTTAGTTTAATTTCAAAGGGTAAAATCCATTTCAAATCATTGTAAGCCAATTCATTACCAAAAACCTTTACCTTCAGATCAATGTCCACTGAAACCTGATTAACAATATTTATACAGCCATTGGTTAAATCTAAACTATAAAAATATATTTTTGAGTCACTTACAATTTTTACTTCCCAAAATTCAGAAGTATTAATTTTTTGTGAATAATTACTGAAATCGTCAAAACTTTATATAAAATCTGATTGCTCAAAAGCTTGATTAAGTTAAGAGGTACCCTCTTGTTGTTCCTCGTTTCTCTCCGCTGGACCTTTTCTAGGAATGAGAACAGTTTTTGACAAGTAAGCAGGCAAATTGGGATAAATCACGGAACAGCTGTTAAATGTAGTCTCACTTTAGTTGGATTTTTTTTCGTTGTGCCATCAGGCAAAAGATCAGGCTTGGCATGTTGATCAATAAACAAACTAAAAAAAAAAATAGTACTTACCTAAGTACCTAGGTATCTAAAGGTATTCTACCTACTTACGAACTATCTCTACTAGTGATATTTTTAAACTAATCCACATATACCTTCAAGCTAAATAAACACTTCAATATTTAATAAATTAACTGTAGCCACAAAACAATAAAGTTTACCCCAAAGAGCTAACTAGAATACAAAAAACACAACTTTTAAATTAAACCAAATAAAATGCTGCCGCCATTATAAGACCCGTAAACAAACCGCCAGGCCGACCAGACTGTTGCATCCGTACCAAAAATGTTCACTAATATTTTGTAGAGGTTCTTAGCAATCATGTCACTTAAATTTTGTGTTAGATATCAATCTAAAACCGGATAAAAATACAAATTAGTACGAAAAACGGCAATGTTAACACTTACGTCGCTCGTAAATTACATACTAAAGCATGGATAACCTCGAAAAAGTCACGTGATACATGGATCTTCAAGCAGTGTTGTCGATGTTTCTGTTTTACGGCTTCTTTCAAGGTGGTTGTGCTCCTACCCTAAGTGCGAGTTGATTAAAACTTTTTATTAATTATGTATTATTTTATTTGTTAGTGTTGTAAAATAAGTTAGGATGTATGTTATTAGTATATTTTGAAGACTGTGTGATTTAAAATTAGAAATATTTTTTTTTAATTCGTTACTGACTTCTTCTCCTAAAATTCCTGTTAGCCTGTTGTGAATAATATACAGTGTCACCAGTAAAGTCCGCATCATATGGGATTTTTTTTCATTAATAGCTTTATTCAAAATTTGACTTTGGCATCAAGTTCTGCTTCGATCGAGATGAAAATTAAGCAAAAAAATAGTAGTCACGTGATTCGCATTATCTGTCAAATTTTAATTTTTTCCAAAAAATAATTCAAAAGTGGGGTTATTTCTCAAAATATCGAAAAAAGTTATTAGAAAAAGTTTTTTTAAATGCAGTTTCCAGCCCACATGCAAAATTTCAGCTGCATAAGACAATTTTGATTTTTACCCATATTTTGTAAATTGCACCACTTTTGCAAAATAAGACTCAACGCAACCTACATAAAACTTCTTAGTTTTGACAAGGCTTTATTTAAGATACATTTTCTTTAAAGTAGCGCCATATTAAATGTGTGTTTTTCTACAAAATCAAAATTGGGCTATTAAAATTTGGTCGCATGTGATGCAAAGTTTATTTGTTTTTGACCCTGTATAAGGTAACTTTATAAAATATGTATTTTTGAAAACGTAGTTTGTGTCTAAAAGTAATACACCTTTATATTAAGACAAAAAATAATATGGCGTCTTCAGTAAAGTGTTTTAAGTGGAAAATAAATTTTATTTTAACAACGTAAAGTTTACTTATCTATTTTCAACGATTTACTTTAAAACCCCTAGGTAGTTTGTGTCTGAAAGTAATACACCTTAATATTTAGACAAAAAAGAACACAGTGTCTTCAGTAAAGTGTTTTTTAAGTGGAAAATAAATTTTATTCCAAACAACGTAAAGTTTATCTATTTTCAACGATTTAATTTAAAACCCCTATGTTATAATTTATTATTAAGCTATGTCATAATAACGTTAGCGTGTATTACTTTCAGACACAAACTACGTTTTCAAAAATACTTATTTTATAAAGTTACCTTATACAGGGTCAAAAACAAATAAACTTTGCATCACATGCGACCAAATTTTAATAGCCCAATTTTGATTTTGTAGAAAAACACACATTTAATATGGCGCTACTTTAAAGAAAATGTATCTGAAATAAAGCCTTGTCAAAACTGAGAAGTTTTATGTGGGTTGCGTTGAGTCTTATTTTGCAAAAGTGGTGCAATTTACATAATATGGGTAAAAAATCAAAATTATCTTATGCAGCTAAAATTTTGAATGTGGGCTAGAAACTCCATTTAAAAAACTTTTTCTAATAACTTTTTTTGATATTTTCAGAAATAACCCCACTTTTACATTATTTTTTGGAAAAAATTAAAATTTGACAGATAATGCGAATCACGTGACTACTCTTTTTTTGCTTAATTTTTATCTCGATCGAAGCAGAACTTGATGCCAAAGTCAAATTTCGAATAAAGCTATTAATAAAAAAAAATCTCATATGATGCGGACTTTACTGGTGACACTGTATTTTGGCTAGAAATTTGCATCTTGTTAATTGATGTCCAAAAGGAAAGACGATATACTATGAGATATATTATTACTTTACCTGATAAGCGTAAATAAAAAAAAAATTGATAATATTAGGAATAGGATAAAATTAACCAGTGCTCCTACAAGATACCACAATACGCGTTTTAAAACTATTATCGTATAGTACAATATTAAATTTTCCATCGTCGTCTGTTGCAAAATCGATCCTTTCGAAGTAAACTATCAATCATCTTTTTAAAACGTCACCTTTATCCGAAAAAATGGTAGTTTGTCAAGTTATGAATAGATAAAGGAAACGTTTCTTACCTTCTCGTCGTTCACAAAGAACGTAATATTGGCAGCTGGATGTGATGGGGGTGCATGACAGTCCGCGATGAGCGGCCTGCCGTGCTCCAGGCCGGTCTTATCTACTGTAACTAATGGAACTCCCACAGGCACAACTGCAAAGAAATGAGAACCGTTAGAATGAAATATTTTATTATAAAACTGTGGATAAAAGCAATTAAATAAATTGAATGGATTTTTCGACATTTAAATCCAGTTTTTACTTTCCTCGCAAAGAAAGTATTGTGATCGCAAAAAAAAATTTCTGATCACGAAAAATATGAGTTCCATTTCTGTCGGTCTGTCTGGTTGTTGTCTGTCGGTTCGAAAACTTAAATTATTTAACTAAATTAATTAGATTAGATAGATTAGATCTAATCAATATACACCTCTCTTTAATCGCAGTCAATTATTAAAAATTTATAAAACACAGAGGTTTATGCAAACAGCACAGAAATATAGGTTAGATAATTAACCAATAATTACGAAAGCTTGCGCATATAAATAAAGCCTAGCATAATGTGCATTTAACAAATGGGAAGATAGACAGGTCCGGGTTTTAGAATTTAAAATATGTTATTAATAGCTCAATGTCGGGGTGCTCAGATTTTAAACAAACAATTAACTAACCTGCATCTTTGCTATAAAGACATTAGAATAGTTGAGACATAAGCAATCTGAGAATGCTTCTAATTGAAAATAAATATAGTTTAGAAAAACCAAAAAACACGCTTTAATAATTAATTAAACTAAAAAGCGGAAAATAAATATTGTTTAAAATAATTCTTGAAATTCTTAATATAGGCAGAAAATATTAATGAACGATAAACATTAGTATTTTCTGCCTATATTAAGAATTTCAAGAATTATTTTGAACTATTTTTATTTTCCGCTTTTTAGTTTGATTAATTATTATTAAAGCGTGTTTTTTAGTTTTTTTAAACTATATTTATTTTTCATTTTTTAGTTTGAGTTATTGTTAAGACATTTTTTTTGAGTAGCGATAGTCATAGAAAGGTAACAATGACTTTTTGAGATGGCTAGATTTAAAGCAGTGGATCCATTTTTTTTAAATGGCTAGATTTAAAGCATTGGCTCCACAAACCCGAACAAAATAAGATAAACTTATCAAATTATTGTATTTTCAGCGATTCTTGATAAGTCTACAAAATCTAAATTAAATCTGACCGTTTAAAGTGGGTCAAAAGCGGGTTTGTTCGGGTTTGTATCAAATTATTGTATTGTCAGCAGTTCTTGATAAGTCTACAAAATTTAAATTAAATCTGACCGTTTAAAGTGGGTCAGAATCAGGTTCAAAGAAGTCGGTTGTTCGGGTCTGTTCGGGTTTGTATCAAATTATTGTATTGTCAGCTGTTCTTGATAAGTCTACAAAATTTAAATTAATGTGACCGTTTAAAGTGGGTCAAAATCGGGTTTAAAGAAGTCGGTTGTTCGGGTTTGTTCAGGTTTGTATCAAATTATTGTCTTGTCAGCGGTTATTGATAAGACTACAAAATTTAAATTAAATCTGACCGTTTAAAGTGGGTCAAAATCGGTTTCAAAGAAGTCGGTTATGGACAAACAAACAAACATGCAGGTGAAGCTAATAAAAGCGTGTTAAAAAGAAACGTTTTACAAGTATAATTCAGATGAATTGCATATTAATATACTAAGTTTTTGTTTTGTTGGTTTTAATAAAATAAATATGATTATTTCAGGTATTTATAGTACTATTTATTTTATAGTACCTATTTATTTTAGTTCCAAGGTGACAAAATCTAAAATGATTCATTTTTCAACGCGTCGGCCATTCATGGGAAGCGATAAAAACTGCTGTATTAATCAAACAAACTCTTATTTGGATTTTATGCATATATTTTACTCATTTTCTATTGAATTTAAAACATTCAAGTGTAAAGTAACATAATATGCCTACGGCACCTTCATAAAAACAGGAAGTAAAAAATGATACTTCTATTTATATCCTGGCATGTCAACAAAAATATTTCTCTTTCTCAACAATTAATTAAAGTACTTTCACCTATTACTGCAATGCAGTATACCAGAGTATGTACAAATATCCTTTACGTAGTTATACATGATTAAATATAAAAAAATTAAATGTTTCTTATTCTCTCTCGCCTAAAATTTTATTCATTTTATTCATTAATAATAACACATTCATGACCTAGGCTTTCTTCAAAGGCCTCTTTTAATTTTCGCTTAGGTAAAAATGTATTAATACTTTAATAAAAACATTTTCAAATATTACATATTTAGTGTATTAAAAATTCTTGCCACACCTTACGCCGCTAATGTGACTAATCGCTCCGAATTCTGGAGCCATTGCAATTTCCAATGGAGTCGAAATTTTAACGCTATCTCTCTCCCACTCCTTCTCGCTGATAACTATTTTTTATAAAATTACTTACAACAAAATTTTAATTACAAAATATTTATTTGACCTTTAAAAAATAAAAAAATTATGGCTTCCCCCACCCCCCTTCCGCCATGATTAGTTCAAACGCACTACACTTGGGGGCGCTGCATTCTCATCTGATGTATTTTCAAAGTCACGGCGGCATCGATTAAATAGCAGGTTTATAACGTTGCTCTTAATTGGTGTTCTGTGCAACAATGTCTATGGTATTTGGTCTAAGGCTTTTACCCACCCCGGTAAAACTGTAAGTGGGCTATCTTGCATCACAAGGTCATATTTATCGGCCGGCTGGCCATCAGAGTCAAATTGGTGCTGTTGTCGCTTGATGATTCTCCAGCTGGCCGAGTTACTGGGTTCTGTCCTCAGACCTAGTGCTTGGTCTGAGGTTCTGTCGCATATTTTTGACGTATAGAAGAGAAGGACAGTTATATTCTGACCTACTCTAACGCTTCTCAAACTGCGCCAGGTGGTAAGTGGAACAAACCAGCCAGCCCGCCATGTCAAAACTGTCAATTTTTCTTGTCCACGTTTTTTTCTCAGGAAATTAAATTCATTTTTTATTATCATTTTAATATTTAATACAATTCTATTAGTTTTTATTCTAGAAAACTTCGCCGATATATGTAATTTTTCAGTTATTATTCCAGCCTACCATGCCGGTAATTATTTTTTATTGTTTATCAAATTGACTTTACACTACCAATTTTTTTTTATTGGAAATGTAAGTTTACAATAAATAAATAAACATGAAATGTTTCACATACATAATAGGTATTGGTTTACAAGCCAATCTTAACAAAATATCACTGGGCAGCTTGCAGATAACTGCAACACATTTATGCCCGAGGTAATACCGACCAAACGATCTATCAGTTACGAATGGATAGTTTAGGCTCTTGAAATGACAATTTTAACATTTTTGTTTTACTGAGTAGATTAGAAGTATAACATGATGGCACAAAGATAATGGTTTGAGCTAACTCGATAAGTAGATACTTGGCCATTGGCCATATTTTACAGAGAAATTTAATGTCAATCCGATACTGTTTCTTTTGTTTCAGAGAATGCTATAAGAATCACCTGATAGTTTATAGATGTTTTAGTACGTATCTCGTTGCATCCTAGTGCTTGTGTTTTATAGAGTATTTGTGATATATTATATGAATTGAGACAATTCCTGATGAGTGAGACCTGTCAGACGTAACCTAAGGACATTAGTTTATTCTAAACAGTTATTTTTTGTTATGGTTGTCAATGCAGTTTTTATTTATAAATAAACGTAGAAAAAATTATTTACGATAAAGTGCTTCCATCTTTATTTTTCCAATCTTGGTTAATATTAAAACGTGCCTTTATTCCATAAAATAAATACTTTTGTGCGTCTTTTTATTGATTTAATTTATGATTTAATAATATTTATATTGAATCACAAATTAAATCAATAAAAACTCGTTCAAAAGTTAATAATAAAATTGAAAAGTTTTAAAACCGCTGTTCAAATTTCCCGCCATTGCGCCTCTGATAGCCAGGAGGCACACTAAAACCGTTCTCTCTCACTCACTCTCTCTCCACTGTGTTGCGATTTTTTAACAAGGAGTTAACATTTCTAACCCTATAAATTTTCTTTGCTGTTACCGAATGGTTATGATTGTTTCTAGACGTAATGTCGTACTACATCGGACAATGAGAAATCGCACGCGATGGCATCCAGTGTAATCGCAGCCTAAAACTTGATATGAAGAAATGAAAACCCATGTCCCGAAAAAAACTTTCGCCTGGCCAATTATTTTATAATTATCCAAATTGAGGTAAGTTTTAAATAACAAAGAAAATTGCCCGACCCATTATTCCGCGGTCTTCTCTGTGTGAGGTAAGAGTAATGAAAACATTTTGTACCCTTCAACGGAAATGGCTCCATAAGCTTGATGACGACAGCCGACGTATTTAGGAAATTAATGCCCGACGCAAGTGGCTTTAATGGAGTTTATTTTGAATCATAAGCATATATTCCGACCGTAAAACGGGCAATACGGAAAAAGTCACAACTATGTGTTTTCATTGTTATTGGTAGAAAAAATAACATTCTTGATACCCAAAATATACAGGGTGAAATTTTTAATTGGAATAAGTTCAGTATAAGAAAGCGTCTTTAGTTTGGTATATTTTTTTCGTGTGAAATTTACCCCTCATTTGGGGGTAAAAACTGCCTTTAGACTTTTTTTTTAAATGTGAAGGTATTTATTGTGAGCTCGTTGGAAAAGGCATAAAATGGAATATGACCCACTATTTGTTTTTGCATTTCGGTAATGTAGACTCAATTCGTTTAATTGTAAAAATTTTTTTTTTGACCAACCCCAAATCTAAAGTAAAATTCATTCTTGACAATATGTACCATATCCGTGGTTATTTGGTGAATTTTGTGTATAAGTCGTTACCTAAGTTCCTCTGAATTTTCTGGTTGTTGGGTAACCCCAAAGGAAATTGTCTGTGTGCTACAATAGTTAATTATTTACATCAAGTAAACAAACAACCTTATCTTATTAATATCATGTTTCCTGTTTTTTTTTGTAAATAGTCTAGGCTGGCAAAAGCAAAATTGTAGCATCATTGTTGCTAAAATGGACAGTTTCTTTTTTGGCTTTCTAGATTAACGAAATGTAAAAGTAAATAGTGGGTCGTATTCCCTTTTTATGCCCTTTACAACGAGCATGCATAGCAATGCATACCTTTATATTTGAAAAAAAAGTTGGAGTCGGTTTCTACCCCAAAAAGAGCGGTAAATTTCATGAAGACACGAAAAAAGTATGCCAAACTAAAAATAGGCGCCGCCATGGTTCTGCATTTTTTCAGCAAATAAAGAGGCTTTCTAATACTGATGAATTTATTCCAGTTAAAAATTCAACCCTGTATTATTATACAGCTGTGCGGGCTTTAGGAGCGGGACGCGTGCTCCTTTTGAAAGTGTGTCTACAATGTTTCATTGTTTACACATTTTTTATTGAAATATCCACTAAAGCGCTGCGCCCTGATTTTTTAAGATTAATATTTATATGGAAATATTTTTATTAACACTTAATTAATTACTTCTTACCGTGCGAGCAAAAATTATTTGCATCAAAGAGGGCTTGGATTAAAAAACGTAGGGCTTGGTTTAGATCACAATGATATGGGGACGATATATCTAACCAAATCTAGGTTAAAATTTTGTCAAATTCATAATAACACATGATATGCCAAAAATTAATTACATACATTTTGGGTAAACCATTGCGTCATTTAAAATCTGCGGCTTGTATTTCTTGGAATACTTGCACTTTACAAGGAAATAATTTTAGCTGCTTCTTAAGAATAGTCCTGCATGTTCCATAAGATCTTCCCACTTCATGGGACAGGCGTCTTATACAATTTGTTGACGTATTTTGCATTATTTCACGAACGTTTGCAACAAGTTCTTCTGTTCTTACCTGCTCCTTTTTCGTGTTGTATAGAACCTGTTTCCCTAAACACAGCCATGATTCTTTTCAGGCAATGATAAAAATCCCCAGCAATAAAAGCCACGTTAGGAAAATGTTCGTGAAAATCGTCCATGCACAAACCCGGATTGTATTGCCACTTACCATTTACTCTAACCCCGTTTCGAAAATACGCTTCAACCATGAATGTTTTGTGCTGTTCCGTAAAGCCCATTGTGTGAGTTGTTCAAGAAATTGGAAAAATTAGCGATGAATCAAATTACTTGTAACGACTGTCAAAGATGACGGAATAACTGATTGATTGTTAATTCAGGTAGTTACTAACACCCTACAGGTATTAAGCTCTACGGCTAAGCATTACGTCCTTAGATGCAAGGCCCTCTTTGATGCAAATAATTTTTGTTTGCACGGTACATAAATAATAACAGTAGATCTTCGTTATTTAAGTCTTGATGATTTTTAAGATTTTAGCAAAAACTATAAAGCATTCATCTTCACCTACTACTACTACCACCAAAAACTATAATATCAAAACAGCCTTCAAATCCGGAAAAACGCTTAGAAGCTTTCTTACAAAAGTAAAACCCCCCCGTAATGAAAACACAAAAAATTGTATTTATCAAATCACTTGCGAGTGTGGCGAATCGTACATTGGAGAAACAAAAGTACCTCTTCCTGTACAAGTTAAAGAACATCTGAAACATACTCAAAGAGGTGAAACTTCGAGATCAGGTATAGCGAAACATGTATGGACCAACCAGCATAATATACAGTGATCAGAGGCCAAGGTTTTGGACACGGAACAGCACTGGAAAAAACGAGAGTTCAGCTTTTATGAATCAAAATACCCATATATTTAGTAAACCAAGTATAGATATCACCAATATCTGGAAGCCTCTCCTTGTCCAAAACCAACAGCTCAAACTTCACACTCCAATAAGCACGTAGGCGGAGTCATCAAGCTTCATCGCACATGGATAGTATTTAACACAGTAGCCTTAATTTAGTTTGCACTTGAAAACGGTTAGATATACTAACTAACCGAAACGTTGTGTTAAGTAAAAAAATAAAGAAAATGGAAGTCCGACAAGGTAATGATTTTTTTGATATTCATCTTCATGTTCAAAAGATTTTTAAAATTTTCTGATTTTCAAACTTCCTTGTGTTTTTTCCATGTACTTTCACCTTTAGATACATGCAGCTTATCTCCTGCGCAAACAAAAGTTACGTTTTAATGGGTGAAAAAATACGTCCGAGCGCACGGCTTACCGGTCCGATGCAGTCCCTCCCAACACACTTCAGAACCGGCTCGGCGCCATTTTTGTTATTAAACATAAAGTTCTCTCTATGTTTATTTTGGGTATTTAATATTTACGGATTTCTAGTTTTAGTGTAGTTTAATGAATTGTGTTTGTGCTTTTAGTGACTCCGATCGGAATATATAAACAATGACTAGTAACAGCCGTTCTGTTATTTTGTTATGCCCAAATAGGAGTAAAATACCGGGTATTTCGTATTTTCAGTAAGTAAGTATGGAATAGTGATGTATCTTGATATATAAATATATTTTATTATGATCAATTTAAACACATCTAACTAGGCCTAGGCTACACAAATAAGGTATCAAAATAAAGAGAAACACATACCAATACAGATGATCCCGATGCATGTTTTGGTATATTTTATTTGCAGCCCTGCAATCTAATTAGGAACGCCTAATTTTTGGGAATATATTGCTTCAAAAAGTTTAAAAGACACTTTTCTTTATACTTATATTATATAAAAGAAAATAGTAAATACCTAGGTATGTTTATATTAATCCAAGGGTGAAAGTATTTCACGGGTCACGTTCTCGGTTCTCGGGCAAAAACTCAGTCAAATTCTTGAACAAGAAATAATTGTGCTTGAAACACGTACCCAAGGTTTTCCCAAATTGTAAAAAGTAATACAAGTTATTTACAACTAAGATTTAACTTGAGGTTAGGTATGCGACTGTAACGTACGGGGTGCATTCCTGAACGCACTACAATGATTGTTAACCTAACTACAGAGTATGAAAAATAAATCTCAGTGTCCAACAGAACGTCAAGCTAACAAGTCGTTTCATTTTCCCACTCCCAACCTTTAAAACATCACAGCGACAACATCGAAGATTGGTTTTTTTGCTGGTTTTGTTTGCTTTTCATATTCGATTTTATAAGTTTTATAGTTTAATTGACTTTTTCTTTTCCTTTTTAAACTAAAAACATGGCGAAATTTTGTCGAATTTCCCATATTTCTTTTTCTGCTTTTATTAATTAATAAATCCCTCCTTTTTTACTCTAAAACAGTAGGTAATCGTACTCCAAAAATGAGTATTTGGCTGATTTTTGGATTAAATTAAAATGTGAAAAAATATTGATTTAAAAAAAAAATGGTAAATGCCACTAGTGTTTTAATCCCATATATCATGCTAAGAGACTATACAAGACTGACCGTAATATAAATTTTGTAATTATACGAGTAGGTATACAGAAAAATTCTGTCAACCAACTCAATCTGATTGGTATAATTTCATTTTTCAAAATTTTCAAATCTTTTATGGTATATTAAAAATAAATATAAATAATAATAATAATAGTAATAATAATAATAATAATAAGTTTATTTTAAATTTAATAATCTAATAAATATGTTTATGTTGTCTTCTATAAACTTATTCTTCAATCCCCTGAAGCTGAGTTTGTTAGGGGCGAATCTCTTTTTTTGTTTTAGTATGTAAAATCTTAAATCATAAATATGCATTAAAAATCAAGTTTTAAAATAAAAATGTTAATTTATAGTATAAACGCAGTTCTTTTTGAAGAAATATATTACCTATAATAAAATTATTAATTTATATTTTTTAAGTAAAAAATATTAGGTACTTAAATAAATTATTCAGAACAATATTAATTAATTAAAGCATTTCTAAAAATATTTTCAAATTGTATGTTTTTAATATCCATGTTTTTATTTCGACTTTAAATTTTTTAATGAAATCAATTTTTTAATTTTTTTTCGTAAATAATCGTTTAAATAAAAACATAAATATTTGAAATTTTTTTGTCCTATGGACTTATTTATTTAAGGTTTTATAGTTATTTCATTTTTATGACGCCTATTATGATTATGGTTTTTAAATTGTATAAGGTTTTTATTTTTAAATATATAATGTTATAAATGTAAAGTTGTCTTATGTTCAATTTTTTTGTTTCTGAATATAATTCTTTTGAAGGATAAAGATTTTCTTTATTGAATATAATTTATTTTTTAGAAACATTTTTTGTAATATTTCTAATTTTTTAAGGGAATATAATTGGTTTTATTAGAATTAATTGTTAACAAATTAATATCAAACCAATTTTTTATAATTTTAAAATCTTTTTTAATTTTATTATTTAAGTTTCCCCAATTTGTATCGGTATAAAAAATTGTAGTATCATCTGCAAACTATGAATTTGTCCATCGCAATTTATACTAAATAAGTCGTTAATATAAATATTAAAAAATAATGGTCCTAAAATTGATCCTTGAGGAACACCATACTTTTGGATAGCTTTTTTTTATCTATTTGAACATAAGTTGGTCTATTTTTCAGATAATTTTTAATTAATTCTAATTGCTTTTCTCTAAATCCAATATTTTCAAACTTTTTTAACAGTAAATTATGGCTAACTGTATCAAAGGCTTTTGCTAAATCTAGAAAAATACTAATACAAGGTTTTTTATTATCTAGTGCATCATATATTGGTTCTGTTAGATAGCAAATAGCGTTTTGTGTTGATTTATTTTTTTGAAACCCAAACTGTTTATTAGAAATAAAATGTATTTTTTCCAAATAATTTTCAATTCTTAATTTTAAAATTCCTTGGAATACTTTTGCTATCGAAGATATAATAATTTAAATATTTTCTTAATAACCGTGAGTATTAAAACCCCTCGTGGCTTAAACCAAAAACAATAAAGGCCGGGTGTGCCTGATTTACAAAAGGTCTTTTACTTTACTAATTGTATCCTAAATGTAACCAGGGATAAGCCGCTTAATATAAAAAAGTGTTTTAGCCTGACGTAAACTTGGATTAAACCATTCATTTAAAGGAAAATATGAACAGAATAACAATCTTTCGTTCGCCGCTCTTTTATTTAAGTGCCAGGGGACCTTAAACAGAAACGTTGTAGAATTGGACGTTATTTTTGAAAAGTTTAAAAGGGCTCTCCGGTGTAGCCAGATTTCCGTTTCCTATGTCTGTATACGGCTACCCATTGCCTATTCTCGCATAGGAAATGGAATGTATTCCGTTCTCTAACAGAGTTTCGCTATACTAATTTTCTTCTGCATGTTATCACATAGCAAACGTATTTTTTTGAAAACCTTCCATTGCCTATACGAATAAGGCAAAAGTGTAGTTCAGACAATTTGTAGTAGTAGTAGTAGTAGTAACAAGGTTTATTTAGCAATGTGCTACAATTTAACAAGTTTTACAAAATATTTAAAATTATTTAACAATATGAAGTATTACAAATAAAATTCATTACTATTTTGTTTTTTAAATAAATAATTTGTTAATGTGATTTAATTGAATTATTCAAGTTGTTACATTCACTTAATCCTTTATGGAAAACCGATTTATATGTTAAATGTTTTGATACCCTACTTAGACAAAAATGGTTGTTATACCTGGTTAAATAGTTATAATTTTCAAAATTTTTGATTCAAAAAATCTTTTAAATGGAAAGGTAGTAAGTTATTTTGTATTTTAAAAATAAAAGTACAAATCAAAAGAAATATTAAATTTTTAATATTTATCCACTGAAGTTTCTCTAACATTAAATTCATATTTATATATTTATCCACATTTAAAATTATACGCATAGCTTTATTTTGAAAAACTTGACGTCTATTAAAGACCCCATCATATCACGAGATATATTATTAGAAAAATTATTTGAATATGGTATATAAGGGGTAAAGTTTATCCATGGTTTCAAAATTATTTAAATAATAGATCACAGAAAACTAAATTTGGTAATTTTTTTTCAACAAAGAAATTTAATAACATAGGAGTACCTCAAGGAAGTATTTTGGGGCCTTTACTTTTTATCTTATATATTAATGACATGCCATTAGTCCTAAAATTTCTTAAAATACAAATGTTTGCTGATGATACTCTTATCTATATAAGCGGTAAAAATCTTTTGGAAATTTTGGAAATTTTAAATTCAGAACTTATTCTATTATCAAACTGGTTAAAAGTTAACAAATTAAAATTAAATGTTTCTAAAACAAAATGTGTGGTTATGGGTGTAAATTTAAATAATTATACAAATATAAATATTTTAATTGATGGTGATAAACTAGAAATAGTCAATTCTTTTAAATATTTAGGTATATTGATTGATTCAAAATTAAAATTTAATAACCAATTCGAAAATTTAATTTACAAAATTGCGGGAAAAATTAGTTATTTTAAAAGAATAAGTTTAAATTTAAAATTTTATTCGAAAAAAATTGTATACAATACTTTAATTTTACCACATTTTCTTTATTGTTCTACAATTTTGTTTATGGCGGATGAAGGTGTAATAAATAGATTACAAATTTTACAAAATAAAGCAATGCGAATTTTACTTAATATGGATAGATATACAAAAATTAATGTGATGTTAAAAAAATTAGAATGGTTAAATGTAAAAAATTTAGTATTGTTTTTGGTTCTAATATTTATTTTTAAAATTCAAAATGATTTGTTACCGCCACATTTAAAGCAATTGACTGTTCTAAATAGTGATCAACATAATTATTTAACACGAAATAACAATAATTTTTTTCTTAATAATTTTTCAAAAAATATTGCAAATAAATCAGTTTTTCATAAGGGTCTTATTGAATTTAATAAATTAAACAAGTCAATTAAAAATCAAAAAAGTTTAAAATCTTTTAAAAAAAGTTTAAAATCTTTCTTATTAACTCAACAGGACAAATAAAGTTTCAAAAGGTCATTTAATTCAAAAAATAAATAAAAAAAAGGGTATAAACTTGTTAAAATGTATCATGTAGCCACGTGCTAAATAAATCTTTTTACTACTACTACTACTACTACTACTACTACTACCAATAAAGTCCGCATCATATGGGATTTTTTTTTATTAATAGCTTTATTCAAAATTTGACTTTGGCATCAAGTTCTGCTTCGATCGAGATGAAAATTATGCAAAAAAATAGTAGTCACGTGATTCGCATTATCTGTCAAATTTTAATTTTTTCCAAAAAATAATTCAAAAGTGGGGTTATTTCTGAAAATATCGAAAGAAGTTATTAGAAAAAGTTTTTTTAAATGCAGTTTTTAGCTCACATGCAAAATTTCAGCTGGATAAGATAATTTTGATTTCTTACCTATATTTTGTAAATTGCACCACTTTTGCAAAATAAGACTCAACGCAACCTACATAAAACGTCTTAGTTTTGACAATGCTTTATTTTAGATACATTTTCTTTGAAGTAGCCATATTAAATGTGTGTTTTTCTACAAAATCAAAATTGGGCTATTAATATTTGGTCGCATGTGATGCAAAGTTTATTTGTTTTTGACCCTGTATAAGGTAACTTCATAAAATAAGTATTTTTGAAAACGTAGTTTGTGTCTAAAAGTATGAAAGTAATACACCTTAATATTATGACAAAAAAGAACACGGTGTCATAAGAAAAGTGTTCATTAAGTGGCAAATAAATTTTAGTTTAACTTAACGTAACGTTTACCTTTTTTCAACGATTTAATTTAAAACCCTTTTATTTTATTTTTTTACTTTCAGACACAAACTACGTTTTCAAAAATACTTATTTTATGAAGTTACCTTATACAGGGTCAAAAACAAATAAACTTTGCATCACATGCGACCAAATTTTAATAGCCCCATTTTGATTTAGTAGAAAAACACACATTTAATATTGCGCTACTTTAATGAAAATGTATCTAAAATAAAGTATTGTCAAAACTAAGAAGTTTTATGTAGGTTGCGTTGAGTCTTATTTTGCAAAAGTGGTAAAATTTACAAAATATAGATAAAAAATCAAAATTATCTTATCCAGCTGAAATTTTGCATGTGGGCTAGAAACTGTTTCTTATAATTTTGAAGAAGTAGTCCATACTCAAAGTGGAGTTGAATAATTAGGGAAAAGAAAAGCATAAAGTCTTTCTCCACAATTTTAATTCATTAGCTAGGCTAGAATCGACATGTTTCGAGTGTAGAAACACTCATCATCAGGAAATTGAAGCAAAAATAATGAACAGCTGATATTGTTAGCAAAAGAGAAAATATAATAAAATTAAAGGTGGAACTAATCCATAATGGAGCTTTCAATGGCACGCATGGGGAGTGAAAAACTTTTGCAGTCAAAAGGCGGAAAATATATCAGCACGCTGAAAGGTCAGGGACCAGTAAAAAGCCACTGTGGGCGGGAAATGAAGAGAAAAAACAGGACATATCAAATAAAGGACTTTGTAGAAATCAGTTTAAGTGTGTGTGATAAAAACATTATAGTTTGATTCAACTATGTCAAAGAGGTGTGAAAGATGTCAGATATGAGGGGGAGAGAAAGAAAAAATGTGTTTTTTATATTAAGGTGGGAGTATCAACATGCTTGCCAACCTATAACCTATTTCGCGCAGATTTATTTATGTTTTCTAGCTTTTATACAACATTTAAAGAAAATCAGTATCGACTTGATATTCTATAGGTAATAATTGACATATTTAATAAATATCAAGGAATTTCATAACTTATTTTAGGAGAATTGTATAGCGAAAAATATAGGGTAAGATTTTTTTTAACATTATTATGTCATTGTCACTCATTGTTCTTTCACTATACAATTCTCCCAAAATTAGCAATAAAATAAATTGATATTTTTGTAATATATCAGATACTACGTAAATAATGTACCGACGATATTGATTTTCTTTAAATGTTAGTTATTAAAATAATAAACTCAAAAAAACAACGCGAAATAGGTTATAGGTTGGCAATAGATTGAATGATGTTGAGAATTCAACCTTAAAGTAGCTTGAAGTAATATGCTGTTGGGGCACCAAGCTTGTTACGGCCCAGTTACCCCAGCAGGAGTCAAAACTGACACATATGGTTTAGAAAAGAAATAAAAAGTTTACGACATTTTCAGAGAAAATTTTTGATAATTTTTAAAAAAATTTTTTTAAAAATTTGGCATATTATCATTTATATAAAGAATAAATAATAATGGACCTAAAATGCTACCTTGCGGTACCCCAATATTATTATATTCCTTTTTAGAAAAAATGTGATCAATTTTTGTTTTTTGCTGTCTATTACTTAAATAATTTTGAAACCATTTATTTTAACTCCCCTTAATCCATACTGATAAGTATAATTTTTTAAATAATTTATCCCTATCAATTGTTTCGAAAGCACGTTTAAAATCCAAAAATACTGCCAATACAATTTCATTTTTGTCAACGCTTCGCTTCCAATTTTCAATTACATAATGGACTGCCGTTTCTGTTGAATATCCTTTTCTAAAACCTGCTTGCATATTATTTAATAAAATTTTGTTTCCTTCAATAAATTCGAGTATCTGTTCATGAACTGTTATTTCTAATAATTTTTCAATATCCCATAATATATTTATCGTATTTTTGAACTTTTGGAACTGGTGTTATAAAACAACATTTTAGATCTTCAGGCATTTCTCCCTATTTAAGGCAGTTATTGATTAATCTTAATATAATTTTACCTGTGCTGGTAAAAGTTTTTGATTACTTTTTTTGATAAAATTTCACAATAATTATTGTTTGATTTCAGTTTGTTAATTTTAAATTTTATTTCTCTTAATGAAACATCTCGGAATTCTTCAATGATATTGAAACATGTAGAAATTTTAGAACATAATATTTCATTTTTAATCTCGATATCATCAACTATTTCTTTAATACTATTAGGTATGTAGCTCCGTTGTTAATGTCAGAATAATATTACAAATATCTGATGAAATTTTACCCATAAATATCGCTTGTCTTTGTGGCTAAAATTATTAATTAATTTATTGTCCTTATATAATGAATGTTTGTTTTTAATTTTTAAAGGTTATTATTTTGTTCAATAACCTGTTGGTTATGGCAACAAAATACCATTATTGTAGTGGTCAAGGGCAATTTTGAAAAACGTTTTGCAAATTTACGTATCTTACCTATATGAAAATACATTAAATACGACAATTAAAAAAAAATAACAATAATTTTCCTAGCTATTTATTTTAAATTAAAAAATCGTACCTACTTACTGCTGTACTAAGTACTAATACTACATTTTTTATACAGCGTTATGATAAAGAAACGAATCAGCCTTTTATATACCGATTTTATCTTAACACTTGACTTAATTTTATTAAGTTATGTGTAGAGGTACTGGTATGCTTCAAAGGTGTCTAAATCGACGCTAGATGTCGCCATGCGCTTCTTCCTCTCGGCTGATCGCCATATTTACTCTATTTAAGTAGTATACTCGTTTCTTTTATTCGTTAGATTCAAGCCTTACTGATAAACCATGATATGGAAAAAGCGCGTCTAAGCATGGATCTCTCAAAGCCGTCAAATTGATTTTTTTTAAATAGATATTATACAGAGTTTATCATAAAAATGCTATGTAATCTACTTTATTTTTTTAATTAAACAGCGCAAGCGCTATATAGTCTCTCCCAAACTACAACGGAACAGAGAGGGACGGACTAACTTAAAACAATGATTTGTCGTTGCTCCGCGTGGTTTAAGTTGAAAGGAGTAATTCAAAACATATCATTTGATTGCGTTGTTGGTGGATGTCTGATGGTATGGTGTACTTTTAGTGCAAGTGAGAGGTGCATAACTGCAAACCTAATTTTGTGTTACGTGATATTTAATGTTGTGTAGATATGTCCTTATATTCAAGGATTATTTGTGTTTATTTTTCCTATAACCATAAACTTGATCCTCTGTTGCTATTACCATACTTTATAATAAATAAAACTAATCTTATTTGGTTTTACATGGTTGTAAAAATAAATGTTTCTATATAAAAATATTGTTGTTAATTTTTGTGTTTTATTAGGCCTTATGCTAACTGATATGTTTTATTAGGTATGAACTTCTAAGCCATTTTATTTATTATTATGATTTCCTTACTTTATTTATATGTTTTAAATTAGATACCTGTCTATTCCATTGTAGTAAGGGATAGACTATATAGCGCTTGCTGAAAGTAACCTAAACGATTTCTCCATATTTTAAGAAAAGAACTATTTTGTTCTTAAAAAGTATGTTTTAGTTATAAAAACATGGTTTACTTTTATGTTTATTTTTGTGATAATTGGACAACCTTCTAGAAATTAAAAAATCATCTATTAAAAATATTTTATTCGATACATATTTTAATGGTTATACGGTATATTGTTACCGGAAAAAAATATCGAATAGGCGCAAAAATATGTTGTCAAAAAACGACCTCGTGTGTGTCGAAATATTTCAGAGATTAAATGATTTCTTTTTGTGGTAACCCATATATTATATTCAAATAAAATTTTAAATTGAATGATTTCCTCAGTGTAGTTGCATTTATTAATTACAGTACCTACATCTCAATATTACGAACAATATTTAGTAAGTACTATTATTTTGCTTGGAATGGATCGTTCAGGAAACATCTCAGATAACATTTCGGATTTTCTGTATAGCATCACTTAACCATTGTTATTTTTTGATATTTATACGGATGATCTTTATTATTATGTCATTTGCGCAATACTTTTTAGGGATGCTTTCCTACAGTGTTGTTACAACCCATCCATGGTGCTAATTCCATTATTTTCTTGTACATGGAGTAAAAGTCCTTTATCTGCATTATTTTCTTGTGCTTTACCATCAAGTATATCATTATTTTAGCCTAAGCATTTGCAATTATTAATTGCAATACCTACGTCTCAAAATGACGAACATCATTTAGGGGGAAAGGTACTACTCGGCGCGACCAATTCGGCGCGGCCGACTTGGCGCGACGTCAATTCGGTGCCGCAACTCGCCGCGGCCGATTTGGTCAGATACATTTTATATACAGGGTGTCCATTTACTGTGCCGGTGGACGATATATCGTAAACGGTCGACTTAAGGAATAAAACTTGTATACAAAAGTTGTACACGTTAATGTCGCGCACCTTTTAAAAATAATTTTAAATATACAGGTTGGACCAAAAAGTCAGGGTGCGCCAGACATAACTTTTTTTAAATGGAACACCCTGTATATTCGTACATTTTTAAATTCCACATAAGATTGTAATTATTTTTTATTAAATACATTATTAGTCTATACTTCATAGTTTCCGAGATATTGACTCTCGAAAAGTGACATTTTTGATCTTTGACAGCTTATAACTTTCTAACAGTACGTCTTAGAGCAAAACGGCTTACATGTCCCTATCTTCAATTTTTATTATCTTCCCAAAAAAATCAACTTCTGGTTAAACCGGATGTAACTCGAAAGCAGGAAATATAGTTGTTCCGGTTTAACTGGAAGTTAATTTTTTTGGGAAGATAATAAAAATTAAAGATAGGGACATGTAGGCCGTTTTGCTCTAAGACGTACTGTTAGAAAGTTAGAAGCTGTCAAAGTTCAAAAATGTCACTTTTCGAGAGTCAATATCTCGGAAACTATGAAGTATAGACTAATAATGCATTTTATAAAAAATAATTATAATCTTATATGAAATTTAAAAATGTAAAAATATACAGGGTGTTCCATTTAAAAAAAGTTATGTCTGGCCCACCCTGGCTTTTTGGTCCAACCTGTATATTTAAAATTATTTTTAAAAGGTGCGCGACATTAACGTGTACAACTTTTGTATAAAAGTTGTATTCCTTAAGTCGACCGTTTACGACATATCGTCCACCGGCACACTAAATGGACACCCTGTATATAAAAAAATAACAAAATAACATGTTTATCTTACATAATCTGCCCCAACGTTGTTTGCCAAAGTATATGTTATTTTGGCGAAAGTATATGGAGCTGTTGTACCAATTCTTTATGGTCTGCTACCAAATAAGACCAGAGAGACCTACACCTCCTTCGAAATGGCGGCAGTCAGCTCTTTTCGCGAACAATTTCCAGATGTGACGATATGTAGTTGTTTTTTTTCACCTTTCGCATAATGTGCAAAAGCATCTGGCTCAGCAAGGGTTAAAAGGGAGGTACAATACTGAACCCGAACCTAAAAAATTAAAAAAGTATCAAGAAGCCGATGATAGAATATTAAGGTTGGTGAATGATTTTGAAAATCGTAATATTTTAGACTTTTTGAGGGGGCTTGCTCAAAATTTTGAAATGTTACATAATTAATTTTGTACTTTTATATTTGTCATGTAAATATACGTTTTATTTTTATACTTACATTTAATAATTAATTTTTTTTAACGAAGTTAAAATATATTTTTGTAATACTTATTTTTCATTTTTTTTTTAAGTTAGATTTTAACCTACACGAAGAATGTCATCGCGCCGAATCGGTCGCTCCAAATCGGCCGCGCCAAATCGGTCGCGCCGAAGTGTCGTCTCGCGACGAATTGGCCGCGCCGAGTTGTCCTAGACCCTCATTTAGGACTGTTATTTGGCTTGGAATGGGTCTGTCAGGAAACATCGCAGATAGCATTTCGGATACTCTCCGAGAACTATTTTTCATGTAGTAATACTTGATCCTTGATATTTTTCTTCAATAAGTACTGTAAGATACGTTGAAACTAATAAAAAATAGTAACATTTAATACTATTATAATAATTCTACTACTGAGATGTATCACAGAAGTTTTTAATTTTTAGGAATATTACGAAAAGCTTTTCTAAATAACTTTTAATTGGCTAACTGGAAAATAATAAAATTTAGTGTGTAAGTCCGTCATACAAGGACCTTCAAAAAAGTCTTATACAATGTTAATGTAAAATTAATTGGGGAGCCAATATTGGAGGGTAACAAAATTGACATGTGATTTCCCATGGCCAGTCTGGCGGTGCACCACCCGGTAGATATTTTGTGACAAGAAGCTAAACAAATTGGATAGATTAAATCGTTTCTGAGTAAACGTTCTAAATGCGAGACGCGAGAAGCAAATATCCAACAGCGATAACGGACCCTTAAGATTATACAGCTTATATACATATTAAGTAAATTGTTCTATTCAATGTAAAATGAGGTCGTATCGATTTCACATTCAGTGCCTTTTCAGTTCTCTTTTTACGCTTTTTTATTGCCTCCAGAATTGGTTTTAATCATAAATTTAAATGATGCAAAAATATATCTTTTCTTCTTTGTTATTGGTAAAGTAATTTTTCTTTTTTCAGGGTGTTCATTTAAATCTGTTTGGATCTGCCCGGCTTGCTTTGATCGAAGTTTTTATGGATAATAGGTTTTTTATGTTTATGTTGTTTGTCGGCTGGTTGGTTTGTTATGAGCGGGGTGAGATATTTTGAACCTGTGCCTTGGTTTACGTTAGGGACACGTCCTGGTTTTTAGGGTTTCCTGGCTATTTTTTAAGCGTCGTCCTGTTAACGTCCTGTTTTTTATAATTCGCGCGCCAATGCTGCCGGTCGCGGGTGGAGGTCATTGCTGCTTTTTTTTTAAACAAAGCCGCAACGTCTATCTTCAGTTTACTATTTTTCTATAGTATAGTAGTGTTGTTAGCAGCCCAGTGAAACATAAAATTGACGGAATCGATGCATGTATGACGTCAGAGCTCCAAACTATTATATATACAGTGTGACCAGTAAAGTCTGCATCATATAGGATTTTTTTTATTAATAGCTTTATTCGAAATTTGACTTTGGCATTAAGTTCTGCTTCGATTGAGATGAAAATTAAGCAAAAAAATAGTAGTCAAGTGATTCGTATTATCTGTCAAATTTTAATTTTTTTCCAAAAAATTATTTAAAAGTGGGGTTATTTCTGAAAGTTTCGAAAAAAGTTATAAGAAAAAGTTTTTCTAAATGCAGTTTCTAGCGCACATGCCAAATTTCAGCTGTATAGGATAATTTTTATTTTTTAACCACCACTAAAATTTATTTTCCACTTAGGCCCAGTTGTATAGGTGTCGATTAATCAGAACATTAAACAAGAGATTAATTACAATTTTAATGTTAGGATTATTTTTGATTCTCAGTTTTATACATGCAGGTTATGCAATTAAACCAACACACGAGGTGCCCTAGGAGGCCACAATATTTATGATGTCTTCATCGTCAATATACAATAATTCTTCAATTTCATTAATCATTTTAATGGGAAAATTATTATAAGGTTATATTGTACTTTTAATGCTATTGCCTAAAAAAACCCATTTTTTAACATTTTAATCATGACCGGTGGATGTTAACCGCTGCTCTTTGGGCGGATAAGTTAATTCTTGGTTAAAGTGCTGGTTTGGACCTCATCATAACCTATAATTTCGCATTTCATAATTTTTACCGGTTAATCAAAGGGACTGTTGATAATCAAAACCTATACAACTGGGCCTTGGTGTCAGTGGCGCAACTACGGGGGGGGGGCTAGGGGGGCTAAAGCCCCCCCTTTGAAGTTCCTTCAAAACTTATTTGCGCAATACAATGACAAAAAATAGACTAAATGGTCTAGCCCATTTAAACATCCATCGAGAAATACCAGTATCGGTTGATGAAGTGATAAAAGAACTTCAAAATCTGGGACCTCGTAGACTTCAGTTCAATTTGTAAAAGTTTCAATAAATACGTTATGTTTACACTTAGTTTAAAATAAAAGTTTGTAGTATTTGGTTAGTCTTTTTTTATTGTAGCGTGTTTTATTTAACAGCCGTGGAAAAAAATATTTTCTACGAAATAGTAAAGAAGATTTAAAATAATTATTTAAAGTAGTTATGTGTTTAACGATGTTTTAATATTCTACTTATCCTAGAAAGTGTAAAAAAAAATTTTAAGCACGTTAAAAATTTTTAAAAATCGTGAGGCTAATTATTATTTCTACAATTTTTTATGCTACCAAAAAATTAAAGGTATATAGCCTTTTTAGATTTTCTTTAATAGACCAAAAAAGGCGTGGCAGCCAAAAAAAATTTGCCTGCGGCGCTTTTTTTAAGAAAGAAAGAAAGAAAGAAAGAAAAAAAGAAAGAAAGAAAGAAAGAAAGAATGACCTCCTCTCTGGTAGCCCCCCCTAGAACCAAATCCTGGTTGCGCCGCTGCTTGGTGTACGTGTTTACTGCTTAATCTGAGAATATAATGAACACTTTACTGATGACACTGTGTCCAATATTAAGGTGTATTAGTTTCAGACACAAACTACGTTTTCAAAAATACTTATTTTATAAAGTTACCTTACACATGGTCAAAAACAAATATACTATACATCACATGCGACCAAATTGTAATAGCCCAATTTTGATTTTGTACAAAAACGCACATTTAATATGGTACTACTTTAAAGAAAATGTATCTGAAAGAAAGCATTGTCGAAACTAAGAAGTTTTATGTAGGTTGCATTGAGTCTTATTTTGCAAAAGTAGTGCAATTTACAAAATATGAGTAAAAAATCAAAAATATCTTAGGTAGCTGAAATTTTGCATGGGGGCTAGAAACTGCATTTAGAAAAACTTTTTTTATAACTTTTTTCGATATTTTCAGAATAAACCCCACTTTTGAATTATTCTTTGGAAAAAATTAAAATTTGACACATAATGCGAATCACGTGACTACGATTTTTTTTGCTTAATTTTCATCTCGATCGAAGCAGAACTTGATGCCAAAGTCAAATTTCGAATAAAGGTATTAATAAAAAAAAATCCCATATGATGCGGACTTTACTGGTCACACTGTATATAAGTCACTGTCCCCATTATTTATAACTAGATAGTAGTTATGCCACCTAACTTATACTTAGTTATTTCAAAAAAGTGAGCGTGTTTATAACCTGTACTGTATGTACCTACTGGAGGTAACTTTTGATGCAGGTAGAGACAGATAAATGCAACGGATAGCCTGAGCCATTAAATTATTTTGCAACTTACCTTCCCTGTCTAGGACGCAAATGGAATCCTCCCTCCTCGCCTTCTAAAGTGATAATGGCTGACAGAGTTTATTTACTTGATCTTTTCTATTTAAATTATTATTGAACACGAACCTTTTTACTTTTCATTCTTCTCCTAGAGGTAAGTAATTGAAACATATTTTTGTTAACTTTGATTAATTTATCTTTATCATTATACAAATCGTCCCATATAACTCATAATAGCATTTAGCATTAGCATTATACTTTCGGCAAAAACTTCCAGATCAGCTGTTCATTCTTATCTGTAAGAATGAATTTTGTCGTCACCTTTGCGTTGCCAATGAAAAGGTTTTGACCCAGGCTTTTCCACTTTTCCAGGCTGATAATGAGTACAACAGAAATAGGTACCTATGAAAATACACACATTGCTGAGAAAACTTCATAAGTAGAAAATGAATGAAAAACTAGTAAACAAGGAACTCGACAAGCAGATTACGAGGAATTATAAGACATACTCAAATGGTAATTATGATTTTCTTCTAATATTTTAATAAAATTATATCATGCATTACTGAGTTTTATTTACCATTTTTTTCCAGGCAAGATTAACAATAATTTAGAGGATTTTATTCTTAAGTAATATTTAGTTAGAAAGGTTATTCAGAATCCTGCTATTTGATTTCGACTACATATAAAATCAACTAACGGAATTTTGAATAATATTTTTGGCTTAAATATTTTTTAAAAATATTTCGCACAAAGAAAATAACAAACCTATGGGCATTTAAACGTCAGGCCTCTCGGCTAAAGGTTCTCATCAGACACGATGGCGGCGCTGTTTTTGACAGTTTTGTCATTTCCTAATATCCTTTGTGCTTCGACCAATTTACATGCTCGTTTGCTTTTTTCCTGGTTCTTTCGTTGGTTCTGTAGGTTTAAGTTTTGTAAGGTGGTTGTGATGATGTATCCCTCGCAGAAGCAAGCTATAAGGTTTATTAATTATTGGAAACCTTGTGATTGTGCTTGCTGCACGAATAAAATCTATTTAAAAATTTAACACAAAAGAACTAAAGTTTTCTATTAAATTGATATTGTATAATTTTATAATTTATCAATCATTGTATAATTTTTCCAGTTTCTACCGCAGGAATGTTGCTTTTACTTTCATTGTCCCAGTTTACAAGAAAGTTATATTTTTTCATCATTTAAATTTATAATTAAAACCAATTCTGGAAGTTATAAAAAAGCGTAAAAAGAGAACTGAAAAGGCACTAAATGTGAAATCGATATGACCTCATTTTACATTGAATAGAACAATTTACTTAATATGTATATACAGTATATAAACTGTTTAATCTTAAGGGTCTGTTATCGCTGCTGAATATTTGCGTCTCGCATTTAGAACGTTTTAATATACTGAATTTGTTTAGCTGATTGTTAAAAAAATGGTGTGACTGTCACAAAATATCCACCGGTTAGGTATTAAGAATTTTTTTTTTGTCAAATTCTTGAAAATCAAATGCGGCTGTGCTTACACACCTCAATAAGACCACCAGTAATAATTATGATAATGTCATGTTTCAACATGTTTTACAGTACAGTGATGACGTGTGTGTTACTACATGGAAAATAAATCTCGGCATCTCGGCAAGTATCCGAAATGTTCTCTGCGATCTTTCTTAACAGACCCATTTTAAACCAAATAACAGTCCTGAATATTGTTCCTCATTTTGAGATGTTGGTACTACAATTATTAATAAAGGCAACTGCTAAGAGCAAAATAATGGTGTACTCGATGTTAGAGTACAAAAAAATAATTCAGATTAAGAACTTTCACTCCACGTAGAAAAAAAGATTGAAATTAGTACCATGGGCCGTAGCAACACTGTAGGAAAGCATCACAAAAGAGTACTGCGCAAATTACATAAGTATAAAGATCATCCGTATAAATATCAAAAAGTATTAATGATGTGATGATAATGTGTGAAAAGTGATGCTTTACGGAAAATAGTTCTCGGAGTATCGGAAATATTATCTGAGATGTTTCCTAAACGATCAATTCCAAGCAAAATAACAGTCCTGAATATTGTTCCTCATTTTGAGACGTGGGTACTGCAATTATTAATAAAGGCAACTGCTTAGAGCAAAATAATGGTTTTAGATTAAGAACTTTTACTACATGTAGAAAAAAAGATTGGAATTAGTACCATGGGCCGTAGCAACACTGTAGGAAAGCATCACAAAAGAGTACTGCGCAAATTACATAAGTATAAAGATCATCCGTATAAATATCAAAAAATATTAATGATGTGATGATAATGTGTGAAAAGTGATACTATATGGAAAATAGTTCTCGGAGTATCCGAAATATTCTTTGTGATGTTTTCTGATAGGCCCATTATAAGCAAAAGAACAGTCCTAAATATTGTGCGGCTGCTTCAATTGCCGAGTCGGTACAAACTTCTATGTATGTACATATACACGTAATTGTTATAAATGAAATTTCTAACTTGTTTCAGAAAATTTCAAAATGTATACATAATATATTATAGTGATCGACAGAATAAAACAACTTTATTTTTACTATACATAATATATTGAAACAGATCTGGAAAATCTTCAAACCAAAATATTACCTATCAACACTGGTGAAATTCTTATGGTGTACGAGGAAGAGTCAAGAATTCACCATTTTTGCTTTATTAAGAGAATGCGGGTCCATTGGGAATTTTCACAGACTGTGGCCAACCATTATTAAAATAAATACTATTGTTTTAGTAATTAAGAACCTATTCTATATCTACCTAAATTTTATTAGTTTTATACCTATATAATTAGTAAAACTGTAACATTTAGATTGAATTAATTAAGACCAAATATCCGAATAAGCTAAAGAAAGTTGTTTAAATAAAGTGGAAATTGACAAATACTTTAACTATCATAATGTGAATTATCGATATTAGAGCACCAAGTTATTTCCACAATAATTGAATAATAAACAATAAATAATTATAATAATTTTACAACTTCAAATTGTATGAATTGCATTTTTTGCTTATTGACTAATTACTCTAAATATTGTCCCTAGCTCTACCAATTAATCTTTAATTATTGTAAAGTCAAAAACAAAATGGAAAATTTATAACATAACAATTCCACTTATTATTTTACTTCATTTTGGACAGTATTTTTATTGTACTGAATTGGAATAAAAAAATAGCAAACTTGTTCTTAACACTAGAGTGTTAATCAAAATCTCAATGTCTAGTACATAAATTTTTAGGAAATAGATTAAGAAAAGCTTCGATAACTTAAATCGTTTTAATACGACATTAAAATATCTTCGCATGGTTTAATTCATAGCGAATCAAGCATTTTTCTTTGTATAAATTAAAATGAGGTCATATCGATTTTACATTTCATCTATTTTAGTACTTGCTTTATGTCTTTTATTACTTTTTCAATTGATTTTCATTATAGATATATATTGCGTGTTTATCAGATTTCAGTATATTGCCAAAATAAAAGTTCTTGGCTGTTATGGTGCAGACCATATTAAATACTGCATATGTTAGAATCATAATATAAAGAATTTGTTTGCAATATAACATAATTTTGAACACCTGCGTACTTACAGGACCCGTCTAAAAAAAATGAGGAAATCATGACAGAGTAAAGTAGTCCACAGTACGGCTTTGTTGGTAGCCCTTTGACAAACAAAATGGCGAACGCGAGACTACAGTTCAACATTATTATTATATAACTCAATATACAGGGTGATCGCGTATAATGTTACCCCCATTTAACTTCTTTGTTTCGCAATTAGGAAAAAACTGTTGAATACAAAAGTTGTAGGATTTAATGTAAAATTCTTGCAAAATATATTTTCGTAGATACACACACACACATTGCATAAAAGCGTGACAGATCAAAGTTATATTTTTTTAAATGGAATACCCTGTATATTGTTGCATAATTGGATTCTACGGATAATTCTTAACATCATTTTTATATACCACTATATATCTAAATTGAACCGTTTTCGATTTATTGATGATTGAAAATTACTATATATTATAAGAAAATAAGGTCATTCAAGTCAAGATGTATCGTTTCCATGGATAACAATATTAACAATGGTAACTTTATTCAGTTCAGTATCGTCATCCTGTTATCCATGGAAACGATACATCTTGACTTAAATGACCTTATTTTCTTATATAATATATAGTAATTTTCAATGATCAATAAATCAAAAACGGTTCAATTAAGATATATAGTGGCATATAGATAAATTATGTTTAGAATTGTCCGTAGAATCCAATTATGCAACAATATACAGGGTGTTCCATTTAAAAAAATATAACTTTAATCTGTCACGCTTTTATGCAACACCCCGTATCAACGAAAATATATTTTGCAAGAAGTTTACATTAAATCCTACAACTTTTGTATTTAACAGTTTTTTTCTTAATTGTGAAACAAGGAAGTTAAAGGGGGGTAACATTATACGCGATCACCCTGTACATAATTCCCATATAGCTCGAGAGGCTTAATAAGTGATAAGCCTTTGAGATTATCTCTTTTGGTGAAATGATTGTTACTTCATGGTAACACATAATCAAATAAGTATTTAATTTTGACATAATTTTTAAAAAATGTCAAACCAAACGAGATTTGGAAGTGTTTCGTTGTCCGAAGTGGATGAAAATATAAAAACTTTGAAGCCAAAAAATACAGAAAAATCGCACTGGAGTAAATAATATTTATTAGATATAATAATTGTAACTTTGTTATCAATAATAATAAAAATGAATAATTATTCAAATTATGGTTCGTTATATAATCTTTTGAATACCACTCGATGTTTTGGGATTACCTAATACTTTTACCTGGCACTCAACGAGTTACCATCAGCAACACCACTACTCGTTCGGAGTCGTGGTGTTGCTGGGTAACACGTTTCGTGTCAGGTAAAAGTATTAGTCGGTAATCCCGAAACATCTTGTGGTATTACATTCGATTATACAACTCCATGTATATTTTTCCTATATAGAAGGCTGTGACTAATAAGGGATAATCATTTAAGTGATTATCGCTTGGTGGCCATATTGTAATTGTCATTTTTTGACAAATTATTTCAGAAGTCATTTCTGTCAGTTCTTGTTACAAAATGACAAAAGAAAGATTTGGTAAAATTTTGTTGCCTCAAGTCGATGATGCTATTCAAAATGTGAAGCCAAAAAATACCAAGTGTTCAGACAAATATGTATACAAGCAGTTTATTGAGTTTTGCCTTGCACGAAGTTTCAAAATTGAGAAAACGACAACAGACGAGGATCTGTGCAACATTTTAAAAGACTGGCCATACAATATGCGAAAATCCGATGGAAGCGATTATAAAGAAGGTGTGGTGGGCCTTCGAGGGCCCGTCCATTTGCCGGATGCACGTCGGCCAGGATTGGCCCATTGTGCCCACCCTTGTTAGTCTTACACCCACTAGTTAATTCTAGTTCCTTGCACTAGTTTCTGTAGGTCAGCTGGAGACGGTGTCCGTATATCCTCTGACCGGCGAGCTGTGCGTATAAACGTTCACCCATAAAACTTATCGTTTGTTTGTGCACAAGTATATGCCTATAATTTATTTACATTCGATTAATTGAAGCGAATACGTTTTTGCGCGATATAACCGAACTTTATAGAATACATCAATGCCGTTATGAAGCTTATATAAAATATAATTTAAACCAATACATAATATCAGTGACATTAATTTTCCTGGTAAAACTAAAGGCTTCTATGATAAGTCCATTTGACATTTCACTTTACACATTTCCATCTAATGGAAGCTATTAAGCCGATCTTTTGTTGTTCGTACAAAGACTAATATTTTGATAAATGACCAAAAGTCTAGGCAAATGTGACTAATGATAACTAATGATTATATTACACCGAATCTTCGCTATGAGAACGTATAATAATGGTGTGACTACGATGAACGAATTTATTATCAATTTTTTGTTGTAACGTTAAATTGTACGTGATAAAGAAAAAAGTTGAGGAAAATTGTCAACAAGATTAATAACATATTAAATTTTGCATGTATAATTTAACAGAAAAATAAAATATAGGTTCTTTATTTGACTGTAGAGCTCTCTCTCTCTCCCTCTCTCTGTAATCATGAGGGAGAACTTATTATATAAACTGTTTAAAGTAGAAATACGGTTTCAGTGTTCAGTGGGTAAACTTATTTTCTGTGCTGACACAGCTGCTGCTTGCTGCACAGTGCTGTGTGTGTATTGCCAATATTCTGATTTAAAAAACACAACAGAAAACACAAATTCAAATAATGTACCTAATAAACGCAATGTTCTTACTGCAACACTTCTCGAGCCAATGGAAGAGGGAAATAATAGTGTTGGGGAACCAGCCCCAACTTGGGTAATTTATTTCTTTTTCCAATACTATTAATTACGATAATAATAATGGTTTGGTACGTCTATGTCAATACCGTCACGCTTGTCACCCCGTAACGTCTTCCACCATCGTAGTTGCCAGGCGCGCGTTATTTTTACGTGTAAACAGCTAAAATTTGCCCCAAATTCTTGCCAAAAAATTAGAATTTCTTCTCAATTTTTGATCAAGTTGGAAAAAGGTAGTGAATTCTGGTATTTTTAGTAGTTGCAAACTTATCAGATTTTGAGAATAGAAAATTGTTTTCAAGGTTTTGTTTCTAAAATAGGTTTAAAAATGATTCGTCGTCGTGTTTTTAGTTCGAAGAGGAACAAGTCAATTAAACTAGTATTATAAATCCGAATATAAAAAAAACAAACAAAACCAGCAAAATAATCAATCTTCGATGTTATCGCGTACCTAACCTCAAGTCAAATATTAGTTGGTATATAACTTGTATTGATTTTTACAATTTGGCGAAAACTTGGGTACGTGTTAAATTTTCAAGCACAATTTCTTGTTCAAGAATTTAAAAAAGTTTTGCCTGAGATCTAAACCCGTGGAATACTTTCACCCTTGGATTAATATAAACATACCTGGATATTTACTTTTTTTTTATATAATATAAGTATAGAAAAAAGTGTCTTTTAAACTTTTTGAAGCAATATATTAGTATCCGAAAAGTAGGCGTACCTAATTAGATTGCAGAGCTGCAAATAAAATATTCCAAAACATGCATGGGGATAATAAAATTTGTCTTGGTGTGTATTTCTCTTTATTTTCATACATTGTTTGTGTAGCCTAGGCCAAGCTTGATGTGTTTAAATTAATCATAAAAAAATAAAGTTATATATATAGTACTACTCCACTTACTGATCATACGAAATACCCGGTATTTTACCCCTATTTAGGCATAATAAAATCATACAATGGCTGTTACTAGAAATCCGAGAATATTAGACACCCACGATAAACAACAAGGAATCCAACACAGAAAACTTAAACGTATTTTTTCACCCATAAAACTTAACTTTTGTTTGTGCACGAGGTAAGCTGTAGCTATCTAAAGGTAAATGTCTATGGCTAGTACAAACGTTTAGAACCAGTACATATACATAAAATATATGAGTTTTTTTTTACATTTTCAAAAGTTACTGAGTGGCAACTACCGGAATTCCTAGTGTAAAAATTATTCATTAATAATATTTTTTGTTAATTAAAGGTCAACGTATCTGCAAAACCATTTAAAATATTTTAAGATACGCCTCTAATAAATGAATAATATAATAGTTATTTACGATATATGTGTTGTAAAGATTTATATTACAACACGAGATATTAAAGTTGTCAAACGAGGCGTCAGCCGAGTTTCATAAAACATCGAGTGTAGTAATATGAATTTACAACAAGAATCAAAAAAATTACCTTGTCGGACTTCCATTGTCTTTATTTTGTTACTTAACACAACGTTTCGGTTAGTTAGTATCTCTAACCGTTTTCAAGTGTAAACTAAATTATAATTCTAAGGCTACTGTCTTAAATACTATCCATGTGCAATGAAGCTTGATGACTCCGCCTACGTGCTTATTGGAGTGTGAAGTTTGAGCTGTTGGTTTTGGACAAGAAGTGGCTTCCAGATATTGGGGATATCTATACTTGGTTTACTGAATATATGTGTATTTTGATTCATAAAAGCTGCTTCCTTGAATTTTCGTTTTTTCCAGTGCTGTTCCGTGTCCAAAACCCTGGCTTCTGACCACTGTATATTATGTTGGTTAGTCCATACATGTTCCGCTACACTATGGACTCACTACTCAATGTTGAGAACTATGATTTCAGTCAAGAAAAATCAAGATATAAGCAGATTTTTTCAACTAATCGCATTTTTGAAAATAAATTCAGAGGGTTACAAGGCCAAAAAGTCCAAAGTTTTCACAAAGGAAGACGTATGTAAGTTTCTTAGTACTGCAGATGATGAAACATATTTACTTATGAAGGTTGTTACGATAATCGGCATTTTTGGGGCTTGTCGGCGCGGAGAACTAGCTAAGTTAATGTTGGATCATATTGAACACAATGATTTGTATATAAAAATAGTGATTCCATTCTCGAAAACCAAAATTATGCGAGAATTTGTTATAACAGAAGGAAATGTGACGGGTGTCAACTGTTTAAGTATTTTTTGAAAGTATGCTAAACTTCGTCCTCTTAATGCAACTCACAGGCGGTTTTTTGTATTCTATGGAAAAGGAAAATGCACCTCCCAGCCTGTCGGAATTAATACTTTTGGAAGTATACCAAAAAAGATTGCAACAAAACTTGGATTGAATAATCCCGAAGGATACAGTGGACATTGTTTTAGGAGGTCCTCAGCCACCATTCTAGTTGATGGTGGTGCAGATATGCAGATGTTAAAGCATCATGGGGGCTGGAAATCCTTTTCTACGGCAGAAGGCTACGTTGAGAATTCTTTAGAAAATAAGAAACAAATAGCAAAGAAGATCATTGGAAATTCGAACGTAAAGGGCTCCATCACATCCACTTCTGGTTTACAAATTTCTAACTGTAAAAAGTGTATTATTAATGTTTATAATAAACCTTAAGTGTTATAATTTAATAATAATTAATTTTTATTAATAATTGGTAATTAATTTTATAATTGTTAATAATAAATCATTCTTCTAAAAAGTGTGGTTTTATTTAACAGCAAAATGTTAATTGTTAAAACTAGTGCTGTAAAGGCATCTATTACAGCACTAGTGCTGTAATAGATGCCCTTACAAAACGATTTACAGAACTGTAAAATTCATATTACTAAATGAAAGTAGATAAATGTTATTCTATATATTTAAATTAATGTTTGTTACACGTTACTATAAACATGGTTTGAAATGTTGGTGTAAAAATAATATATTAAAAACGTATGGTTAACTTATCTGCAAAACCTCATAATAGAAAGGTTTCATTCTGTTTCGTATTTTATTATTTCGTTAAAGTAAATATTTTTTTACATTGACTATTCTTGTTTAATAAACAATTTAAATACATTGACTATAACGTTGCAAAAGGTTCTAAATACATATTTATTTTAAAAATAACATATTTTTCACATTATCAATAACGTGTTGTTTTAAAACGACGAATCATTAACGGTTACATATCTAACGTATACGGTTTATTAACCACTGACATGTTATTACGTTGACAAAACTGTCTGTTTGCTAAGACGTGTTTCCTACACCAGGTTGAAAAATATACCGTCGCTTCGACGTAAAAATGCTAGTTGCTACTTACAATCTTCTTCGAAATGTCCTGTATTTTTTAGGGTTCATTCACCTTAACATCTTTTCTCGATGCCAACAAAACCTGTTCCTGTATTTTTTACTCTAAACTGAACAAAAAAAATTGTTTCGGAAGGGTGTTAATAATTAATATTTATGAAGCGACACGCCACTCACAGCATACCAATTAGGCAATTAAATTAAGGCGGCTTAGTTTCGGTGACACTTTGTGCAAGATATTATAGTCCTTAAAGACTAAATTGATTACGGAACTTCAACGGAATTTTAATAAGGGTCACTTGTCTGGTGGCGTGTTTCGGTCCCATAGGAAAATTTAATTAAACTTTGCTTTAAATATTGGCTAAATATATCAGTTGCAGACTTAATCTAGCGTATTTGTCGTCATAAAGTGCATCAAACTCAAGTCTGTTTAATCTTCTTCAGTCTTTATTAGAAAACAGGCGACGGGAAAACACAAAAGAATTCTTTTCGGCGTGTTCCAAAATATAACTCAAACAAAAATATTGTCTCTGCCAGAAAAGTACAAATCGTATGCTAGATAACAATGAGTTGCTACCTATAGATGGCACATGTCATTTATAAATTATATTAAAATGTGTTGACAAGAGCGTTTGTAGGAGAGATAAGGTGATGAGCTAGGTGGGGCTGGGAGTGGAGATTACGCTGCATTTACCTTAGAACGTGCCTGTGCTATTGTAAACTAGGCTAGGGCCTTCTTGATTTCAAAGAAGTTGGTGAAATATACTAGCTTGTTCATAAAGGCACTCTGATGGATCTAGGTGGGAGGGCGTCTCCGAGGGGTGAGATCCACCCAAGGTGGCGTCTTAAAGTCAGTGGCACGGAGTTCAACTAAATAATTTGATGTTAGCTTAGTTTTGCCGGTCAAATCACGACAACACGTTGACATCGGTTTGTTATTACTTCAATAAATGTTTAACGGAACTTAGAATTGTATTTTGTTTTATTAAAGTTATAAAACTAGGGAGTGGTAGTATTTACACATACAAAATTAAAAACAGTGTTTTGTAGCAATATTTTTATTAAGAAAGCATAACATATTTTAAGGAAACAATAATATTAAATAAATATGGTATGAAATAATATTATCATTTTATCATAGGACAGCTGTCCGTCCCGTCTCGTCTCTATGAATTCTGTAGCGCATAACCTTACGAAATCAGCTGGATTTATTCGATGTCGGTTTTGCATTTGCAAGGATTTTCTTATATACATATTAAATAATAAGTGCATCTCTCTTATTTATTTAAATTTCTGGTTTAGTTTTTCAAGTTTTCTAGTAAAAATGCCATAATATTGTTGTTGCGTTCCTGGATGCAAGTCCAACTATTTAAATGCCGGTCAAACATATCTGTTTTAACCAAGTATACAGGGTTTCCATTTAGTGTGCCGGTGGACGATATATCGTAAACGGTCGACTTAAGGTAGGTATACATCTTTTATACACTGGTTGTACAGGTTAACGTCGCGCACCTTCTAAATATAATTTTAAATACATAGGTTGGACCAAAAATCCAGGATGGGCCAGACATAACTTTTTTTAAATGGAACACCATATAGTTTTTTTCATTATATTGAAGCCTTTAGTAGTCCTCTATTCTACTTTAAAAATATTTTATCATCAAATGCGACATTGTCAAGATATGATTTTTTCAATGGATTTTTGGCTAAAAATGAGTTTACATCAAAATCGTTGAATTTTAACTATCTTTACAAATTTTTTTACTAAAACTAAGGAAGAAAAGGTTAACATGTTAAATTACCAAACGGTTATTAGAATTGGTATAAGTACTACAGAGCGTTCAACATCTTGGTCCAAACGTAATGAATTTAAAACCAAGATTTGCTGGCCAACTAGTTATTAAATTGAAAGCATCGCGAATTTACGCTTGCCTTTATGACACATATTGGTATCAAATTAAAGAAAATTAAAATATCTTTGTAAAAAAAATTTAAAATACAGGGTGTTTTATTTAAAAAAATAGGAAATCTTGGTTTTAAATTCATTACGTTTGGACCAAGATGGGAACCGCTCAAATAGGGACAAGATAAAAACGTTCTTTATTTGCCCATCTGTTAGCATTAAAGAACCGATAAGGGTAACTTTTTTAATTTTTGCTCTAACCTGTTTTAGAGTTAACCCAGCTTTAGTCGCTAGGTAAAAATCCCATCGTTAGTCGCGCGTGAGAGATTGTCTCATGTACAAAATTATAGTGAATGAAATACCTTTTTTTAAACTGAAAAGTCATCTATTATTGTTGTTATATTCTACAGAAGAATAATATGTTTATAAATCTTCAACACGTTCGATCTCCAAGGCACATTTTTCGACGTTACAAAATTGTGTGTACGGGGCAAATGAGTCGCTAGCAAGTTCTGCATCTTCTTTAACTTTTCTATCCTTTCAAAGAGGAGAGAGCTACAAAAACTTTCATTAGCTTTTTTAGGTTGTCTAACTGCTTCTGGTGGTAGTATGGCTATTTGTATAATAGAAATCGGTATGTTGGTAATCTGTCGGTTTGTCGCGTACCTAATGAGGGAAAATCCCACACGAAAAAAATTTTTTGAGAGACTAGGAATAAGCTAATGTAGAAATATTATATTGGTTGCCACAAGCCTTTTCTTCTGGATGATCCAATAATATAGGTAATATTATGTGTGTTAATATAGCTTCATTAAAATTACACCCCAAAACAGAAATGTATAATGAATCCTATCGATTTTTTAAAATCTTTTGTATGGTTTTTAATCAGGGTTTAAAAGTATTTCTTTAAATGCCTCTTTACCCATATAAACCATGTACTTACGAACATCCAAATTGTTTCATAGACTACCTGTCTACTATTCTGTAATTTTATACATATACAGGGTGCTCATTTAGTGTGCAGGTGGACAATATATCGTAAACGGTCAACTTAAGGAATAAAGCTTTTATACAAAGGTTGTACAGGTTAACGTCGCACACCTTTTAAAAATAATTTTAAATATGCACGTTGGACCAAAAATCCAGGGTGGGCCAGACATAACTTTTTTTAAATGGAACACCATATATTTTTTTCATTATATTGAAGCCTTAAGCCCTTCTATTCTACTTTAAAAATTGTTGATCATCAAGTGCGACGTTGACAAGATATGATTTTTTCAATGGATTTTTGGCTAAAAATGAGTTTACATCAAAATCGTTGAATTTTAACTATCTTTACAAATTTTTTTACTAAAACTTAGGAAGAAAGAAAAGTTATAACATGTTAAATCACCAAACAGTTATTAGAATTGGTATAAGTACTACAGAGTGTTCAACATCTTGGTCCAAACTTAATGAATTTAAAACCAAGATTTTTTTTTTTAAATGAAACACCCTGTATTTTAAATTTTGTTCGAAAAGATATTTTAATTCTTTTTAATTTGATACCAATATGTGATACCCTATTTTAAAAAGTTGGCGATGAAAACATGATTTTAGAAAATTGTGTCATAAAGGCAAGCAACTAGTTGGCCATGCATTTCTATCAAATTTAACTTTTCTGCAAATGATAGACATAATACTTATCAATTATTTGACGTTTTATGGTGACTCTGTTGCTACGTTAATTGTCCAAATGCAGCAGTGGTATTTTGGGCCCATTGACAAAATAATGTTCTTCTTTCAAAAACATTGTCGCTTAATTCTTGATGTAATAAAATTGAACCTTATAGGGATGAAATTTGTTTGCCAATAAACAATTATTCACTAAAGATTTTTTGATTTCCAAATAAGAACTAAGTTTTCTGACACTTATTTCTGGATTCTTCACCACCGCCAATGCAAGGGCTTGCTGGTTATCTTCATTAAGCACTGAGCCACAATAAAACGTCAAATAATTGATGATTATGTCTGTCATTTGCAGAAAAGTTAAATTTGATAGAAATGCATGGCCAACTAGTTATTAAATTGAAAGCATCGCGAATTTACGCTTGCCTTTATGACACATATTGGTATCAAATTAAAGAGAATTAAAATATATTTTTCAAAAAAATTTAAAATACAGGGTGTTTCATTTAAAAAGAAAGGAAATCTTGGTTTTAAATTCATTACGTTTGGACCAACTTACACACTTAGCAACAGAACAAAACCTTACCATTCTGAAAATCAACTAAAATAGTAGAAAGAGAACAACAGTAACCTTGCTTTTAGTCCACACTTTACAATCTTTGAAAAACCAGAGAAAGTAGGTACTTTTGAAACACTAATAATATCAAAAAACACAAGTTGGCAAGTTCTAGAAGTCCTCACTTTAACTTTTAAGCCTATTATTACACGATTATTTTAACACTTTCAAATTACTTTGAACCTTTTTGGGTATCTATAGGGATGCTTTAACACGCCTAAAACTACCAGTATCGTAATTTATTATGGTGTTGCTTGATTAAATCAACTAAAATATTTACGTAAATAAATGTAAAAATTGTTTGTTTGTCCCCTATCGAAAGTGAGGTTATGTGATTCGTGACTTAGTAACTAGTATCTAATTATTATATAAAACCGAAAATCTGAAAATGCTATCCACTGGACGAAAATGAATGAAACCAAATCATTGCCTCAAACCAATGCCACGAGACGAACTGTTCCGGTGGATATCTTCCTACTGCGTTGCCATATTGCATAAGGTTTCAGACAATGATTGGAATTTCCCACATTATGCTAATAACATTTAACACCGTAAATTTAACAAATGAAGTGGAGGGGCGCAAATTGCATGTAGATTTACTTCAGATTGGAATACAATTATGTCAATAGTTTTATTTGGTATTGTAGTATCTATGAGTAGCAGATCATTGCTAAATAAATTTTAATATTCCTACCTGCAACTGTCAATGGCGCAGACATAGATTCAGTATGAAAGGTAGGCGCATCAGCTGATACTTCGCAAATGAATTGTCCAGAAACTTCACGGCCAGCCGAGAGCAACGTCACACTATGAGCATTCGACACTGAAACCTGAAACAATAGACGCTTTGTTACTAAATTCTCGATCACGTGAAAAATTCGTTTTCAGAATTTTTCCTTGAAGCTTATTTTATTGATAAAATCGTGAAATAAATTGTCACGAGAACAAAATGGAATTTAAGTTACAATTCATCGTAGGCGGTTTTACGGGAAAAGACAGGATGTAAATCCAAATAATATATCCAAATTTGCTAATATTTTTTTTTCTCCAAATGACATTAAAAGCGGCTTTTTAATGACACTTGACAGGCTTAAAAGGTGTATTTTTCTAGGTCAAAAAAGTTCGTTGCTGTGCAACATTCCAGGTAATAATTTTCTATTTTTATTTAAATATAGTAGTTTTCCTATTCAGTGCGCAAAGTTATGTTTTCCCGCACGCGAAAGCAGTTAGACGAACGACGCGAAGCGGAGTTCGGATAAGCTTTAAATGCGGGAAAACTACTTTGCGCACGTGTTAGGAACAATATTTTTTCTACGAGTGAAATAACTATATATTTTTTTAATTTTAAATTTTTATTGACATCAAAAACAACTTATAAGTACTTATACCTAAATTGCCTATTTATTATTATTAATATGGAATGTGCAGTTGGTCGCTTTTTCTACATTTATTGCAGATCTAGCAACTAGAGGTGAAAATGTTGTAGTAGATGTCATTTCCTGGTTCATCAGTACTGTCGTGTTGCAAAAGGAAGAAATGGATCCATTCTTTGAAGTACTTGGAACTGCTTCACATTTTTTAGGGCTGCAGCTTAAAATTTTGTTGCTCAGCCCTTTTTTATAAGTTGTGGACTCATCGATGTATCCCTCAGCTACCGCAGTAGATTTCCAACCCCCCAAACGTTTTATGTCAGTGATTCCTTCTCCAGAATTGGCCAGTAACGTTGCTGATGACCTTCTGAAACTGTGCCCTGTATAGAGTTCCGGATTTGGCAGTTTCAAAAAGGCAGCTATTTCAGAAGGCATCTTTCCGAAACTATTTACTCCAACACATTGTGAAACGCATTTACCTTTTTTGTAGACTAAGAAAAAACGGTTGTTTAACGTTATCGGGCGTAAGCTTTTGTATTTTCTGTACAGTTGCAGGTAGGCTCCGTTATGAATTTCTTCCGATATTATAAATTTTCTTGCTGTATGATTTTTTGAATTCCTAATTTTGACAATTATGAGGTTTTCTTTATCTTCGGCAGTGGTTAAATTTGCTAGCTCTTCCCTTCGGCATGCGCCGGCAAGTCCAAAAATAGTGGCAACTTTAATTAAAAGGTAAATTTCATCTGGTGCCGAATTAATAAAACTGAATATTTCTTCCTTCGTAAATATTTTTGCTTTTTTTGATTTAAACCCAATATTCTGCTTTTTCAGAAATGCAGTGAGCTTATAAAATTCACCAATATCGATGTTTATTTTTATTACATTTTTGAGCATTGAATATTTTGACCACATTGTGTTAGGTTTAAATTCTTTGCTTAACTTAAGAAAGTAGGCTAAAAGTACCTCTTCCTTTAACGTTTTTATCCCCCTTTGTTCGCACCATTTGGAAAACAACTCGTACTGTCTCTCGTATTTTTCTCGCGATTTGGCAGGCAGCAATTGCAAACTAGCCATGTTGGCGGCTTCTAGGACATCTTCTGGAAGTTCTTCTTCAGTGATATCCATTTTTAAAACAGTTTTTTTTATTTTAAATAGGTGAAAATGCTAGTGAAAATTTTGAAGAAGACCTCTAAACTGACATGAAAGCGTTGTATGACAATGTATTTTGGTTGCTAAGGGAACAAACCGCATTTGACACAAAAATACTTGTTTTTTTTTAACTTGAACAAAATTAGAGGAAAATATAATAATGCAGATTTCAAAAAAATTTTGACCCGCACGGCACAATACTTCGGTATAGTTTATAAGGCAACACAACCACCTGTCAACTTTGTCTTGTTACAATATTTTTGCATAAATATCTAAAAAAATAATAAAATAGAAGAAAAAAACGCGTCTATAATATGGTAATTTTGCTTTAAAATAAGTGTGCGAGAAAAAAAATTTCCCGCACAGTGTGCGGGAAAGTGCTACTTTGCGTATGCAAAAGTGTGCGCAAAGTAGATTCTTTGCGGTCACTCGTAGAAAAAAAAATTATTGATGTGCTTTACCGTTCACATACTTATACAAGAAACACCGATTATTCAAATATGAGGATCGGAAGGCTGTATACGCTTAAATATTCCATTACTACAAAAGATTTTGATCTTTTGGTCTTAGTATTTGGTAGCATAATTAGCAACTTGTCGCCCATATCATTTATATCATGCGTTTTCATTTGCAAAAGCTCATCACATCTACAGGCCCCAGCCACTGGAGCGATAAGTACAACCTTAAATATAAATTGAAATATACTTCTTTAATCCATAATAGATAATTTTCAGTATTTTCCTATCTTCATGCGTAAATATACTTCATCTGGGGCCTCTGATAAAAAATTCTCAATTTCTTCTCTTTGAAATACTCGAAATTTTCTTCCGTGGAAACCGCCGTTTCACAAAAGCTTGTAAGATATTTTGCCAAATCAATACTATTTTTTATGTTCAGGGTAGTTTTCAACATCAAATAAATAGACCATAACGTTGAAGGCTTCATTTTCTTTGAAAGATCGGAAAAATAAACAATCAGCACATTTTCAGATAAAGATCCTACATTTTTCTTCTGCCTATATTCCATGAATCTGCAGTATGTGAGTTCATATACAGTTCTTGAATTATCCGGTAATAGATTCAATTCCACATCTCGCGCCAGATCTCTTATCTCAGGTGGTGTTAATGGTAATAACTCATCCTAACTTTTAATTTCGAACAGTTACTTGACCATTTTTAAAAATTTTAAATTACATTAAAGTATACACAAACAATTCTACAAACGTCATCAGCGGTAAACATAGTAACGAAGAGTCAATGACATTTGTTAAAATTAATTAATTATTTGGATATTGATAATGAAATGCAATAATTAAATATAAAAAGACGATTTTGCGTGGAATTGGAACAAATTTGGAGAAAGACTTATAGGTTTCACATAGCAGAGAAGTAAATATCGTAATATGTTTTTCTGCCTAGTAAAACAAAATACTATTATCGACTGATCGTCATAATATATGTTTTATGTCAGGTTGTAGTATTATTTGTATCAACAATATACTAACCAGAGAACTGTGACTTAAATGACATTGACAAAATTAATTTTCTCACTATTAAAGTACCTAATCCGATTAGCTTTTGCTGGGGTGCAGAAAAACATTGTCCTCTTAGACAATTAAAAGCAAGGTATTGTTGGTAAGGAAATAATTTTCCAAATCAAACTTTTGAGAAAAATAAATTTTTAAAAATCTGTTACCTAAAAAACTATTTGAATTTTTTTTTTCTACTTGTCAAAAACAAAATATCACAAATCTTGGACATCCCCCACATTTTATTGGCTTATTAAATAAGCACGAAGCTAACTATTATACAGAAGGTATAACTAAAAAGGGACACCGGTTGTATCGCAGAAACCACTTATCGTAAAGCTTGAGGAAAAATATATTTATTACAAACATGGTCAACAGAAATAACTGGACATTGTTTTAAAGTTTCTAGGTTGGTCGCTAGGGGGCGCAACTATAGTGACTAGATAAAAAACGTGATTTTGTCAAATATCCTCATAGTAAAAGTGTTCACAGCTAGCAATTTTGCAATCTAATAAAAATTCTGGGTAACTTTTTTCAACGTTTTTTTTCTTAGAAGGGAACAAATATTGCTGTGAAGAAATATTCATAATTTTGGTTTGGCTTACCAGAATTTTAAAAATTTAAACTCGGTTAATAGCGTTTATTTTGTTTTCTCAACTCAACAAACCCGAACTTTTTGAAACTCACTCAACACACACATTAATAATATAAAATAATTAAAAAAATGTTAACGTACGTTTGCCTTTAAAGGAATGATAAGGGGTTATAAAAAAATGTAAGCATTAATAATGATCTATAATGGATTAGATATATTTTTTAAATGATGATGAATCTGTATTTTTGCTATTATTTGCATGAACAAAGCTAGGAGATAATGAAATTATTCCCAAAATCAGTGTCAGAAAGGAGTCCTTACCAAGCAGGAAGTAAAAAAAAATGATTTGTCTATCTTGCTAGATTGTCGTTGCAATAAACTATATATTTTTGTAGCTTAACATTGCTTTAAAGTTTTACAGCTCACTTTTTTATTTAATCTCCTTCCTGTGAAATTAAATTAACTTTAGCCGTTTTTATGGGATGTAGTTGTTAGCTCTATTAAAAATAAATGGTGTAGTAAAGAAGCTAACAAGACATTTATAGAGCAATTAAAATAAAAAAGTGACTAGTATATATTTGCGGTAGAGTAAACAATTTTTATTACCGGATTTTTATCTGAAATACATCAGAGGATGCATAAAATTACCGCAGTGCCTAAAAAACATATTTTTCGAATTCTAGCTTCAAACCTTGTAATCGGGAATAAAATTAAATTCTAAACACCTGTTTCAAATAATCTAATGTCTCGGTAAAAATTGACCCTCATGTGCCATTAAAAAAGACCTAACTATATTGCACGCTTAATACAAAAATAATGACCCAGTGTGTATAGATAAAGTCAAATTTCTCTGAGAACACGCCGTATCGTGTCTAAGTCACCTTTCATTTATGGCACACTGTTGAAGTTGCGTCTATTTTACGCTAAGATGTTGGCGACCGAGACAGGACTGGGCTAAGTTCTTTTACAATCACATTCACCATATTTTAAATTTGTACGGAGATCTTAATGGTTTATTAGCATAATGACTTGCAAGAATACACCGTTAATTTTATTTACAGTTGCAACATCGAACTCAACGTACGATAGATTAAAAGTTATGGCGGTATTCATCGGTAAAACATAGAAATACATTTGTTGACCAATGGAAAATGCTATGAACAACACTGACAGCATACAAGAATTTCACCCCAAATATTGTAGCTACGAGCGAATCAAGCGGCAAGCAGCAAGCGGTGCGCCTGCGCATGTTTCGCGTTCAATGCATTGTCATATTATAATTTAGGTTCGCGGCGTAGTACAAAGCTGCCAAAATGCCATATGTTTTTTAAATACAAACAGCTGGATTAGTTCTCAGTGAGAGCAATGTTTGGCAACCCATTGTACCGAAATTAAAATAGATAAACTGATCATGTTAAATTTATAATAGGAAATGATAATAAATAAAATGTTTTTTAATGGAAATAGGAGAGTTACCTAATTAACCTAAACTGGTTTATTCTACTCACCGTTTAACCTAACAACAACAAGAAAATTTAGTCTCTGAAACGTGACGCATTAGCTTGCTACGGCCCATTACTGAACTGGAAACTTTTAGGAAGAAATTAGTATCAGCTGTTATGTCACATGTGGGTGGCAAATGTCGAAACGCTATGTTTTTAGAAAATGTTGACTTTAGCAAAAAGTTTTTAATAATTCATCAATATATTTTTCTCATGTGGCATTTTGTAAAACTCTATCTACTGCAGAAAGGAGACATGGAGATGTATATGGCTAAAGGGGCATACGCAGGAGTTGTTGTCGGAATAAGAAATGGATAATAAATGAAGATTGAATCGCACCCGTTTACCTTAATATTACATTTTACTTACATCAACACGAACTCCCTGTATTGTAAATACCCTAGTTGGAGGCTCTTCTTTTGGCACATATCTATAAAACTCCTCATTGTTCCTATACCACTTGACTGAATAGAGAGTTTCACCTTCTAGATCGTATCCACAGTCTAATGTAACCGACTGTCCGGCCCGTACAGCTCTTGGTATATCAAGCTTCATGCCCTTAAGGCTTCTACTGCTGGAAATTTCTGGAAAGAAGAATAATATATTGATAGGACTTAGCAATTTCGAGAGTTTATTGCTTACTTCTTATTAATACAGGGTTCTGCAATAATGCGTTAGGTTTTCATAGCTCCTATACGAATTGAGTAAGGAATTTAATTCATATGCTGTAACACGGGATGTATTTTAGAAAAAAAAAATTCTCATATAGTGTCAAAATTCGATGCTCTTCATTGGGATCTAGCGAACTATAAGAGATACAGCAAAGGTTAAATTGGGGCAAAGTTAGTCAATTTGGAGCTTAAGTTAATGCCAGTGAGAAACAAAGAAAATTCCGACTACTTCCGAAGATATTGGAAGAAACCAAAAACGTCATTTTCCGTTTTTTTTGGCGACGGTATTTATAATATTGGAAAACAGAAAGCACTTTCCACAGGCACTTTATTACGAAGCATTTAAAGATAGTTTCTCAATTAAAAACGACGTATCGGTTTTCAGATATCACCATCAGACCATCAGATCAAAATTTTTAAATACGGGCCTGAAATGTAAATATTACGTTCTGAACTATTTTGTTCCCCCAAAATATAAACCAGTAACATTTTGCCAAAAATGTATTGTTTTAAACCGAAAATTCATCCTCCATACTTAATGTTTTTTGCAATACGGTCCTGATATAAGTGTGTGCTAGCAAAAAGAAAACTCGCTCTAATAATAAGGAATTATTATTTTTACCTAGTATTTCGGAATGATCATGTAGTTAGTTCGGAAATTGACATTCTCTTTTTTATGTTACCGAACAGTACTATCTCAAAACCCAATATTATAGGCAGTGACGTATTATTCGAAACCATGGAAACGAATGCAAACCGCCAATGACCATACAGTATTTTGGTCGTTTCCATGGTTATGAGAGCTACGTCACTGCCTATATTTTTGGTAATAGACTATAAGAGGTGCACCGTCTTTTGGAAGAGACGGTAAACTGTGGGTCCCGTGTCATGGATGTTGGCACGTTAAAGAACCCTACCCTCGACAAAGAGGGATTCGGCAAAATTACCAGATAGTGTGTGACAAATTCCCTGGCGTCGGTGATTGGCCTCGTTGCGGAAATAGGCCGACGTAAAATAAAAAAAAAAGAAAAAAAAAAGACTATAAAAGTTTTTATAAATTTATATTAGATTAGCCGGTAGCTGCAGCTTTGCTGGTTCGCCTATTTAAAAATTAGAAACCATCTTTAAATGCGTCGTTAAAAAGTTTTTCAATATGTTTATAAATAACGTCACAAAAAAACAAAAACGGAAAATGAAGTTTTCGGTTTTCTTCAGATATCTCCGGAAGTACCTAGTCGGAATATTCTTGTTCTCACCGGCCGACATTAACTTAAGCCCCAAATTATCCAACTTTGCCTCAATTTAACCTTTGCTGTATCTTTTACAGTTTCCGAGGTCCCAATGTTGAGCACCCTGTAAAGGTTGGCCCAAAAATGTGTGATAATATAAATAAAAGTTGTATTTTTGAGTTTGTACTAGTGTCCTTTTAGCCCGGAAGGTAGCGTTGCAAATGACACAGTCATTTCAGGTCGTCTAATTCTTATCACAAGTAATTCTTATTGGGTGGTCATTTAATGATCTGAGCGTAAGCTGCTCAAGTAGCGGTGGACCTAGTCGTGAGAGAATGTCAATTATCTATGTAAAAAAAATAATCTAAAAATTATTTCAGGTCGTTTCAAAATTTGTACAGCAAATGTTTATATGATGACAATAAATATTTAAAAAGTCAGCTGCAAAGATAATGGGGGATTATGCGTCAGCTGCTTATATAAACCTGTATAAAAAATAATTATTGTAAAATCATTTCAGGTTAGAAAATTCAAAGCCAAACCAGAAAATCTCGAACTCATTGAAGAGCAGTGTCTAACCAGAAATAACCAAGATATCGGTATCCAGAATAAACAATATTGGAGATTTTAATGAATAATACAGAGATATAGAAAACTAAACGTTATATGTTATCAAATACCATGGATCGTTAATATTTATATATATGTAATGTATTGCAGCTGAAGGTCGACAGCCTTTTGGAAAACCAATAAAGAACATAATAATAGTAATAATAATATTAATCCTAATTGAACAAAGTTATAAAAAAATTATCTTTTTTCTAGACTGGGTTTACGAATTATACACGTTAGTGATTGGTCCGTTGCTTTTCCCATACTAATAATTTACTGGAATATGCAGCGTCGACATTATTATTCTCTAAATTACCTTCAACTATGTAAACTGCACTATCTGGATTAAGGTTTACATAACCCACTTGCCGGTTAACCTGCTACATGAGTGACGTTCCTTATGATGAGTCTTGAAGATAGTTGTAATTAGAGGTTAGTATGACATAAGGAATTTATGTTCTCAGAATGTATACCAGTATGTATTTAATACTTAAGTAAATTTGCACAGTGGCAACGACAACGTGCAGCAGTTTATTAAGAGGCTAACTACACTGCTTAATATTAGGATAATGAAGAATAATATTATGTATCTAGCAAATAACTCTGCTGTGGTATCGGAACTTAAGAAAAGGAGTTGTTGGTCCGCGGGCAGCGCGTGTACCTATAATGCACGGTAGGGGTTTTAAATGGAATGCTACTTATAGCGGCTCTGGAAATAAGATTTCTTAAAAATCCAAAAATACGCCCTCAAATACTTTTTATGGGCCTCGGTTTTGTCATGTAAAATAAATTGAAACCCCAAAGCGTAGCTTTAAAACTGTAATGTCACTTTTTAGCGTGACAACTATTACTTTGTTTTTTATGGCCTACTTGCCAAAAGTGAATAAGATGCCTGATATTTGGAGAATTTTGCAAAAAACTATAAATGAGTTAAAAACTATTCTAGATAGGTATAAGGATACCCTATGTGGTTAGGGGAAAGGTTTTCTCCTATCTATTGAATAAACCAGCAACGTAGTATCGTATTTTAAAAAAATTAATTTATTTAAAAAATGTTGATAAAGATCAGAAATAGTATATTACATAACAAGTGTTGAAAGTGGTACTTTTCAAACTATAGGAGGAATTTAGCACGAGGCGTTAGCCGAGTGCGGAAATTCTCCGAGTGTGAGAAAATCACTTTCACACGAGTAATGTAGACAATTTTTCTTACGACCATACAAAATAATCAAAAAGAGTTTGATTTGTTTTTAATAGTTTGTCGGTATCACCATTGTGTTGAACAAATTTTTTCAACACTTAAGTTGAAAATATTATTTCACATCTAGAGTTGAAAAAAATAAAAACAATGCCCACTTACACATTTTAACTTACCTAGATTTAAATAAAACTTTAACTTTTTCTTCTATTTGTTTACGCACATCATACTTACTATACAGTGAAAAAATTTCGTTGCTGATTTTTTAGCTGCTTGCATTCTTTGAATAAAACAATAATATACCTAAATATACATACAAAAAAAAACACAAAACTAAAACCACAGAAAATATAGCTACGCAACTATATTTTCTGTGCTAAAACATAATCTCAACATTATAGAAAGATAGAGATGGAGTTAAATATCGATAGCTTGTTAATTACAAAGTTCAATCTATATTCGATTTGTTTTGAATATTGCTAAAATAAATTTACTTGCATAAAGCACATTTACTTGTCCCATATCCTTAAGGAGTACGCGCATTGAATCGACTTGGACCGGTCGACTTGGCAAAGAACAGTCGGCCGTTTTTGATATTCTTCATGAAATTAAATTAGGCCCCGCGGACTGCGTCGGACTTGGCGACTCGGCTCGGTCGACTCGACCCGGCAACAACTGAGTTTGCTTGGAGGGGCAAAAACTACCGACTGCTCTTTGCCGAGTCGACCGGTCCGAGTCGATTCAATGCGTGTACTCCTTTAAACATTGTATGTGTATTTTTATCCGACATAATTGTAAAATTATAAATCGGTATTTCCTAGGGTATTCTATTTCTCTGTCCCTTTTTTTCTGTGGTTCAACTCAGTTGACATGTTTGGTGGGTTGCCTGACATTTCCTTTTTTGATATATTATTATTTTTACCATAAATACTCTTAGGTTCCCAAAAATAATGAAAAAAAAAAGGTTTTTTTTTTATTTGCAGTAATGCCCAAGTATACTTTACCGCATCCAGCACCCCAATTCGCTCCACGGGCCCCGAAAATTTGTTATTTTTTAAATAGTTGTGTTGTCAAATTCGTCGGCCATTAGCTGTTTTATATTTCAACACACGTATTGAAAGAAAATATTTCAACACGCGTGTGATATTAAGGTTGAATTCTCAACGTCATTCAATCTATTGCCAACCTATAACCTATTTCGCGTTGATTTTTTAAGTATATTATTTTAATAACTAACATTTAAAGAAAATCAATATCGTCGGTATATTATTTAGGTAGTATCTGATATATTACAAAAATATCAATTTATTTCATTGCTAATTTTAGGAGAACTGTATAGTGAAAGAACAATGAGTGACAATGACATAATAATGTTAAAAAAAATCTTACCCGATATTTTTCGCTATACAATTCTCCTAAAATAAGTTATGAAATTCCTTGATATTTATTAAATATGTCAATTATTACCTATAGAATATCAAGTCGATACTGATTTTCTTTAAATTTTGTATAAAAGCTAGAAAACATAAATAAATCTACGCGAAATAGGTTATAGGTTGGCAAGCATGTTGATACTCCCACCTTAAGGACTTTCTAGCCAAGTTAGGCGTGCTTTTTTTCTCATTTTCCTAGGTGGTCGTAGGAAAATGTTAATTTTCTACTACCCTGTATCTAAAATTTAATTATCAAGCACAATAATGTCAAATTCCATAATCGCAATTTAGAGTTTCACTCTTTTATCTTTGAAAATATATTCAATTTTAGGCGATACCCTGTTAAAGGTCAAGATTTTTTTTTTCAGAAACGGATAGAGTAGAATTCAAAAACATGTAATAAAAGTTATTGGAAATAAAGAAAAGAAAATATGGTAAAAAAATAAGGGTGTTCCATTTTAAAAAAGGAATTTTAAGACATCTCCCATTATTTATAACCGGAAGTGGCCTATGGTCGCTGTTATTAATTTGAGGATAGTGTATCCAAAAGCCCCATTGCCCAAATTTGTAGGATTATATTCGTATATTCTGTGCTAATACTTTTAATGCTAAAGAAATCGCGGGAAGAAGCTAAGTAGGTAGAGGGTGGTCCACGTAAGATAACCCACTATCCGATCTCAAAATCTGTAAGACACATATCTGTAAACAAAAGTTAAATACAACAGTTTTACAGATATTGGAATATTTCTGAGAACACTGGCCCTTTTTCTTTTCAACAAATTGTTTATTCAAGCTTTTTATTTTCGTTACAATTTTGATATGTTTTATTATACCGTTTGAAAGTGGGCTTCTCCTAAGCAATGCTTAAAGGATTGCTACCATAGAATTGTATTTATTTACAACAACAACAATTACTTAATTTTAGTCGTGCTTCGTTGCTATATACAGGCATTTTTCTAAACAATTTTGTCGAAATAACGTTTCCAATAAATATATAACGTCTGTTCAATGACCGCTGACCGTTACGTCACGACTAGTGCTTATCTTTCTAGCATTCGTGAACTAGGTGAGATAGTAAATTTGCGTCAATAATGAATGTCGTATAATTTTACCAGTTTACAACAAGCATTAATTTTAAAATTTTTTGGTGATTTCCTAAAAAGAAAGTGATGCCGGAAAGACTATTTACCATTTAACGCAGTTTACGAGGTAAGTAGATATAATAAAGCAGGAATAATTGTGAATACGTAAATAATAAACATGAAAAATATATGGTAAAGTTTTTATAAATATCTATCTGTTTTAGAGAGTTTCTGATGCTTTAGGAGTTTCGTGTTCAACAATCCAATGGATTAAGGCAAGGGGGGATAGAACAGGATGTAGATTCTAAGAATAGCAATAATGTAGCTATTTTGTCATCCCGTGGTCGACAACTTCACGAAATTCATGAACATAGCATAAGAGAGCGTATTTATGGGATGTATAGAGCTGGTGAACACGTTACCATTCGCTCAATACAACTAAACCTTAAAATCATTGATGGTATTGAAATATTCACTTGTTCATTAGCGGACCGTTTAAAAAAATTAAAATGTAAATAGCGTAAATGTACTGTATAAAAAAGGCGTTTTTTAATAGAGCAACCCCATATAGCCCAAAAACCAGTAGAGTTTTTAAGAGAATTTAAGAACAACGACAACTCTTAATTTTCCTTAAAACCTGTTTTCTCTGGATGAAAACTGGATATACAGTAAAGGAGCTTTTAGTCGAATTTGGCAAGGTAATACCCTTTATACAGTTAAAGAAAATCGTCAGAGTATGTATGGTCTATTATTCGACATACTGGTTCAGAAAATAGATTTGTGGATAATGCAAGTTTGATATTCAAGTCTGGCCTGAAATCTGGTGATTATCATGATTTGATAAATAGTGAAAACTTTGAGAGATAGTTTGAAGAAAAATTGTTACCAAACTTGGAAAAGCCGTCGCTAATTTTCATGGATAACGCCACCTCTTATTCTTGACTAATAATTGATAAAATTTCAAATATAAGTTGGCAAAATCGATTACTTATTGCATGGTTAAAACAAAGACCAATTCCTGTTTCACCATTTGCAATAAAGGATCAGAACTGGATAATAGTGAAGCAGCATATCCCAAAATGTTAAATACGTCTCCCGACAATAGTCTCTAAGTCTATATAATGGCATCGCTAGGATAGTAGTATACGGAATTTTAGCCATTCACTTAAAACATTAAAATTACTTTTTTTTAGAATTATTTCACTATTTTTATTCATGGTTTAAAATTCATATCTCGGGCTTTCACATGATGTATGAACTGAACTAATAAATAATAATATTCAATAATGATAAATTCTATTACAGAGTAGGTTTTAAGAGCCATTATAGAGGGTGCTTTGGGACATTTACCGACAGGTTTAAGTTTCAAAAATTTTGATTGGTGAATAAATAAAAACAAACATCAAATTTTACCAAATTTGCTCTTAAATTCTTGGCGTTCTTTAGTTTATCTGCAATCAGTTAATAATAGGTTTATATTATTTGTGATACCCTGTATAGAGTGTTTTATTTAAAATAAGATAGTTGGTACTTAGTCAGGAGAAACTAAATACTCTTGTCTAGACATGACAATACTCTAAAAATATAGGTTAATCCAAAAAACTTTTGCATTTAACTTGTTTTTAAATAGGTCTATAGATTCTGAGTTCGGATAGTCGGTCATCTTACGTAGACCAACCTGTATCTGTATAACTCTTTTTAGTTTACACAATAATTACTCTTTAATAGCTATTTTCCTGAATTATTAATACTTTACCTTAATGGAATTTAAACAGAATGAAGTTTTCTTTGCGAAGTTTATTAAGTTACTTTAAAGCTCCGGATAAGTTTTTAAGAAAAGCAATATCTCCGTTACGCCTCAGGGATACCTTTAATGGTGTCGAAACGAAACAAAGAAAGATAAAAGGAGTAGATGAATTTATAGGTTTACAAACAAATAACTCTTTGTAAACTTATTTTCTATATTGATTATTATTAGTGTTTAAATGCTTTCATATTCGTCTTTAGTAAAAACATTTTGAATAAAAATTTAAATCGTCAATATCTACTTAAAGTATTATAGGGGTTTAATGCTCGCTTGCACCAACAGAGATAGGACTTACTTAAGACTAAGAATTCCTTAAATTTAGGTTAAGTACCGATTTCGTTTGCACCACTATTAATTCCACACTTAAGGAGGCTTATGGAAGCTCTTACTTAAGGACTCAATTTTTTCCACCTGAATTGTTTCCTACGAAAGGAGTTGTTGATTTGTCAAAAATGATGGTCAATTTTAACCTACAACGTTTAAAATCAGGAGAAAAATCATAATACTTTAATTCTTTTAGAAAGAAAACGTTTAGTGATGATCTAGATGTACTAATTGTGCAAAATAGCTTTCGAAGGAGAGTATATAATAGGGAAAACTCATATTTTGATAAAATGGATAATTTAACTTTTTTTAAAAAAATTGTTCAAGATGACAAACGGTATTAAATATTCTGGAGCAAATAAAAGAGGACTTAGAGTATGACCATTGACCATGTCTTGATAATTTCTTGTAATATTTTAATAACAGATAATACATTATAGGAATAATAGTTTGTAAAACTTATAAAGGGATAAGCAAATTTTGAAAAGTTGATCCCCATATTAAAGTTAAATATTGTAAATGAGAGTGAATAATAGCAAAACAAATAGGACTTAACATATAATAATTTGGAGTCAAAAAACTGAGTTTTTTAAAATCCCCACTGGTTCAACTATTTTCTGTTTAATATATTCAATGTGTTCACTCCAAATATTAGCTTCATCTATTATCAACCCCAAAAATTTAATTTTATTTGATTGTTTTAAATGCCCGACTTTTCCTTCCTATACATAAAAAAGAGGATTTTTCCAAATTTAATGTTAATTTATGACTACACATCCATAATTCAATGATTTTCATATCATGATTTATAAAATTTTGTATAATTTCATATGAATCAGCGATGTATAAAATAGTTGTATTATTAGCAAACAATCTAATTTTACCTTTCAATTTTAATTTAAATCTAGAATTAATATAAATATGGAAAAATAAAGGGGCCAAAATCAAACCTTGCGGAACACCACAATTAATATGGAGAAATTTGCTATGTTTATTTTTGATACGAACTTTTTGTTTCCGCTGATTCAAATAGTTTCTAAACAAGTCAAAAACTACACCCGAAATACCCACCTTATCAAGTTTTTTTAAAAGAATAGAAAGATTTACTGTATCAAAAGCTTTGCAAAAATCTAGAGAAACAAGTGTACATTTTTGGCAGCTATCATATGCCATTTGAATTTCTGAAATTAAATCAACAGCTGCAGAATATGTATCACTTGATTCTCGAAAGCCATATTGCCATTTAGATAAAAAAATTTATTGAATTTGAATGTAAATTAAGACTAAGTATCCTTTACTATTCTTTCAAAAATCTTTGACATTATTGGCAACACTGATATCGGCCGGTAATTATTTAGTTGTTGTTTATCGCCTGATTTAAAAATTGGTCTAACGTCAGCAATCTTCATTTCTTGAGGCACTTAGCCAGTTTTTAGAGAATGATTTACTAATTTACACATTACAGGAGTTAATGCACATTTACAGTTTTTACATTTCTATTTTTTAATTTTTTTTAATTTTAATTTTGTTAATCTACTGTTATTGTACTCCAAATCCTAAATTTTTTTCATGTGCTGAAGTGGTGTAAGTTTTACTTTTTCCTTTCACCGCATTAAAACATTGTTAATTTGGACCCTATACTTTATTTTATGTAAAATGCCCTTTTAAATAAAGCGGAAACGAATATATTAGGAAAATTAATTTCCATACTGTCCCTCAAATTTTACGTTAATGGTAGCATTTCTAAGCCTAATTGTTACCCGGGCGTTTAAAATTTGGCTCCTTTTCAAGCCATTTTGCTAATTTGTACAAAAACGTTGTCCATTTGAAAACTTACGACCCTGGGTTTATTAATGAATTAATGTTCTGTAATTTTCCCATTTATCAAAATATGCCTTAGGTTTTGTTGTTAAAATTATTTATGGGAACGAGTTAATTTTTGTCACAAAATAGCGTCTAGCCGAAATTAAACATCCTTTCAAAATTTTTGAATCTTTCAAACTTTTTAATTTGGAGATAGTTGTGCAAAGTATATAGATTTAAGAGCAAACAGTAGTGATGCATTAGCAATTTTACTTTCCTGTCAATATTTCCTTTTCAAAGAAGTAGTATATTTTTTAAAGAGACCCGATTCTACCGTGCGAGCAAAAATGATTTGCATTAAAGAGGACTTGGAATAAAAAACGTAAGCAGTGGCGTAGCCAGGTGGGGGCCAGGAGGGGCGCCTGCCCCCCCCCCCGCCCCACTTGCATGGCGCCCCTTGCCGCTTGGTGCCCGTATGCAAAATAAAAATATACTTTAATTACACCCTGTAACATTTATTGAAATTGAAAATAATTTGGTATTCTATTATATGTATTTTGAAAAACAAACACCATATTTTTAATAATAATAATAATAGTGGTTCTAAAAAATCATAAAGCGCCCCCATATATGTTCGCCCCTCCCGCCCCGCAAGGCTGGCTACGCCACTGAAAGTAAGACTTGGTTTAGATCACAATGATATGGTGACGATATATTTAACCAAATCTAGGTTAAAATTTTGTCAAATTCATGTTATGACATGATATGCCAAACTAATAAGTAATAAAATAAGTAGACAAATACAAATTTATTTTTGGTGTTTAAAAATGTATAATACTTGCACTTTATAAGGAAATAAATTTTGCTGCTTCTTAAGAATAGTGCTGCATGTTCCATAAGATCTTCCCACTTCTTGGGACAGGCGTGTTATACAATTTGTTGGCGTATTTTACATTATTTCACGAACGTTTGCAACAAGTTCTTCTGTTCTTACAGAGGTCTTCCTGCTTCTTTTTTGTGTTGTATAGAATATGTTTTCCTAAATACAGCCACGGTTCTTTTCAGGCAATGATAAAAATCCCCAGCAATAAAAGCAACGTTAGGAAAATGTTCGTGAAAATCGTCCATGCACAAACCCGAATTATATTGCCACTCGCTATTTACTCTAACCCCGTTTCGAAAATACGCTTCAACCATGAATGTTTTGTGCTGTTCCGTAAAGCCCATTGTGTGAATTGTTCAAAAAATTGGAAAAATTAGCGATGAATCAAGTAACTTGTAACGACTGTCAAAGATGACGGAATAACTGATTGATTGTTAATTCAGGTAGTTACTGACACCCAACCCAGCAGGTATTAAGCTCTACGGCTAAGCATTACGTCCTTAGATGCAACGCCCTCTTTGATGCTGATAATTTTTGCTCGCACGGTATTATAAACAAATCAAGAAAACACAAAGTCGGCGTCTCGTCAAATACAAATTATTTGTTTATTTTATAAACCAAACAGAGAACGAGACGAGAGTGGTCCGGTCTCCTGCGAGACGAAAGGAGATATTTTTCTACGAGAATATCATGGGACGAGACAAAAATATGCGAGAACGGGAAATCCCGCAAAATCTTAGTGATTAGGATTTGCGATAAACTTTAAAAAGAATCCCGTTAGTATTACTCGAAAAAAAGTTATCTTTATTACCGATATTGCAAGGTGGCCAGGGAAAAATCCGAATACGTTGCCGAAAGACAATGGAAATAAATATAGTTTAAAAAAAAAACTAAAAAACACGCTTTAATAATTAATCAAACTAAAAAGCGGAAAATAAATATGGTTTAAAATAATTCTTGGAATTCTTAATATAGGCAGAAAATAATAATGAACGGTAAACATTAGTATTATTGTGAAAGAAGCGTGGGGTGCTCGATATACGAAAAATATAGCACAAAGCAACCCACGCTTTTTTTTCACTATAATACTAATGTTTATGCTTTATTATTATTTTCTGCCTATATTAAGAATTTTAAGAATTATTTTAAACTATATTTATTTTCCGCTTTTTAGTTTGATAAATAATTATTAAAGCGTGTTTTTTAGTTTTTTTAAACTATATTTATTTTTAATTTTTTAGTTTGAGTTATTGTTAAGAAAAAAAAAATTATTGAGTAGATTGAACTAGATTAGTAGATTATTGTCAGCGGTTCTTAATAAGTCTACAAATTTAAATTAAATCTGACCCTATAAAGTGTGTTAAAATTGGGTTCAAAGAAGTCGGTTACAAACAAACATACATACAAACCCGAACAAACGACAAAAATAAAAAAGAAATTGTCTAAATTTTATTTTGACGGGTAGAATTTTTATAAAAAAATTTAGCAACAATATCTATACGACCCCACGTTTGTGTCATTACTATCGGTTATTGTAATATTTCTGACATATTGACAGGTGTCAAATTTTAACAAGAGAATTTTTTGCATATTTTTTTCAACTTTCCACCGTCAATATACATATGACCTTAATTATAGTCTTTTCATTAATATAATTTTTTTTTAAACGATTTCACGTATTGACAGCTGTCAAACTTTGACAGCAGAATTTTTTGCTTATTTTTCCCGAAGTCTCCGCATCGAATACTATATGACCCCATAATTTGTTTCGTCAAAATCGCTTCTTCGCTTTATACTTGACAGCTGTCAAAATTTGACAGAAGAATTTTTTGTGTGTAGATTATTGTATTGTCAGCGGTTCTTGATAAGTCTACAAAATTTAAATTAAATCTGACCGTTTAAAGTGGGTCAAAATCGGGTTCAAAGAAGTCGGTTACAAACATAGTAATACATACAAACATACAGGTGAAGCTAATAAAGGCGTGTTTAAAAGGACCAAAAGGAAAAATTAACCTTTTTTTATAACGTCTCTTGTTTTTGTAGAAATTTTTGATACAGAAAACAATTTGATAAACGATAATCGCTATCGATAATTAAGTATAATATTATGTCAGTTTCAGCAAATTATAGGGAGTAAACTACATACTATTTTGATGGTGGCCAGTTATCTCTGGGAATCGCTAGTACCATTTTTTTTCTTTAAATCATAACTGGTCGAAATAACTCCGTGGTTTATTATGAACGCCAATCAGCCCAAGCTATAAAGCCATTCAATTGTTTTACAAAACTGTGCTGTCGAAAACAGACGCTTACTGGTTTTTTCTCTTTCTACCTGACTGGATCTAAAATTATCTATTTTTCTATTTCATGTACCGGTACAGGTGATCTTGAACTTTTTCCAACTTCAAATTGATCGCAAACGCCTAAACGGTTTATTATTAGTGGCACATGCGTAGTGCACCCGTGAACATTATCGATTTATCGTTATTATGGACCTAATAAAATTAGCCATATATGTCGTTTTTGATCTGAAAAATCGTGGAAGTTTGTTAATTTTTATATTTTGACCAGTGTTACAACATATTATCGAAATGTTTACGGTAGCATCATCGGGCTTGGCGTCAAATTTTTATGGGAACCTTTCGGAAGTATCCGACCTTGTCTACTCGTGAAAATTGTGAAAAATTTCAGGCGGCCTACACCTATTTTCAACGTACTGACAAAACTGAAAAAAAATATACTTTAAAAGACTGTTTAAGTTTAAAGTAAGACTCTATAAAAAGCACTATTGGCTGTGCGATTTGTTTTATTTCCCATGCTTGTGCCTACATGACTATTGTTTGCTCCATAGAAAATCGGAAACCTGTTCGATAAAAAGTAAGAACAGGTATCACTGATCTATAAATATGTTAGTATGTATTAATTTTTTTAATTTTTCTTTTAAAACACTCCCAATTTCGTATAATTATTGTTGAGGTCCCAGTGTATTCTTCATGAACCGCCACTAACTAAAACTCGTAAAGTATTTTTCACAATAAATGGTTGACTCCGTTTAACTACCTGGGACGTTTTGCAAGAGCTCGGCCATAAAAATGCAAATAAACTGTCGGTCAGGGTCGGATATAATTTGTAATTATAGCAGGTAATATTTAACTATCTTGTGCTTGCGATAACATCTTTCAGTTTATATAATATTAATAACGAATTAAATATCTAAAGTCCTACCCTGTAGTGTATTTGTTTGTTGATTGTGTATAACAATGGGATTAAACCGGTAGTTTTATTGCAGTCAATAAGTCGATACCATTTAGGGTGAAAAATGCTTTACCCAGCTTTATTATTAATAATTATTATTATGTACGGAGGATCCACAATTAGTATTGCCACTAGTTGGCGTTCATTGGGTAAAATCATCAAAATAGCACAAAATTGTTAAGTCTGGCAAACCCGTAGCCAATATAACCAAACGCGTTTAGACACAATTTTTACAGGATATTTTTTTATGACGTCATAGTGCGAGTGGCAATATGTTAAGGAGGCGAGATTTGGAAAAAATCTCGAAACGAGAGTTTTCCAAAAAGTGCGAGATTTCTCGTCTCGTGTATATGGGCATCATCATACTTAAAATTGTAAATGTTAAAATTTTTCCATATTGCCAATAGAAAAGCCTACGAAGTTTTCTTACCCAACATTTACACATAAAAATTGAAATTACAATAATAAGAAACATGTAATCAACATTACAGTAGTGTAGTGTAGTGGTTAAAGTAGGGTGAGAGATTCGCTGGTAGCTCACGGTCTAAAATCCTGCTTAGAAATTAAATAGAAGAAGATACGTCAAAATTGTTGTACTGCTTGCATGAAAAAAGAAGGCGGGAAAAATGTGTGGTTATTTACAAATTATTTGTTAATATAAATAAAAATGAAATAGGGCTCGAAATTAAAAGCGCCGTTGACACAGGTAACCGTAGAACTATTTTTTGCTTTAGTAATTTTAAGCTTTTCTAATAAATCTTACTAATCCCTGCGTATTCCATTCCAAAAGACAGTTGCATGCACACTTGTCGGATATGCCACTACGTGTTGTTTTTAATTGTTTTCGCGAACACAATAATTATCTCCTCATAAATCTAACTTTTTGCTCTTATGGCATTCGTGAATAATGATAATATTTTCAGATACTGAGAATTAATGCCCTGATTTGAGTAAATGATATGCAAATGCTAATTTAGTGTAAGTGCGGATAAATACCAAACCAAATTTTTCAAATTTCTTAGGTATGTTAGTCAACTCCAAATAATGCTAGTTTGTCGTCACTAAATTTAAGATGTGGAGGTAGATTATGACCGAAACGTTGATATTTGATTAAAGTCAAAGACCTCTTATAAATAAACCAGATTGTTTACATTTTAAAGCAATCAAAGATCCCAGGTTTCCCAATTTGTCTGGTGAGCTGTATGGTCCACTGCACTTAACGCATGCATCAAAGAATACCTGTTGCCAAACTTCCTGTTAAGTCACATATTTTTAGATTCATAGAATTAATAAAATGCATGTTTTACAGGTATAATTGCAGGTAAGCTACAAAAGTTAAATCTTCATAAAATTAAAAAAAATATATCTGAGATTTAATTGGAAAGGATTAAACTATTATTAATTAAAATATTTGATATCAGTTGAGTAAAATATAATCGGTAATCATTCTTACATTAACCAGTTTTAAATAAGATGGCTTAATCGCAGACTCTTTGATTTATTTAATCAGTAGGAAGGCAGTGTTAATTTTTTTAAATAAAGAACCCCGCACTTCTCTTATGGTAAATGGCCCTCGGTTAAACTTTCTAAATTTTTAGTATGTTGTAGAGAATTCCATTCTGATCAAAAGTGTTCCTGGCCACAACAATATCTGCCGACCAGTTTTTGAGATACAGGGTGTCCAAGTTGCAAAATATGAATTCTCAATACATTATATTTTCGTAGTTTATAATATTAATTCGTTTTGTTTTTCTAAATTTTTGTTGGCCCTGTCGTAGATAGGATAGAACACTATAAAATAGTTTAAATTTTTTTTATTATATACCGGGTGAGTGACGAAAATTAATTAATGTTTTTTTGTTAAATCATTGTGTTTTTGGCATTAAAGTAAATGTTAACAAAGTAATACTGTAGATAACAATAGCTTAGCTTAGAGCAAGCTATTAGAATTTATATTATTTATATTTATACAGGGTAACTCAAAAAAGTTAATATTTTTTTTATTAGTTTTGAAAGAAATTTTATAGATTCGATATGTACTACTTGTCGCTTATCGTATTCTTCCAAATATACAGGGATGAGATAAATTAAGGAAACAATTCAATATCTCGAAAATTGAAAAAGCCACATTAAAACCCTCGGACACCTTAATTCAGTTTTACTTTTGCGCAGACTATAAAATTATTTTGAATTATACAGGACCACTCACAAAAGCTCTACAACTGTCAACTTTGGTTTATTTAATGGAACATCCCAGTTTTTTTGGCTGTTTTGGATTTTTTGCACAATTCTAGCCAAATTTCGTATATTTCGTATAATTTGATTATAAACACATACCTTTACGCAATTGTGTTAGGAGGTATCAACACCTAGTTCTAATGAGTGTGTCACTGTCAATAGTTGCCAATAAAATATTGCTATTCTTTTGGATACAAATATTGGCTATGCGTTTAACCGAGAAGGAAAGGATGGAAATTTTAATAATGCTTGGTACTGGTGATAAGACTAGGACACAACAGGAAGTTCGTGAAATGTTTAATAACAAATGTCCCCATAGGGAACGCATAAGTAAATCAGCAGTGAGCAAAATTGAAAGAAAATGGAGGGATACTGGCAATGTGAAGGATCTTACTGGAAAACGTCGCCCTACGATTTCAGATGAAAAAAAGTTAGATCTTCTGTTAACCTATGAGGAAAATCCACATTCTTCGACGACCCAAGCGGCATGTGATAACGATGTACACAGAACAACGGTGGCAAAGATTTTGAAAGAAGTAAAGTTTCACCCTTATAAATTACAATTCGTTCAAGAGTTATTAGATGATGATCCACATCGCATGTGTAATAATAATAGATTTTTTGTTAAAAGGATCTGTTTCTCGGATGAAGCCATATTTTGTCTCAGCGGTGAAGTCAATAAACAAAATTTTAGATATTGGGCGAGAGAAAACCCTCACTGGTACAGGGAAAGTCATTCACAGTATCGTCAAAGTGTGAACGTTTGGGCTGGTATTGTTGATAATAAAGTTATAGGTCCATATTTTTTTAATGCATCACTAACAGGGCAGCTGAACCTCGAGTTTTTAGAAGATAGTCTAATCCCAGCATTGGCTACTTTATATCCTAATCCAAACGATCCTGACCTCCCAATTGAAATCTGTGGTATCAACAAGACGGCGCACCGCCCATTATGCGGCTAACGTCAGAAGATATTTAGATAATACTTTTCAAGGGCGATGGATAGGGAGACGTGGCGCAATAGAGTGGCCACCAAGGTCGCCGGACTTAAATCCCTTAGATTTTTTTCTTTGGAGATATATTAAAGGCATCGTGTACAAAAATAAGCCCGATACAGTCGAAATTCTAAAAGATAGAATTCGTAATGTGATAAGAAGTATTCAACCAGATGTAGTTAATAATGTGCAACAGGAATTTGTTGACCGACTATGGCACTGCAGAGCTGTAAATGGTGGCCATTTTCAACAGTTCCTAAAGTAGTAGTTCTGTTTAATATTTAGTTCTGTTTTGCGATGTTGCTTGAATCAATATATTTCTCAATTGTTTGAAACATTTGACATTTTAAATGTCTAATTTTAATTCATTAAACTATTAGGTAGAATATACAACTTTTCCTTCACTTAAGTCATTTTATTTTACATTTCTTTACTGTATCAAATTTGTAATTCTTCTATAAATATCTCTAAAACTGTCAATTTTAGTCATATGTTATGTTATACGAAATTTGACTAGAATTGTGCAGAAAATCCAAAACAGCCAAAAAAACTGGGGTGTTCCATTAAAAAAAACAAAGTTGACAGTTGTAGAGCTTTTGTGAGTGGTCCTGTATAATTCAAAATAATTTTATAGTCTGCGCAAAAGTAAAATTAAATTTAGGTGTCCGAGGGTTTTAAGGTTGCTTTTTCAATTTTCGAGATATTGAATTATTTCCTTAATTTATCTCATCCCTGTATATAATTATCAAGGTTATACAGAGTGTTTCCGATGATAAGCGATAGAAAAATACCATAAAAATGCATGTATTTAAAAATCACCTGGTATATTAAAAATGAATCGGTTAAATTTCGTTATTTTTTAATATTTTTTGCTTGAAGTGTCTTACTTACATGTTTGCTATTGATTTCCCTTTTCCTATGATCAGTTCTGGAGATATACAGCGTCGGACAGGCTCAAAGCTCAAAAAATAAGCAAATAAAATAATAATTTTTTTAAATTTCAATAAAATTTGTTATGTAAATTTGATGCTATACAGGGTGTTTCGAATAATTAGGGGTCAACCTATTATTTTTGGATAAAATAATTGTTCATAGTTTATATATACAGTGTGTGTATAAAGTCTGGAAACGGCTTAATAACATCACAATTTACTGGCCGATTTAAACCAAAGTTGGTACAGTTGTGTAAGAGGATCTAACGCACCGAATGACGATATTGGCGTTGTTGCCAGCTTTTTAGTTTGCCTGGAATTCGAACGAATTTTATATTTTTAAATATAACACCCAGTATATTTTTACATTTTTAAATTCCACATAAAATTATAATTATATTTTATTAAATGCATTATTAGTCTATAGCTCATAGTTTCCGAGATATTGACTCTCGAAAAGTGACATTTTTGAACTTTGACAGCTTATAACTTTCTAACAGTACGTCTTAGAGCAAAACGGCTTACATGTCCCTATCTTCAATTTTTATTATCTTCCCAAAAAAATCAACTTCCAGTTAAACCGGAACAACTATATTTCCTGCTTTCGAGTTACATCCGGTTTAACCGGAAGTTGATTTTTTTGGTAATATAATAAAAATTGAAGATAGGGACATGTAAGCCGTTTTGCTCTAAGACGTACTGTTAGAAAGGTATAAGCTGTCAAAGTTCAAAAATGTCACTTTTCGAGAGTCAATATCTCGGAAACATTGAAGTATAGACTAATAATGCATCTAATAAAAAATAATTATAATTTTATGTGAAATTTAAAAATGTAAAAATATACTGGGTGTTATATTTAAAAATATAAAATTCGTTCGAATTCCAGACAAACCAAAAACCTGGCAACAACGCCAATATCGTCATTCGGTGCGTTAGATCCTCTTACACAACTGTACCAAATTTGGTTTAAATCGGCCAGTAAATTGTGATGTTATTAAGCCGTTTCCAGACTTTATACACACACTGTATATATATTTCTTATTTGCAATACAGTGTTAGAATACCCTAATTATTCGAAGCACCCTGTATAGCATTAAATATTTATTTATTTTTAACCATAAAATTTTTATGTTATTTTTCTATCGCTTATCATCGGAAATACTCTGTATAACCTTGATAATTATATATTTGGAAGAATACGATAAGCGACAAGTAGTACATATAGAAATATCTACAAAATTTCTTTCAAAACTAATAAAAAAAATATTAACTTTTTTGAGTTACCCTGTATAAATATAAATAATATAAATTCTAATAGCATGCTCTAAGCTAATGTCATCTACACTATTACTTTGTTAACTTTTAATTTAATGCCGAAAACACAATGATTCAACAAAAAATATTAAATAATTTTCGTCACTCACCCGGTATATAATAAAAAAATGTTAACTATTTTTATAGTATTCTATCCTATCTACAAGAGGGCCAACAAAAATTTAGAAAAACAAAACGAATTAATATTATAAACTAAGAAAATATAATGTATTGAGAATTCATATTTTGCAACTTGGACACCCTGTATCTCAAAAACTGGTATGCAGATATTGTTGTGGCCATGAACACTTTTGATCCGAATGGCATTCTCTACAACATACTAAAAATTTAGAAATTTTAACCGAGGGCCATTTTCCATAAGAGAAGTGCGGGGTTCTTTGGTATAGCCCTGTATTTACTCAATACTTACTCAGTTAATTTTAATTTAAAATTTAATAGTTTTTTAATTTTTGTACAATATGGGATACCTACCAAAATGCATTTTGCAAAATGAAATGTTTTATATTATTATAGAAATAATAACAATGCGACTTACCGGAAAAAAATACATAAAAGCAAAGTAACACAGAAACCTTTATGTCAAACATCATAACGGAACTATAATCATCAATGATTTATAAATCTTTTTTTTATTAATGATTTATTATTATACCCAAATATCAGTGTTATTAGCATGTAATTACTATGTATGTCTTATAGATAACCTTTTTTTTGGAACTATGTCAATTCTTAGAAAAACATAAACACGCAATAAACATTTTATAATTAGGCTTATAGATAACCTTTTGTTAAAGCTTTATATACCGGGTGTCCAGAAGTCCTGAAGAAACCACTTACTATTCGTATAATTTTCTTTTAAAACTTGGGGGACCCTTAAAATCAGACCGAATGTACCGTCCATCAACATCTACCTATACACAACCAGTGTGTATACTGGCATGTTTAACGGTTAAAGACAGTGATGTTTCTTGAATGACAGAAGAATTTTTAATTTGCATTGTCTTTATTTGTTTTAAATCACCACGTTTCAACTGGTATGTATCTCCAGGTATAGTTTTATCCGAACCAAATAGGTATTTGTGGGTACAGATCCCAAGGTGAATCTTCTACCGGCCAAAATCGAATTCGATTGTCAAACTGAACAAACCCGAACATTGTTTGTTTGTTTACGCTAACTTTGATCAATACATTCGCCCGTAGCCGTAGTGCCCGCGCTCAACCGAATAACTAAGTACTTTTTGTGCGAATTTCTCTCACCAGCGTGAATTTCGACCTTTTACTCGTCGCCAAGTAGTGATGATCCATGATCACACACTTGCATAATGTAACCACAGGTATTTACTTATACACATTTATTAGGTAACCTTACACAACGTGTATTTAAAAAATTGTGTGTGCTTAAGACCACACGACAGAAGTGAAAACTTCAACAAGGTTAATTCAGTGCCCACAAAAAAGTGCTAAACGCACCTAAAGAAGTTTTCACTTCAAAAATAACATAAACTTGGAATACGGGATAATTTTACTGCATACGAAAAAAGATATTTCCTAAAATTGAACAACCCTTGAATTTTTACATCTTCAACAGAAGTCAGAAATCATAATAAATTAGGTCCATGGAATAAGCAATTATGGTAAACCTAATTACCTTACTTCACCCTACGTAAATATATAATTTAAAAAATGCCAGAACATACCTGAGACGCAACAAGTGTCGCACACTGTTTCCACGTCATGCTCTTTCATATAACGTTTACGAATAAACAGACCGGAAGGTCAGGGTCAGTTCGGATTGAATATAGGAGTCGAATTCGAGCATTACACAGCCGAACCTGACGCTGACGCGTGACGGCACAAAAAGTGCTAAACGCGCCTAAAGAAGTTTTCACTTCAATAATACAGATAACGTGACGGGATTCGCATGGAATGCTTGGCCGGATATCGATGATGTACTGAAGACATCCGGGTACTTTGTATACTTGTCGCACGTTGCCATGGCAACTACGACGTCATTATAAATGCGCTAATACATTACAACTATGATAGAGTTGGCAAAAAATTACTTTCCGGTCTAGACCACTATGATGATATCTTCCGACTTTCCGGGTTTAAGTATTTGGGTTTCAATAATACGTTAATATACATCGATATAACAAAGCCTCCGTGGTGCAACTTACCGGAACTATATAACGCCGGAATCGCGTCAGAATGAACGTAAACTGAAAATACAGACGCCTACATGGATCATTTGTTTTTCGATCAGGGTTAGTGACTCGAAGCGCTTGTTTACATGCATCAAATCGAATTAAGGCCAATAATGATAAAAATTCACATCAAAATGTTAAATTAATGGGTCAATTCTGTAACGAAGTTTACACCGCAATAAACTGCGCCCCTTGGGAATGTGACGCCTGGTTAGGATTTTCAGTGCCCAATCAGATTGAACATTAACGTCCGTCAGGACTTTGTTCATCTGATTTTTTTAAATTAGAAAAATTTCTCATTTCGTCCAGTTAGTTTTATGCAGCCAGATATTATTATGAAGACTTAGTTAGCCCACAGACTACATTTTTGTTAGCAGCTTTGCTCGACGGGCCGCTCGACGAACAAAATGAGGAACACGAGACTGTAGCTTTGTTTACCAGTTCAACAAGAAGGTACATAATATGTACATACGTAATTATCATGAAAATTACATAAAATTATTTTTAACCAATAATTAGAAGGCTCCTTTTTGTTTATGTTGCTTATAGCAACGGGAGATTATCGCGTTAATTCTGTTAGTTCCTATTAACGTAATGAAATTAATAAGCGATAATTTTTCTAACAAAAATGAAGTGCTTTATGTCTGTTGGCAAAAGTCACTCAGAATAAAATCAAAATACATTTTGTTGCTAACATATAATTTTTATTGATACTAACCAATTGGCTTTACATATCGAACACCGGGGCTAAAACAGACATATCTAAAATTTAACTAAACTCATCGAAAATATGTTTTTTTAAGTTTCATTTGAAACTATGTAGACATGTAATTTCAGATGTTATGGTTGAAAACGAATTATTGTTTTTAATGTTCCTGAAATTTTATTAATAAACCTTAGTTACTAACAAGTCAAATCAACTTCTATTGTAAAAATATAGTTCGTCATATTTAACTAAACTCATCGGAATTATGTTTTTTTAAGTTTTATTTGAATTTAGAACTATAAAGACATTGGATTTCAGATAACAAATTTGTTATTTAATGTTTCTCACATTTAAGTAAATAAAAATGATTTGCTAACGGCTAAAATGAACTTCATTTCTAAAACTCTAATTAGTTACAATTAACTAAAGCCGCCGGGAATATGTTTTTGTAGCATTTTAACAAAAGAATTACAATAAGAAAAAACCCCAATTTATGAAATTTTCTTACCGAATCTCCCACGCAGCAGAATTAATTCCCGATAATTTTTTTCTTGGTTTCACTCATGTTTTTGTTGATAGAAAATTTCCCTCGTCTTCGACTCGGGATAAGTAATAATTCTGCTGTTAGGGAGATTATAAGTGACAATAATATATTCATGCGTAGTTGCTAATATTTTTCATGGCAGGGTCATTTTAATCATTTTATAATAATTATATTGAGGCTCTATATATATGTCGTAGGCTGATAGTGAAATCCGTCATTTCATGAAAAGCCTAGTCACTTCATGAAGCGTCGGCAGATTGTGTAAAAACATGAAATTACACGATCTGCCGCGTCACTTCATGAAGAGACCTTGACGTTTCGGCATATTATGTATAACACAATCTGCCTAATTTTAAATATCGTCAGTTCATAAAATGCCACAAAAACAAGGCATATTGTGTAATTCCGTCTAAATAGTATATTGGCAACTGGTTTGTTCGGGTTTGTCAGAGCATTTTTTTTATTTTTATAAAATAATATTAGTTGAAAAAATTTAATTAAAAAAAAAATGCTCTGGGGAATAACGAACAAACCAGTTGCCAATATACCTTTTAGATGGAATTACACAATCTGCCGACTGACATGACATCGTTAGGTACTACATGAAGTGACGATATTTAAAATTAGGCAGATTGTGTTATACATAATACGCCGAAACGTCAAGGTCTCTTCATGAAGTGACGCGGCAGATCGTGCAATTTCATGTTTTTACACAATCTGCCGACGCTTCATGAAGTGACTAGGCTTTTCATGAAATGACGGATTTCACTATCAGCCTACGACATATATACCAAGAAAATATGTTCCTAGAATTTTAGTAGTATCAAACAAACATTTTTGTTCGTCAAAAATATTGTATTCTAGTAGCTATCCACAACTCTGTATTACTACAGTGACTGTGTTTTTATAACTCTTGTTTGCCAGGAACCTATATTTTGCAAAGACATCGTTAGATATTTATCTGTTAATAGTCACAGAGTCTACGTGGTAGTTTTAGTTTCTTACTGGAATTTCTAAAGGAAAATATCATGCTATAATTGTTTATATTATTTTAGTGTGAAATTTTCTTACCGAATATTCCACGTTCTTTCATTAATAACCGGAAATATCTCCTTAAGAACGACTTTTCTAAGAAAATTCATGCTCTCGGAAATATTTCCGCTAGTAATTCGAGTACTAGAGAGATTACTAGTGAAAATAGTTCTCGAAGAGTATTCGAAATGTTCGTTGCGATGTTTCCTGACAGACACATTTCTTTACCATTTTGAGAGTAAAGGTACTGTAATTATAAAATAAACACAAAAAAATAATGCAGATTTAGAACTTTTACTTCGTGTAGAAAAATCAGCACCAGGCTTATATCAAAAACTTTAAAAACTGAGGGAAGGTGATGAAATACGAAGAGAAATTTTTCGTATTGACGTTATGGAAAGGGTAGTCACGATTCTCACGCAATGTTTATTTCACAGACGAATGCACCTTCACATTAAACAATAAACCAAATGCTCAAAATTGTAGATATTGAAGTACAAAAAATGAACACAGTTTTGTACAAGCAAGGACTTACTTTAAAAGGTAAATGTTTGGGCAGCCATATTTGGACATCGGAGTACTGGATCTTTTTTTTACCAAAGTTGGACAGAAAACTTTCACAAAATCAAATTGTGCCTGCATTAGAAAGACAGTCTCCTGAGACTGAAGATACTTTCTTTTAAGTGAACTGCTGTCCTACGCGCAATGCAAAAGAAATAAAGGAATATGTCCAAAACGTTTTTGATGGATCCACAATAGGATAAATTTACCATTTTGTTGTCTTTAAAAGGATTTTTTAAAAAGTGTTGTTTTTTCAAATCTCCAAATGTTAAAAAGTTCTTATTATTTCTTTTTAAATACTTGCGGTTAATAAAGAGTTTTTTTCTAAAAAACATTAAATTGGCTTATTGAATGAATCAATGAATGAATGAATGAATGAATGAATGAATGAATGAATGAATGAATGAATGAATGAATGAATGAATGAATGAATGAATGAATGAATGAATGAATGAATGAATGAATGAATGAATGAATGAATGAATGAATGAATGAATGAATGAATGAATGAATGAATGAATGAATGAATGAATGAATGAATGAATGAATGAATGAATGAATGAATGAATGAATGAATGAATGAATGAATGAATGAATGAATGAATGAATGAATGAATGAATGAATGAATGAATGAATGAATGAAAGAATATTTACTTGCTCATGTTTTTTACAAAACAAAACTTAGAGAGTGTAAAACAGTATACAATACTAAGCTTAATTATCAGACGTTTTTTGTTAAAAATTACAATTTACAAAATAACATTATTTTATAATAAGAACTAGCGTGTATCCGGCATGCGTTGCAACTAGGCCTGGGCAAAAATTCGATATATCGATATTTTTATCGATATATCGATATATCGATAAACGATATCTAAAAAATAAAATATCGATATATCGATATTTCTAGATATTATCGATATTATCGATATCGAATTTCAATATCGTCCTTATAACATATTTAAGGACCAATATTTAATTCAATCTTTTTTCTTCATGTTTTCATAATTATGGTCTCCCCTTGAAATGAAGGTACGGAGTTTTAAAGGGCATATAAGAGAATATTGATATACAGTGTCGCCAGTAAAGTCCGCATCATATGGGATTTTTTTTATTAATAGCTTTATTTACAAAATCAAAATTGGGCTATTAAAATTTGGTCGCGTGTGATGCAAAGTTTTTTTTTTTTTTGACCCTGTATAAGGTAACTTCATAAAATAAGTATTTTTGAAAACGTAGTTTCTGTCTAAAAGTAATACACCTTAATATTAAGACAAAAAAGAACACAGTGTCTTCAGTAAAGTGTTTTTTAAGTGGAAAATAAATTTTAGTTCAACAACGTAAAGTTTCTATTTTCAACGATTTAATTTAAAACCCCTATATTATAATTTATTATTAACCTATGCCATAATAACATTTTTGTAGAAAAACACACATTTAATACGGCGCTACTTTAAAGAAAATGTATCTGAAATAAAGCATTGTCAAAACTAAGAAGTGTTATGTAGGTTGGGTTGAGTCTTATTTTGCAATTGTGGTACAATAAATATAGGTAAAAAATCAAAATTATCTTATGCAGCTGAAATTTTGCATGTGGGCTAGAAACTGCATTTAGAAAAACTTTTTCCAATAACGTTTTTCGATTTTTTCAGGAATAACCCCACTTTTGAATTATTTTTTGGAAAAAATAAAAATTTGACAGATAATGCGTGATTCGCATTGCCTACTATTATTTTGCTTAATTTTCATCTTGATCGAAGCAGAACTTGATGCCAAAGTCAAATTTTGAATAAAGCTATTAATAAGAAAAAATCCCATAATAATATGATGCATACTTTACTGGTGACACTGTATTTATAATATAATATTTTTATGTTTTATCGATATATCGAATAACGATATTCAAAAAATAAAATATCGATATATCGAATCACGATATTTAAAAAATTAAATATCGATATATCGATATCGATATTTAAAATAAAATATCGATATATCGATATTTAAAAATAAAATATCGATATATCGATATTATCGATATTATTGGAATTTCAATATCGCCCAGCCCTAGTTGCAACCCGCTGGTATAAATACAAACCCGAACAAACCCGATATATTAGTACCCGGCATGCCACTTTCTGAAATTGCACCCGTGCGAAGCCGGGGCGGGTCGTTAGTTATACATAAAAACCTTCCCCTTGAATCACTATATCTATTAAAAAAAAACCGCTTCAAAATCCGTTGCGTAGTTTTAAAGATTTAGGCATATATAGGTAGGGATGGACGGACAGACAGCGACAGCGACTTTGTTTTATAATATGTTAAGATAAGATAACCTAAATGTTAAATAAAAAAGTCATATAAAATAATTTTCAAATACTTAATAATACTTAATCGAACTAAAAATTGATTAACGGGATATAAAAGACAAATAACAAAAGATATACACATAGAAAAGAAAGACACATAATTTAAAAACTCAAAAATAGTAGCGCCAGGTTTAAAGCCCAGCGTTGATCTGCTTAAAAGAACAAAAAATCATTGTAACGTGTAGTCACAAACATTTTATTAATTTGTACAGCTAAAAAGACATTTAAAGTTTATAAGCATTGTATTGAATCTTAATCAGGATCGTTGAAAAATTCATTATTGTATAAACGCCTTACTGACTAGATATTTTTTAAAGCACCTTTAAATTTCTAATTCTATCTGGAAAGCAGTTAAAAAAATTTATAATACAGTATTTTAAATTTTTTTGCAAGTACGTAAAATTGTACTTATCAGGTACTCGATTACTTTTCTGGCGAGTGTCGTGATCGTGTTTTACGTCGCAGTCCGCGAGAAGATCTCGGTTTTCCGACACAAACATTACCGGGTCCAGAAAGTACATTCCTATCACTGTTAAAATATTTTTCAATACAATGGATTTACAGCTTTCCTGTTATTTCATTTTAAAGATACTTCGAATGTACCTTTTCTGCATTACCATATTTCTGTGAATATCAGGCGAACTACCCCAAAATATCACACTCTGGACTGGATATATGCATGAAAAGCAGTTATAGCAAATCCAGTATCTACTTGATCCGAAATTACACGCAAAGCATAACCCTATCTAGATATACTGCTTGCTAAGTTGTAAATGTGCGCCTTCCAATTTAACCTTTTATCAATCTGCACACCCAATAAACGCATACTGCCTAATGCCCTCAATTTAAATTTTATGCGACTTTCTAGAAAGCCAAAATTTACTTTTTGCTAACCAGTATGGTTTCCGCAGATCCAAGGATACAGAAATAGCTGTAGGAGATATCATAATAAATATTCAAGCCAATGTCGACACAAGTAACAAATGCTGTTTACTATCCTTAGATCTGTGTAAGGTTTTTGACGCCGTAAACCATGATATTTTATTAAGGAAATTAAAGAGTATTAGGATAAGGGGAAATACACACAAACTACTTCAAAGTTATTTAAGCTATCGTAAACAATTTGTTCAAATTGGGGAAAGAAAAAGTTCGGAAAAAGAAATAATATGTGGAGTTCCACAAGGATCAATATTAGGTCCGTTATTATTCTTAATTTACATTAATTCCGTTTCGAAATTGAACTTAAAGGGCAATATAAAGCTATTTGCAGATGATACGACAATTATTTATTTTGCTGAAACTCTTGCAGAAATGTATTTTGATATTAATAATGATTTAAAAATACTTCTTTCTTGGCTTCAATCAAATAAACTTACGTTAAATTTTACAAAATCTTCTTTTATGTTTATAACTAAAAATAAAATAAATTCCATCATTAACCCCTTAACATTTAATAATGAAAATATTCAATATTCAAAAACGACAAAATTTTTAGGATTAGTTTCAGACGAAAATTTCAATTGGAAATGACATATTATCCAGTATCTTATTAACTCCATATCTCCTTTGGTATTTGTTTTGTACAGAGCTAGATATTCATTCCTTTGAAATACTTAAAAAATATATATTTTTCATTACTATATTCAAAATTACAATATTTAGCTTCTGCATGGGGATCTGCTTGTTTATCAAACTTAAAACCATTACAAAAATTGGAAAATAAAGTTATTAATTGTATGCACAAATTACCACATTTAGAACCAACTGTTAATCTATATAGACCAAAAGGGTATTTACACGTTCAAAACATTTATAAATTAAAAATGTGTATTCTAATTCACTCTATTATTTTAAAAGAAAAAAATCAGACATAACACTTCAGGAGAATAAGACATTACATGATCATAACACCAGACATTGTATAAATTATCAAACTATACCAGTAAAAAGTAATTTTGGCAAAAAATCGCTTTTATATGACGGAATAATAAAATATAACGATCTTCCAAAAATATCAGAAAAATTTAAAAAATGGCAACTCTAAAAAACAATTAAAGAGATATTTACTAAATTAAATTATTTATACTATTTTTATTAAAATTGATTTTAGTAATGAATTAAATTGGATTAACTTCCATTTTTTTTTATTGTTATTTTTTTTTAATGGTTATTATTTTCTATATTATGTTGTCACTTTCCATGTAATGAACTGTAAAAGTTAGTATGGAATAAAGACATTTTGAAAGTTAATTTAAAAAATATTATAAAATAATAAAATTTGGTGTGTGACTACATCATACCAGGACCATCAAACAGGCCAATACAATAATTAGATGCAAAATATATGGGGGTGTCAATATTTGAGGGTAGCAAAAATTACATGGGTTTTCCCTTTGTCAGTTTGGCGGTGCAACGCTCAGTATTTATTTTATATTCAAACATATTTATAAGCAACCAACATTTTTATAGTGCAAATTGGTACTATAAAATAAAAAGTCCAAAGAACTTTTATGTCTCTTTTATGTGCTTCCTATAAATAAAATATAATTTTAAAAACAAACTTTGAAAATGAAGATATGCACCACGTAGCGTGATAAAATAACATTGTATATTCTTACTTGTTACTTACGTTCTTGAAACTTTTACAACCCATAAAAAGACATACATAAATTTTTGTGCTAAGCAACGCAAATAATTTTTATTCATTGAGATAAAATAACTTAAAGATATGGCCCTAGTATAATACTGAACAGTGTTTTAGCTCCTGTTTTTAGGTGCTGGCATAGATTTAGCATATTACATAATAAGTGCTGAAAGTGGCACCTCTTAAACGAGGAAGTATTTAGCACGAGGCGTAAGCCAAGTGCAGATATTTTCCGAGTTTGAGAAAGTCACTTTCACACGAATAATATACACAATTTCTCCTATAGCCATAAAAAATTATAAAAAATAGTTTGACCCTTTTTTAATATTTTGTAGTTATATATCACCATTATGCTAAACAAATTATTTTAACACTAGAATTGAAAAATGTCATACAAATTTCAAGGCGGATTTCAACAGAAACATCTATTTTAAAACAAGAAAAACAATGCTCTTTTTACACATTTTAACTTACCTAGTTCATAGAGGTAACAGACCTTTTATTAGGTCTATGCCTAGTCGTAAATAAAAAACTTTTTCTCCTATTTGCTTACGTTCATCCTATAAACTATCAGTAAATAAATTTAGTTTCTTATTTTTTAGCTCCTTTCATCTTTTCAATAATAAAATACCTAAATATAGTTACGTACAAAATACTACAAAAATAACAAAGCTAAATAATAACCAACCATTAACACTAACCTCCTAAGAAGTACTTAATTTTAATAATTGTAAATAGATAGAGATGGAGTTAAATATCGATAGCTTGTTAATTATGAAAGTGCTATATTCGATTTGTTTTAAATAATGCTCACATTATTATTAAAATTAATTTAATTACATAAAACACATTTATTTGTCCCGTATCCTTAAACATTGTATGGGTATTCTATCCTAAATAAGAGAATTGTACAAATTCCATTTCTGTTCTAGCTAAACCCTTTTTATCTGTGGTTCAACTCAGTTGACATATTTAGTGGGTTGCCTGACCTATTTCCACTTTGTTTATATTTTTATCATAAAAACTCCTAATGGTTTCCGGAATTAACGAAAAAAAAAGTTTTTTTTTTAATTTACAGTAATGCCCTAGTATACTTTACCCCACCCAGCAACTTAATTCGCTCCAATGGTCCCGTAAGTTTGTAATTTTTAAATAGGTTTGCTGTTAAATTCGTCAGCCATCAGCTGTTTTTCTTTCAACACGCGTAATGGAAAAAATATATTTCAACACGCCTGTAATAAAAAGCACTTTCGAGCCAGGTTAATCGTGCTTTTTTTCTCATTTTTACTGGTGGTCGTAGGAAAAAGTATATTATTATCTCTATATTGCTGAAACAATTTAATTAGTCAAAGCAGGTTGCCCGAATTAGACCATTTTTTTTACAAGAGTTGTAGAAATGACTAAAATACCACCCACTTAATCAAGAATCGCTCGGACCTGTCAAAATAATTTTTTGAAATACATACATGCTCTGCAACCGTTAATGAAATAATACCATTTTAATGCTGGTATGTATGTTCCTCAACGTTCTGACCTAATTTAATAATCTTTAGGGCAAGACGTATTGGATAACTTGGCGGAACAGAGGGGTCATATTATCTTACGTCTTCCACTTTATCATTGTATATTTAATCCCATAGAGTATGTGGCACCAAGTTAAATCAAAGGTGAGAGCAAAAAATGTTTCCCCTACCCTAAGTGCGAGTGCCATAAAGTTATTAAAACTGTTATAAACAATATACCGGCGAAAGTTGGAAAAATTCAGTAAAGCATATTTTAAAAGTCAAACAAAGTATAAACCATTGTTATTAACCTAAATGACGACTCTGAGAGTAAAACAGAATTAGGTTTAGATTAAACAAATTTATTAATTATGTATTATTTAATTTCTTAGTGTTGTAAAATTAGTAAGGACAAAATGTTATTGGTATATTTTTAAGACTGTGTGAATTAAAATTACAGTTAAAATGTTTTAATCCTTGACTGATTTCTTCTCCTAAAAACCTGTTAGCCAGTTTTAATAAGAAATGTTGGCAAGACATTTGCATTGCAAAAGTTTTATGATCCATCCGATATAATAACTTTGTCTAAGAAAAAAACATTTTAACAAAATAAATTTGACGGGTCCTAGCCTTATTAAGTGGACGGTATTTTATATAATAGGCTGATTATTTTCTTATCATAACACTGTATGAATTTTTAGTGGTCCACTCTGTATCCCGTAAACTTAGATTTTTCAAATATAAAGGATAAATATAACTGAAAAATGTCTTTTCCAATCAGGAGACTATAAAATTTTCTCACCTACTTTGGTCATAAAATTATTTAATTTTATGTTAGTAGTATACAGTTTGGAATGTCATAAGATTTCAAAGTGGGGAGGGGTTATTGAGGAAAAGAAACTCTCAGGACCACTGATCATTAACATTATTATCATTCATCATCCATGCCTCATAGCCATATAGCTATGTAGCTATATAAAATTTCGTCCTTCAGAATCAATTAAAGGATATTTTTATCAATTTATCTTGTCCCTTAATATTGATCAAACTTTTCAGACTTACAACACCTTGCATTCCACATTTTTTAAAAGCATAGAACTATTATATTAGACAAAAATTCATTGTATTTTCCATAAAAAATGTTTTTCACTTATAAATTAGTTTTAAAATATTTTCTATTCCAGCAAATCCATTTTTTTTATATGGCATTTGGAACCCGACAAACATAAAAAATACACTTTAAGACAAAAAAATATTATACAAACAAAATTATGCAGAAAAGGATATAAATATAGAATAACATTGCATATTTTAAGTCGATACTTGCTCTGCGATGTTCTCGGCGTTTTTAGTACCCATAAAAACAGGCATAGTTTTCATGTGAGCAACCCTAACGCTTATTTATTAGGAAAAACAGACGATGCAAGAATAAAACGTTGAACTTTTTAAATAAAACTGAGATCAAAGTATTATGATAATAAAAGTAACTGTATAGAATTTAAAAAAAGTTTTTTGCAGAATTAAGCCTTATAGATGGTGATATTAGTAATTTACGATATAAGTGTTTCATATTTTTTTACTTTAAAATGCCTGTATTCCAAACTAACTTTTACAATTCATTATAATAATATGGAAACTGACAATAAAATATATAAAATAATAACCATAAAACAAAAAAAGCAATAAAAAAGCAAGTTAATCCAATTTAATTAATTTCATTTCATTTTAATTGGTTAAAAAAAAAATATTTTTAATTCGTCTGAAATTTTTTTGAAGTTTTTTCCGAACAATGTCTGGTGTTATGCTAATGTAATGGCTTGTTCTTCTGAAGTGTTTTGTTTGATTTGTTTTCTGTTAAAATAATAGAGTAAATGAGTATACAATTTTTTAATTTATTAATGTTTAGTACGTAGAACGTGTAAATACCCCTTCGGTCCATAATATAGATTACCAGTTGGTTCTAGGTGTTGTAATTTGTGTATCTACTTAATAACTTTATTTTGCAAATTTGTTATGGTTTTCAGTTTGAAAAAGAAGCAGATTTCTATGCAGAAGCTAAATATTGTAATCTTAAATATATTAAAGAAAAATATATATTTTTTAAGTATTTCAAAGCGCTGTACAAACCTGATACCAAAGGAGATAACGAGTATTTATTATGACCTTTCCCTTATATATTTTCGTTTAAAACTAATCCTAATAATTGTGACGTTTTTGAATATTGAATATTTTCATTATTAAATTTTAAAGGGTGAAGGATAGAATTTATTTTATTTTTAGTTTTAAACATAAATTAAGATTTTGGAAAATTTAATCCAAGTTTATTTGATTGAAGCCAAGAAAGAAGTATTATCGAACTCGAAATACATTTTTGCGAAAGTTTAAGCAAAAGAAATAATTGTTGTATCATCTGCAAAGAGTTACAAACAGAATTAATATAAATTAGGAATGATACTGGACCTAATATTGGTCCTTGAAGAAAGAACTCCATATATTATTTTTTTTTTGCTAACTTTTTCTTTTCCCAATTAGAACAAATTGTTTACGATACCTTAAATAACGTTCATGTAATTTGTTTGTATTTCCCCAGGAGATGTTAAAATTTTCAAAAGAATCAACGGGCGAGTTTGATCAACCATCGAGGGTAGTATAGTATCACAAAATTTAAATAACCAGACAAGCAGCTGTTTCTATGAACAAAAAAAAATACCAGTATTAAGTCCATTTATCAAGTTTTCTTATGTCACCTTTTGTATGGTCACTGACAAAGTTTTGTCAAACAAACTCAAAAATAAAAAGGCGCTTTCAAAATAGTAAATTCTACCCTCTAATATTGAAGTAACGGCGAACGGTACGGAACACTATAGATGTTGAGAATTATGGTTTCAGTTAAAAAAAAAAAAAAATTTAAGTAGGTACTGCAGATGATGAATTATGTCTAATAATAATAGTTGCATGACAATCGGCATTTTTGGGGCATGTCGTCGAAAAGAATGAACTTAAGCTAATGGCATATTGTATCCAATACCTAGCTCTTGTAGAATTTGTTAGTCCTTTTATTAAAACAAAAATAATTCGAGAATTATGCGATAAATTATTATAAAAGAAGAAAATATGCCAAGTATTAACTGTTTATATATTTTTCGAAAATATGCTGAAATTGGCCCTTCTAGTGCAACCCATAGGCGTTTTTTATATGCTACAGACAAGAAAAATGTACCTCTAATCCTGTCGGAATGAATACTTTTGGGAACATAATAAAATTGATTGCAAGAAAACTTAAATATACTGGCACTATATTAGAAGGTCTTCTTCAGCCATTATGCAATTCATAGCGTTGCGAATGTGCAGTTGTTAAGGCGTCATGGAAGCTTCTACGGCAGAAGCATATATTCAGAATTCTTTAGAGAATAAGAAAGAGACAGCAAGCACGATCAGTGAGTCAAACACTAATTTGGCTGTTGGAAAGCCTAATTTAAGTAGTTCCATGACATCCACCTCTGGCCTACAAATTTTGTATTTTAAAAAGTGTATCAATAATGATTATATAATAAAACCTTAGGTTTCATGATTTTTTTATAATAAATAAATTATATTTCTAAAAAACGAGGCTGCTATTTAACAAAAACCAAAAACAATTTCTATTACAACATTGTCCTGTAATGAATCTCATTACAGCACTTGTGCTAAAAAGAAACGCTCTCCCCAATTGGTAGGTATAATAAAAACGCCGAACCAAGGGTTGAGAGCCCTGGAAGGTGCTTTTAATTACTGTAGATCGTGGTCCGGAGCCCACCCAATGATCGATTGAGTTGTCAAGGTGGCTGTTACACATAACGAGTTGGATATATTTAAATTTTAAAAAAGTGAAATTTTCATCATTTTTATATAATTTTTTAACTTCTTAAAATTAAAAAAAAAAACATTCGCTCTTGAAAAAAATTAGTTTTCCAAAAAAGCAGGTAATTATTCTTAAATAATTAAAAGTTAGGACCCAACAAACAATTATAGTTTAAAAAGGTTGCTTTTACCTAGGGGTTTTGCGACCTGCGGTTTTCACTATAATGCCCGAGAGGCCACTTTACATAGTCAGGGGTGAGGAATATAAACCACTTAATCACCTAGTGGAAAATAGAACCAAAGTAATAAACTAGTAAAGAACACCTGTCATTAGGAGAAATGAGCTTTATAGACAATGCCAAGTAGTCGTCTTCGTGGTAGTAAAGAGGTGTTTTTTTACCTGTAGTTAACCTTTGTCGGTCTATATTGGGCCTGTTATGGGCTATAAAGTTTATAGAAAACCATAACCACAATTTTAGAAAAAGATGAAAATATTATGTCGTTTTTATTTGTATCAAAGCTCAGGAGGCAGGAGTTTTCTTGAATCAGAACAAGTCATGTCAGACGCTATTTAATGGAGTGGTATTATATAGAATAATAAGTAAAAAAATTAGGAGCGCGTAAAAAATGTTCGTAAGATTTCAATTTTACCTTGAAAAACTGACCGCGCCCCCGAAAAAAATGAATTTAATTAAAAAAAAAAAGGATAAATTCAAATTAAAAATACAAAAAAATTAAAATATAGCCAATATTTTGTGCTTTATCGAATAAGTTAGCTCGTTGATGTGCTCGGTTTTTATAATATATTTGTTTTAGTGATACAAGTAATTTAACAAAATTAATTTAAGATAATGTTAAAAAATAAAATACTTTTCCTAAAGGTCATGAGGAGTCTTTGTGGACAAAAGAAAAGGACTGTTGTAATATGAGGGTAAAACACTCTGTATTAGTATATTGTATTAGTGTTCTAATTAGTTATTATGATTAGCTAGTATAACAATACTGTCGATATAACAAATATGTAATATAAACATTTAGCGTAAGTGGAACAACTATGTATGTGGCGACATGGACTAAGATTGAGAATATAGATTGATGTTGAATATGAAACACCGTTTTCTTTGAACCCTTTGCTGCAACCTATCTAAACATCAAATTATTACATGGCGACCCTGCCAGCCAAAAAACCATAAGAAGAAAAGCACCGATATGGAGTAAAATGGGTAGTGCCAAGTCTAAAGAGGAAATAGTTATCAACCAGGCCTCGAATGGAGACGCAAGGAGCGAAATATCAAACAAGGGGTTTTCGCTGTCAGAGTACCTTTTACTAACACTTGTAGTAGCCGTTATCCTGTATATCATATATAGTGGGATTCTTCGTTATCGTAAGGAATTACGAAAAACTATTCGAAGAGAAATTAACAGAAGCGAGTTAAGAAAATCAAGGGATGAATTAATGACGGAGGAGGCAGTATAAAATTTTTTTTTTAGGTTCTTTTTAGGATAATTATAAAGATGGTTATTACACTTATGGGAAAAAAAAACTGAAAATGGACATAAGAAACAAGGCGATATGTAAAGAATGGAAAAAATTAAGCAATTTAGTAATTAAAAAGAAAAAATGTACTAAGTAAGTTATAGAATTAAGTAAATTGTATTGAAATAGGGACCTCTTTAACAAGTACTTTGCTCTTAAATAATTAGATTTGCATATTTTTCATGGGAGATAACTTAAACATAATTTTAAGTTCTCTAGCAGATGTCAGAACTTATCTAGGAAAATTAAATTACGACAGACGAAAAACATCCATCGTTTCAACTAAAGTTAGGGAAGCAAAAACTATTTACTCTCGACTGAGTGAGGAGGTTTCTGCTATTAATCAAAAAATAAAAGATTCTGAACTCGACGAAGCAGACATTGAATATTCTAAAAATACTATAGACAAAATTAAAAAAGTATATCAGGAAATTATAAATTTTGATAAACAATTCGCAGAAGGTTTGAGTAGTGATAACCAAGACGCGGAAAGTACAAATCGGGATAACCAGGACGCGAAAATTATACATTCAGATATGTCGGCTTTTGACCTGAAAGTGGCCACGAGCCTCTTGCCTGTAATGGATGACTCGGAAGCTATTACACATAAACTAATCGACGCGGCAGAATTTTATCATTCTATGCTTAACGATGATGGCAAGCCTATTTTAATTAAATTCATTCTGAAAACACGAATTTCAAATAATGCGAAATTGAGATTAAAGTCTAGTTACGAGTCTATGGATTCATTATTAGGAGACATAAAAAAACATCTTTTAACGAAACAATCCGATACCGCCCTTCAGGCAAAATTGTTTTCCGCCAAGCAAGGCGATAATACTGTTTCTGAGTTTGGTAAAAATCTTGAAGATATCTTAGTAAATCTGACAATTTCTCAAGCAGACGGTTTTGATATTTTAAGACCAATAAACGAAAAAATCGCTATAAAAAGGTTTACAGGTGGCCTTAGAAATCATAAACTCAGCACAATCATATCTGCTAGAAATTTTGAATTTTTAAAGGATGCCATTAGAGCGGCGCAGGATGAAGAAATTTCCTCTCAAAGCAGTAATCAACAAATTTTCAATATGTTTAGAGGAAGAGGAAACAACAGAAATTTTTCTGCAGGTTTTAACAGAGCTAGAAACTCTGGAAGACATTTTAATAACAATTTCAATAGAAACGTAACTAATAGAAATAACAATCATGTTTCTAATTATCAACAAAATAATTCTCGCTTAGGTAATGGTAATAGCAATCCGCAAAGTCAGCGTTTTCAGGGGGGACACCGAGGACGTTCGTTTACTCGCGGTTATCGTGGAAATTCGCGGAGACAAATAAATTTTGCTGACCAAGACATTAATGCAGGTCAGGAAACGTTGCCGTATGATGTTTCTAGGGAGCAAACATTTTTTCGTCCCTAAAGTAGAGGGGAATAGTCATAATAATATTTTTACTTACTCCGAAAATTACTCAAATTCAGTTTCTTTTAGAGTAAACAACAAAAGTTTAGGATTCTTAGTAGATACGGGAGCGTCATTGTGTGCGCTTAAGTTAGAGCATTTAGATGCAAGTATACCTTTACATAAGGAAAATCTTGAAATAAATGGCATAGGTGGTAGAGTATGTTCCGTAGGTTATGTATACTTAAATCTCGCTATAGGAAACATACAATTTAGGGAAAAGTTTTATGTATTTGATTCGTTGGAATGTCATACAGATGGTATAATTGGGAGAAATTTTTTAGGGAAGTATAAAGCTAAATTAAACTATGAGGAAAATACTTTAGATCTTTTCAATGAGGGAAAGAATGTTATTTTAGACTTAAATGCTTGTTGTAGTCATATATTAGTGTTACCTGCAAGGTGTGAAAGTATTCAGTACCTTGAGACAGGGTTAAATGAGGAATGTGTTGTTATGCCAAGTGAGTTATGCCAGGGTGTGTTTGTAGCAGGAGTGATTGCACAACCAGTGAATGGGAAAGTTCCGGTTAAAATTTTGAATACACGGGAAAGTGAAGTACGCTTGAGAAATTGCTTACCTAAAACTGAGAAGCTCAGCAATTATGATTGTTGTCAGTTTACTTCTCAAAATATTTCAGTTAATCGAGTAAAACAGTTATTTGACATGCTTAAACTTACCTACTTGAATAAAGAAGAGAAAGATTCAATAGATCAATTATGTGCTAAATTTGCAGACATATTTCATATGCCTGGGGATAAATTATCTGTAACAAATATTTATAAACAGTCAATTCAAGTCAAACCGAACACTCAACCAGTTTATATAAAACCTTATAGACTGCCTCAATCCCAGAGGGAGGAAATAAATAAGCAAATTTCCCAAATGTGCGATAATGATATAATTGAGAGTGCGCAGAGTGAGTGGTCGTCGCCTGTTTTACTGGTACCGAAAAAGAGTGAAACATCAGGAGAGAAACGTAGCAGATTGGTTTTAGATTACAGATTTTTAAACCGTAGTTTAGTAGATATCAAGTGGCCTATTGCAAATGTGGTTGATATTTTGGATTCTCTTGCGGGAGCTCTTTATTTTTCGCATTTAGATCTAAGTCAGGGGTATTATCAAGTGGAACTAGATGAACAAAGTAGAAAATTGACAGCCTTTACAACTGATCGGGGGCAATGGCAAATGAAAAGATTGCCCATGGGGCTAAAACTTAGCCCCAGTGCCTTTTCTAGGATAATGACAGTTGCAATGGCAGGTCTAAACTACGAAAAATGTTTTGTTTACCTTGACGATCTAATAGTATTCGGGAGAAATCTTAAGGAACACAACAAAAACCTTATGGACGTTTTTACTAGACTTCGTAAAGTAAATTTAAAACTAAATCCCTTAAAATGCGAGTTTTTAAGGAAAGAAATTCTTTATTTAGGTCACATTATTAGTGATAAAGGAATATCTCCTGATCCTGAAAAAATTAAAGCTTTAGACGAATATCCCGTTCCAAAAAATTCAGACGAAGTTAAACGTTTCGTGGCTTTTGCAAATTACTACAGAAAGTTTATTCCGAAATTTGCGGAGCTATCTGTACCCCTAAACAAATTGTGCAGAAAGTATGCAAGGTTTGAATGGACGGATGAATGTAACAACTCATTTAAAATCCTAAAGAACGCACTAAGTCAATATCCAGTTTTACAGTATCCTGATTTTGCAGAGAAAAATGAATTTATACTTCAAACTGATGCGTCAAAGTCAGCTATTGGAGCAGTACTCTCAAATAAAAATAATAGACCAGTGGCGTACGCCAGTAGAAGTTTAAATAAAGCGGAAATAAATTACCCTATTATTCACAAAGAACTTTTAGCTATCTACTGGGCTGTAAAGCATTTTCGGCCTTATTTATATGGACGCAGATTTAAAATAGTAACTGACCATAAACCTTTATTATACTTATTTAGCCTTACTGACCCATCCAGCCGGTTAACAAAATTTCGATTAGGCCTTGAGGAATATGATTTTTACGTTGAGTATGTGAAAGGAAGTGAAAATGTCACCGCGGATGCATTATCAAGAATTATCTTGACATCTGAGGAATTGAAAAGCATGAATAATGACATGATTGCTGTTTTGACCAGAGGACAGTGTAAGAGTATGAAAGAGCAAGATTGTGTGTTGGACAAGGATAACCTTAATGTTTGGCCTGATCAACCAGATATTGTGGAAGTTCTTAAACAACCTAAAAATTGCACTGAGTTAGTTTTAACGACATCGTCCAAAATAAAAACATTGTCAAAAGATATAACTGAACACTTGGGGAGTTTTTATTATGTTCCATTGCAACTTAGTTTGTACTTTAGTCAAAATACTCGATCGGCATTGGCGCGAGACGAAATGCTGAGAGATTTGGCCAAAATAACTAAGAAAGCAAATATAAATGAATTATATATTTTAAAAAATGAGAAAAATAAAATGTTTATTAAATGGATAGGTAAGGAAATAAATAGTAATCCTAATTGGGGGGGCCCCCGTATAAATATTGTACAAGGAGCTAGCAAAATAATAGATAATGATGAGAAACGAATTATTTTGAATGATTTTCATTTACTTCCCACAAGTGGACATGCAGGCATAAATAGAATGACAAATAATATAAAAAAGTATTACTTTTGGCCAGGTCTAGATAACGATGTTGCAGACTTTGTAAGAAAATGTGACACTTGTCAAAAACAAAAGCATTGCAATCGTTATACTAGACAGCCCATGGTTATTACGTCGACAGCCAATTATTCTTTTCAAAAAGTATATTTAGATATTGTAGGACCACTACCAACAGATGTAAATGAATTTGCATACATCCTGACTTTACAGTGTGAGTTAACAAAATTTGTGGAAGCATATCCTATAAAAAATAAAGACACCGTATCTGTGGCAAAATCATTTGTGGAAAATTTTATCTTACGATATGGAATTCCACAGGAAATTGCAACGGATAGGGGTTCTGAATTTATTTCTTCCACTATGAGTGAGGTTTGTAAGCTTTTAAAAATAAATCAAATTTATTCCACGGCATACCATCATGAAAGTATTGGTTCTTTGGAAAATTCACATAAGGTATTGGGTGCCTATTTAAGAATTCAATCCGAAAATAATGATGCAGCGTGGAGTACATGGATTCCTTATTGGTGTTTCTCTTATAATACTACAGTCCATACTGAAACTAAATATACTCCTTTTGAACTGGTCTTTGGAAAGAAATGTCAGATTCCTAATAATCTAAATAATATGTTAGAACCCATTTATAACTTTGAGAATTACCCTATTGAGTTAAAGTATCGGTTGCAAAAGGCTCATGAGGATGCAAGAGCTAACTTATTACATTCAAAATTTAAAAGAAAGCAAAGTTATGATGAAAAAATTAAACCCATTCAATACAAAAAAGGCGATTTAGTACTGGTAAAAAATGAAGTGGGAAACAAAATCGCAAGTCCTTGTTTTCTTGGTCCTTATTTAGTTATCGAGGATGAATCTCCAAATGTAAAACTAATGAAAGGTAATAAGGAGATTGTAATCCACAAAAATAGAACTAAGTTATATCATAGTTAAGTAATTTCTAGGTAATAATTTAGTAGTAAGGAATCGGCCGGCCCTACTTTCGTATTCTTCTCTATCTGCTATTTATTCTAGGTCTGACTACTCTAATTTTCTTCCTTTTCTTTCTTCATTTCTTGAATTCTTATTGACTAAGAAAATGTTTGTTATAAGTATAGTTATTATTTCACATGAGTTAATTACTTTCATATTATAATTAGCAGGAATTTCCATTTGAAAACAAAGTGTAAATTCCTTAAATTGCCCGGGGAGGTGTAATATGAGGGTAAAACACTCTGTATTAGTATATTGTATTAGTGTTCTAATTAGTTATTATGATTAGCTAGTATAACAATACTGTCGATATAACAAATATGTAATATAAACATTTAGCGTAAGTGGAACAACTATGTATGTGGCGACATGGACTAAGATTGAGAATATAGTTTGATGTTGAATATGAAACACCGTTTTCTTTGAACCCTTTGCTGCAACCTATCTGAACATCAAATTATTACACTGTTTGGCTATAAATAAATTATTTTAGTCAACTATAACTTATTTTATACTTCTGGACTGTAGGTATAAAATCTAAGAGTAAGTATACACGACCTCAGAAAATGTTCACATTGTAACCTGACCATGCAGATATATTAAAGACAAAACGAAGTCATTTATTCTTAAGGCCTGAAAGATTTTTGGGCTTTGGGGCCCAAGCTACGGTAAAAAATAACCTGCTTTGGCGTTTATTTAACTGACTTTCCTTAGACCTAAGTCGATTTACCAGGTAAATATCCACTATTTTGGACCATGTTCGAATCACTTCTTTTGACCAAACAGTTAGTCTCTTTGGCCAATTCATATGTGATATAAGCAAGTGGGTGGTTGTAAAAACATTAAAGGCGAGTTTTGCAGAACTGCTACTGCAGCAAAGTTTCCGGACCGTTATTTTCAATTTGCATGTTTATATGTCGCATCTGAATTACAGTGTTTTTAAAATTACTCGCTTACCCATTTTATTTATCTATATAAACTATAAAATAAAGTTTCCTTTGTTTGACAACCTAGCAGCAACATACTCTCATCTTACAACGAAATAAAAACTGTTTTGTTTTTATATTGTGTTTCGCTTTCATCAAAACTAATCAGAAACGTGTGGAGAGAAGCTATTTTAATGTGTTATACAGATTAGCCTACTCGTTTATGCTAGTTTCGCATATTCAAAAGTATAGGTTAAGAAATCATATAAGAGTGTCTTAGGTAAAACATCTTTGAATATTGTCCATAAGCTTCTTAAATTTAATCAAAAATTGTTTAAGGTTAAATAAAAAATGATTAAATTATTACATATCGAACCAAATTTTATTATAATGGATTAAAATATAACTTATCAGTAATAATTCTTACATTATTAATCAGTTTTAAATAAGACGAACCACTCTTTGGTTTAATCAGTGCATTGATAATTTTTTAGGTCAATCTGGTGCGGACTATTATTTAATCAATAAATTTTTAATTTAATTTTTTTATTTATTAATTAAATTTATAAAAATTCGAGCTTCGGGTCGTCTAAAAAAATTCACGCTCTCTGTACCTTTATGGTGTTCATAATTATTAATTGCGTGGTTTTACGGAACGGTCTAACAATCCCCCCAAAATGTGCCACACAAGTGACCTGACCTATTTCTCCGTTCTCCGAGTAATATTGGTCGTTTGGTGTATGAGCCACATACCAAGACAATAATTGCCAAAGCGACCTTAAAATGTTTTGTTTAGTATTGCGTACTACGCTATTATAAGTGGTCAATATTGCGTTTTCAGCTTACTGTTAGTACTTTTTCCTCCTAGGAAGATAAAAAAATTACACTTTAGCCTCTACAAACAACGAAAAAATAATTTTATATCTTTCGTCTTTAGTTGGTCAATAGAATTTTTTGTACAATAACTTTGTATATTCATCATTTTCTTATTTCTTAATAAAACGCGTTATTTATTTATTTATATAATATAATTTTTACTATACTAAACCCTATATCCATCAATCTATCTTTCTTATTATTTTTGCTTTAATATCAATAACCGCTTCCCTAAGACGGAATATAAAATTTTCTCTTTAAAATAGAGCGAGCAAAATCATGAAATCTTAGAAACTTTAAAATTTTATGATAACTAAATAAGGCGTCGAAAGCAGAGCTCTTGTTTAGCTTTTATTAAGCTGAGCATTAAAATTTTATGAAAGAAGTTATAAAGCTATGCTGTTTTACGAATATAAATTGAATAATTTAATTCCTTTGTATAAAGAAGTACAAAATTAACAATAATGAATCTTTTTTATAATAAAATATGTTGTTTAATAATATTTGTAGTTGCTCCTCCGCACTAAAAACCAATAGTATATATTAATTAGACTAGGAAATATGGCGCAGATTCGACGATAAAAGATTACCGTGTGCAAGTCGGTGATAAAATATAACATAATTACAAAACATTTTTCCCATTAGAAACTTATGCTAATGAACCATTTAAATTTATACGATTCACATGTCTTAATTGTTTACATAATTTCTGAGGGTATAATCTACAGCTCCTAATAATATTTACATCATTTATCATCGAATGATGGACCGTTTTTACCCATATTCACGTCATTTATTGTTATATGATTTACGTTTCTTGGTAATGTTAGTGTAAAATACTGCCATAATACCTTTACATACAGTGTAAGTAATATTTTGGAGAGAAAAAAGTTTTATAAGAAATGTACGGGATCCTTAGAGGACATCTTAAAAATATTTTGCGATATACGGGGTATTATGTAAATCGAGGTCAAATCAAACATATTTTTTTATGCACCTTCTTTTATTGCATAATTAAATTTTAATAAGTAATATTTTGGTAACAAAGCAATTTTACAGTAAGCATTATAATTAAAATAGGAAATAATGGAAGAAAGCACCAAAGAAATTTCTGCTTCAAAATAATATAAGTACCTACTCAATTGGATTGTATGTATGGAATGTATGTATGGTTCCTTTTTTGCAGTGGATAAAGCAGTCGACACCCTGCGGGATCATCATGGCTTGAGAGCAATTGCGTCTATACCTATCTATATAGACAGTCAAGCAGCCATAAAGGCAATTTGCTCCAGCAGTACTAAGTCCAAATTAGTAAGACGCTGTCGCAACAATCTCTGCACACTTGGTGCTCAACATCAAATTACCTTGTGTTGGGTTCCTGGACACAGCAACATATATGGCAACGAGACTGCTGATGCGCTCGCCAGGGAGGGCGCAAGCATGTCGAACTAGCAGAGAATACTGTGGCTAGACCACTGGGATCAGTCAAAGAAGAGATAGATCGAATAGTTAAACAATTTGAGCAAAGCAGATGGACAGGGCTCACAACTTGTAGCATCTCCAGGAAATTGTGGCCCTTACTTGATAACAGGAAAACCGCAGCGCCATTACAGCACAGTCGGAAGGACCTGAGAAACATCACTGCCGTAATCACCGGACATTGTCTGTTAGGTAGACACGCTGAACGTATGCAAATACCAACTAACGACTTCTGTAGAAGTTGCAGAGATGAAGAAGAGGAGGAAAGTATTCAGCATTTCTTGTGTGAATGCCCCGGCCTCGCGAGAAGAAGGTTCAATGCACTGGGCGAACCATTTTTTAATGATCTGGAGGAAGTGAGCAGCCTGCAACTGGGTCGACTTACTAAGTTTATTAACAGCAATGGCTGGTTTGAATAAGCTGTCAAGATTCTTTTACGATCGCGTTAACCATCAAAAAGCTGATGTGATAGGTTCCGCGCAACATGTGTGGTACTACAACGTTCCTTATAGGACTACGTGTGACTGTTTGGACAATGCCACAGGTCTGCCACTCTAACCTAACCCTAACCTATGGTTTCCTTTAATAGCGACTTTATAACAATTAAATGGAGCGAGCGAAGCCGTAGGTACCGGCTAGTCTATTATAAATGTAAAACAACTTTTAGTAGGTACTGTTTGGTAACATAATAAAATCGAGAACGCCAATCTTTACTTAAACTAACTACATAATTATTCAGAAATACTAGGTAAAATAATAATTCTTTATTATTACACTGAGTTTTCTCTTTGCTAGCACATAATTATATCAATGTTTTGGGGAAACAAAATACTTTAGAAAGTAATATTTAAATATCAGGTCGTATTTAAACATTTTGATATGATGGTAATATCTGAAAACCGAAACGTTTTTTTTTTAATTAGAAACTATCTTTAAATGCGAACTAAGAAAGTGCCTGTAGAAAGTTCTATCTGTTTATTAATATATTTATAGATAACGTCACAAAAATAAAAACGGAAAATTAAGTTTTTGGTTTTCTTTCGATATCTCCGGAAGTATTTGAAATTTTCTTAATTTCTCACCAGCATTAACTTAAACTCCAAATTATCCAACTTTGCCCCAATTTAACCTTTGCTGTATCTTGTATAGTTTCGAGATTCTAATGGTTAGCATCGAATTTGGGACACCCTGTACAGGGTAGGGAAAAGTTTAAACCATGATTTTTTTTGAAACTGGACATCCTATATTTTATATCACTTTTATAAAGATCTTTTGTTGTTTTTTCATTTTTATTAAGACACTACTTTATTTATTGTCTTTCAGTGTGTGGTGTGGAAATATTCCTCTATCAAGAGTTGGTAAGGAATTAAAGTGACCATGGAAATGTAAATTAACTATGTTCTAAAAAATAGCTAGTTACAATCTAATATATTGTGTTAAATAATCATCACGTTATTTATTTATACTAAAATGAAACCACTAAACAATTTTATTTTAGCTACTTTTTCGCTTTTAGGAACATTTTCCCTTTAAAACTTATGGACAATTTGATTCTTAGATCTATAAGTATACCACTAAAAACAAAAATTATGGCAAACTGTTCCAAATTTAGTGAAATATTAATTAATTTCAAAAATAAATACTACCAAATTCTGTTTTTTTATTATTTTTTGAAGGAATTACTATCTTTTGTTAAATCCTATACTTATAGTGATTCTTATTTTGATATATATTTTTTTAATCTTTCACATGAAATTTAATTTTAACCTGTGTTCGTTTGCTTAGTATTCTGATTATTTTTACATCGGGAAGTATAACATTCCTTATAAAAAAATTTAATTTTTCTTCTGATTTATTTTTTTTAACCTTTAATATTATCCTTGTTTTACTATAAAATCATTTTTTAAATTTCTTTTGAAATGAATTAAATTACATGATTTGTTTTCTTGATGCATACAAAAAACTATTTCTTATAATTCCTTCCAAAAATAAAACGCAGAATAAGGTGGTAAAGTATATCTCAAAGTATATCGTCTTGCCTTTTTGACATCAATTCACAAAATGCAAATTTCTCGCCTAAATTTATTATTTATAATAGGCTAACAGGTATTTCAGGAGAAGAAATTAGTGATGGATTAAAAAACTAACACTAACAAATAAAATAATGCATCAATAATAAATTTGTTTATTCTAAACCCAATTCTGTTTTACTGTCATAGTCGTCATTTTGGTTAATAACAATGGATTGTATATTAGTTTGTATATAAATATACAAATCTTCGACTTTAAAATATGCTTTGCTGAATTTTTCCAGCTTTTGGCCAGTATATTGTTTATAATAGTTTTAATCAACAAAGTAGGGAAAACATTTTTTGCTCTCAGCTTTGCTTTTATTTGGTGCCACATAATATGCTCTATAGGGTTAAATATACAACGATACGGTGGAAGACATAAGAGAATATGACCCATCAGTTCTGCCAAGTAATCACATACGTATTGTTCTTTAATGTTAAGCGTATTTAAGACTTCTAAAAGTTGTTTTTTTTGTAACTAAATTTAAAATATATTTCATTTTCTAATAAATATTCTTGTATTATAGCAGGCCCGGCACTGGGGCAATTAAATAAATAAATAAATAAATAAATAAATAAATAAAGCCTTTATTAAATTCAACAGACAATCAAAAAAAAAATGTTAGATTACGGCGAGATCTAGCACTGCTATTCATCTAACCGTCTTAAAATAAATATTAAAGTAAATATAAAAATAAAATAACAATCATAAAAAAAAAAAATAAAAAATGAAAATTAAAAGTCATTAATTCTTTACTAGGGTAAGACCAGCCCCATACTGACATTGTCAGTGCGCATGTCCTAGCTAGTAAATAGTAATAATTAGTTAGAGCAAAATGTGAATAAGTGAGAAATGTGACAATATGTAATTAACAAAAAGGCAAACAAATAAGGAAATTTTTAAATAGATAAAAAAAAAAAAAAATAACAATCCTATGTATTTTAAGGAAAGGAAGTTATAAGCATACAATTTATAGTAATAGGAGCAGAGAGAATACTATAAGGACCTTTTGACGGCCTTCTTGAAGCTCGCCACCGCGGTAAGCGACTTTACACCTGGTTGCAGAGAATTATAAATTTTTACGGCATTATAAGTAAAAGAACGCTGGAACTGTGCGGTTCTGTGCCTTGGAACACTGAATCTTTGGCAGTGACGTGTAAATCTATCGTGGATACCACTCCCACGAATTAGTTTTTTAAAGAGATATTCTGGATTATTAGTTAAAACAATTTTGTGCACCAAAGTGGCTAAATGCAAAGAAAATCGCTTTTCTAAATTCAGCCACCCTGAAGCATCAAATAGTGGAGTCACATGATCATATTTTCGAAAATTGTACGAGAACTTTAAGCAAGCATTTTGTAATTTTTGTAGGGTATTCTTTTCCCTAACAGTCAATGCAGGCCAGTAAACAACATCACAATATGACAAGAGAGATAAAATAAGTGAATCGCATAGTCTTAATTTGATTTCAGTGTTAGAGCCTAACCTTAATAATAATTGCAAACGCCATAAACTTATCGATTACGGGGTGGACCTACCTGATCTTGATAACAAGGATAACATTCCTATGCAAAATAATGGTAAATAAAATTTTAAATATGTCACCCTATAGACCTTTCAGATATACAACAATGATGTTTTATTAAAATAAATTATAGGTAGCAAAAGCCAATACGATATACTTTGAGATGTACTTTAGTTCTTTATAAAATTGAAATATATTTTACTGAATTTGGTACAATTTGACATAATTTCTGTTTTTGGTGGTATGCTTATCTTATATTATAGATCTAAAAATTAAATCAAGTTATCAACAAATGTTTTAGGGGTAATGTAGCGATAAGCGAATAAATAAGGTGATATAAAGCTGTTTAGTTATATTATTTCAGTGCAAAAAAATAATGTGAAAATAATTTCAAACAATTTACTACGTATTAGATTATAATAAGATATGAGTTAGGACATAGTTAATTATATTTTCATGGCAACTTTAATTTCTTACCAATTTTTAATAGTAGAAATATTATGTAAAACTAAATAAGGCTCCGATACATATCTCAATGAGGTAATAACTATGATAATATTAATTTTAGTAGACATTTTATTTTTATTAGTTTCAATATGCTTTACTCTATCCAAGAAAAAATAATGTATATTTAATTTTACTCATCAATTAAAGTTTTTTTTCTAATCTAATCGGTTACATTTGGCTCAATATTTTTGCTAAATGTCTAAACAACATAAAGGGCGAAGGATACTACCCTCTTAGTTAACTTCTTACTAAGAAGAGGCATCTATGCGCCTGCCACGATAACCCAAAAACGACATATCACTCAACATTTTCAATGAAAATATGCCCTTGTACCCTCGCCACTGTAAATTTTTTTGAAATTTATCCGTTAAAATTGATCTTAATGACCTTCAAAACCTCGAAAATGTCATTACGACTTTAAAAATATTTTTTTGATCAAAATGGGTTTCCTTAATCTTAGTAGTCCGATAAACGTTGAACGGAGCTTAAGTTCTTGTAAAAAAGGTAATTGCTCTTAAAACACTTTAGTAAAAGGAAAACACGCAACAAACAAAATTCAATAGCTAACCATTAATCTATTATATATTTTTTATATTGCTCGCTTCACTATAGCATCACTGAAATGAAACTAAATATCAATTTAGAAAAATAGACCTAACAACGTTTAAAAATTCCCTAAAACTTTTAGTTTTAAAATAGCTTAGTAAAGTACATAAAGGAGAAGCTTTTGTTTGGATCTTTTTAAGCGCAACATTAAAATTTAATCAAAAATGTTTCAAAATATGCAGTTTCAAGAAAATTGAATTGGACAAATTATTTGGCTAACATGCATATTTTTTGCATTTATTTAACATTTAAACTGTGGTATATTATTAAAACGAATTTAAGGATTGCGGCTTTGTTGCTGCCTTGCTCGACGTGCCACTAGACCAGTGGTCGCCAACCCGTCGATCGCGAGCTACCGGTAGCTTGCAAAGGCAGTTCTGGTAGTTCGCAAAACATTTTTAAAATACAAAAGGTTTATATTTCCTAAATTCCTTAAATTTTTATAATAAACGCATGTGGCGGCAACACTGCGGTAAACGATCTGTCCCCGACGCGACCGACGTCATGTCACCACGTCACCACACAGGAATTGGCTACGACCGATCAGCGCGACAACGCGCTGCTTGTGTTCGGGAAAAATAGCACACATTAATTATCACCCTGTGCCGACCAATCACAAACAGCGTGCTTCGGGACTCATCGAGATAACATCGTGGAGACTCGGTGTCTCGCCACTCGGCTTGCTTTTGTTTTGGCGCAACAACAACAAGCTTGTTTCATAGAAAAAAGAAACCATTCTTTTTTCTATGGCTTGTTTACTGTTTGGTTTTGTTCAGATTTTGTAGAGCTTTTTGTGATTTTTTTAGATTAGTATTAAAGTGCAAATTGCCCACAGAATTCTAAAAAAGCAATATTTATTGCTATAATCTATTTTTTGGTAACAGATAACAGCAATGGATTCAGATAGGTATGTTTTTAATGCCCAAAATTTAAATTTAGTAGGTCTACATTTTATATTTTGTAGGGTAAAACCAACTTGTGAAGTTTGCCAATAAGTCTGCAAGAAATAGCCATCTGAAGAAATTCCATCAGATGATAATTAAAAATGATGAAACTGAACATATTTTCTGCCCAATGGGTCCCGAAGAATAGAAGTTATCGTCCCACAGCAACCTTACAAGGCATTTAAACCAAGTTCATGAAGTAAATTGTAAAGAGTCTTCTTTAACTTTTCCGAACATTGAAGAATTTGAAGCGTGGAAAAAATGGAGAATAGGGAAGTTGACTATGCGTGTCATAGGAAAAATAAAAATCCTTATAATGCTGATGTACTTATATACTACAGTTGTAACCGAAGAGATATGACAGATATTGTTTTTTACAAGTAGTATATAAAATTTTGTCTTATTATATTTGTTGTTTAAGGGCGTGTTAGTACCTGCCAAAAACGTAATATGAAAGCTGGGGGAAGTATAAGAATTTGAGGAGTTTGCCCTTCAAGAATAGTCGTGAAAATTTCCAATCAAGGTAATTTATTACAAATTATAAAATAATGTTGGTACAAATATTTTTAATTCCATATTTTTGAGTGAAGTAAATATATGTGTCTATACCCGGGTCCTCCAAATATGAAGTCAGATTCTCATGGTACCTACCTATTTTTCTTTTCCTGCCACTTGTTACACAAATATGGTTACCTAATAATATTGTCGGTTTAAAGACATTTTTTATGTTATGGTGGTGTTTGTCAAATTATTGCATCAATATTTTATAACATAATATACATGTCATCCTAATTATTCTGGACAAAGTGATGAAACAAGGTAGAATGATATACGATTGGCTGTACAGATTTTTTCACAATATATTTGTATATTTCTAGGATCAGTTATGGCAACATTTACTGACACACACATAGGGCATGCTGATGAATTGAGAACTAAAAGGCTAACGAGAACTCAACAAAATATCATCGTCGAACAATTGACTGGGGGAGTTAGTAATGACAGAATAATTCAAGATGCACGACCTTCAATTATAATTTTACATTATATAAAGATTAAGCCCAGACCTTTTTATAGTACACTGATCTGATGATGAAATCCAAAACTGAAGGTTCAGTGCAAAAGGCTTTTATTTAATTACATCATTTTTTAAATATTTTAGTTCGGTTTAGTTCATTTCATTTTTACCATACTTATTTATACTTAGGTTCATATGGTTAATATAGTTACTTTTAAATAATATATTGTTTTATTTGTTCTCGACTGTTTACAGTATTTTCATAAATAAATTTTAAGTTTTTATACTATTTTTTTTTGTTTTCTTTATTGAATTATGTTCCTATTCGAAGGTAATAGGTACCTAGTTATTATAAAGTTTAAAAAAAAAGTATTTATCTTCTTTTAATATAAATAAATTAAAACCGATAATTTAATAACAATCAGAACTATGATTAACCGAGATAAACAAATTACTGGAAATATAACTTTTTGTAAAGAATCAAATAAATGGTGAATGCGCTGGAATTATACAAAACCCTGTTCTACCTCGATCATACTGCAATAGAAATTTAAATTTAGCGCCTTGGAAGCCACGCCTACATAATTCTCATTGGTCGGCACAGGGTGATAATTAATGTATGCAAATCTGGGTTGCTTTGAACGGTATAAGTACGCAAGACGCGGCATGCGGCACCCAGGCGCAGTTTAAAACTGAATCGCAGAATATCCAGCGGTTGGGTTGGTGTTGACCCGCAAATAAAAATATGGCCAGTAGTAGTAAGAAAGTGAAGACGTACCATTTTCATTCGGAATGGGAAGAACAATACTTTTTCACAAAGTTAAAGGTGAAAATGTGTGTTTGTTATGTAATACTTTTGTCTCCGTTGCTAATACAGGAAATATTGAGAGATATCATATAACTGTATATTCAAATTTTGAGAAATCATTCCCGTTCCGTTCTGCCACCAGAAAGGAAAAACTGAAACAATTAAAATATTATACGTTATTTGGACAACAATCAATATTTTTAAAAACCGTCGACAAAAATAAGATTGCAACCGAAGCAGCATATCGTGTGTCCCAGGTTATTGCACAGAAAATTAAACCTTATTCTTATGAAGAGGGGGAAATGATAAAACAGGCATTTTTAGAAGATGCAGATTCGTTATTTGCTAACTTTAGAGATAAAGGGGAGATAGTGTCTGCTATACAGTCTATGCAACTTTCTGCTAATACAGTGATGAGACGAGTAGAAGGAATGAGAAATGATATTTTTTTTACAGTTAAGAAGTGACTTGGATAATTGTGTGTATTTTTCGCTGCAATTAAACAAATAAACAGATGTAGTTGGCACCTCCCAGATGGCCGTGTTCGTCAGAATGATTTTCAGTAATTTTACGATTAAAGAAGATCTTTTAAAGTTTATTCCTCTAAAAGGACATACTACTGGACAAGAGTTTTTTCATCTAAAAAATATTTTTTCTTCTGAGAATATTCCAATATCGAAAATGGTAGGATTGACAACAGATGGCGCTCCAGCTATAGTGGGTTGTGATAAGGGTCTAGTGGAGTTATGTCGCCCAGATTAAAGTTTTCCGCAATTCCTCTCTTACCACTGCAGTATCTATCAGCAACCATTATGGGGAAATTTTTAAAAACTAAACAACGTTATGAAATTGGTGATAAAAATGGTAAACAAGATTAGAGCTCAAGCGTTACAAAGAAGATTATTCAAAACCTTGACCGATAAAATTCACTGTCAATACGGGGAACTACTTCTTCGCTCTGAAGTTCGATAGGTGAGTAGGGGACGAGTGCTAATACGTTTTAATGATGTCTTACCTGATATAATCCACTTTTTTTAAACAACGCTATAAATCGATTCCAGAACTGGAAAATTTAACCTGGCTTAGAGATTTTGGTTTTTTTGTGGATATTACAGAAAAATTAAATGGACCTAATTTGCAGCTTCAGGGTAAAGACAGATATAAACGCATTTATAAATAAGCTCTAATCAACCGCAATACCAAGCATTTTCTTATGCTCTCAGAAAAATCCATTGGAACTTTAGGATAGTAAATATCATGTAGAAATAATTTCTAAGTTAAAAGATAACTTCAAAAATCGTTTTAAGGATTTCAACGAAATTGCTTTAGTGGCGCAATCTGTTGTTTTTCCCTTCATGGCAATTGATATCCAACAGTTTTCAACTTGTGTTATGCAGAACTTTGGCGAAGACATTGCTGCAACCGAAATAGAACTAATTGCATTTCAAAATGATTTAGCTTTAAAATCGTTATACTCAAATAAAAAATATATCTGGCCTTTAGTAAGCAAAGAAAAATATCCAGTCTTATGTCGTGTTGCCTTGATATTAAAAGCGTTATTTAGTTCAACATATTTGTGTGAATCCTTGTTTTCCAATATGAAGTTAATTAAAAGCAAATACCGCAATCGACTTACAGATGAATATTTGAATAAATATTATTGTATTCGAATGGCTGAATCTAACTATACCTACTGCAAACATAAAAAAAAACTATTAATGAGTCTCAGTGTCAGCCCTCTTATTAAACATGCGTTAAAATAGTCGACTTGTGTGTTGTGTTACAAAGATATATACATTTTGCCTACTAAATTCTATAAATATATATTATTAATAATTAATGAATTAGGATATTTCGGTTATGGTTTATTTTATTTTTTATTTAATTAAAAATTTTTAAAAATTTAGGTAATTTTTCGGAGGGTACTAATATTAGAGACAATTAATTTATTTTATAATATCTATCAGTATAAGTGTAATTTTTTTCTGTCATTATTTCAATCGAGCAGAAATGCACAGTTGTTATTGTCGCCAGTTAAAAAGCCTGACTCACAGACACAGAAAAATTAAATTGCATTGGTTTACGTTTTAAAAGTATTTTTGCAAATTCCAATAGTCAGCTTATTTACTATTTTTATTTACTAATTAACAGCCATTTCCATAATCACCTACTTTTAGAATATGGCAAATAAAAATTAGCGGATTCGTTAAAGCGTTGAAACTTCACTAAATAAAGCGCAGACAACTGGCTTTGTTTTTAGCTTCTCAAGCTCAGCATTGGAATTTTCTTAGAAAAGTAATTAAGCTATACTGTTTCAATTAAATGAAATTAATTTTATGCAGTTTGTGAAACTGGAACGAGCATTTTCTTATTATTTTTATTTACTTTTTTAGGGGGCAGCTTATAAAAAGTTTTTACCCAGGACTTTCCAGGCTACATTTTTTTAAAATTTCTTCGACCCCCTCGGACGGCCAAAAGCCACCCCTATCCAGGCTTTCGGGTACGGACGCGCGGCGTCAGTATGTTTTAATATAAATTGTGAATCATTTGGCAAGGGAAGAGGAATTATGGTAGGGACTTGACCATGACTACTCTTGGGAGTCTATTCTATCCTGCCAGGATTGATTTCTTGTATATTTCAACTTTGAGGCCATATTAACAGATGAAATATTTCAATCTTTTACACAACTTCTGGTTCCAGAACAACGCGGTTTTTTCAAGGGGCGGTCAACCGCCACCAACTTAGCTCTGTTTCAGGATCATCTCATTCAAAACATAGAAAAGGGTTCTCAAATTGACGTAATCTACACTGATATTTCTAAAGCGTTTAACAGTGTTTCTCATACCCTGTTGTTTGAAAAGTTAAGAACATACGGAATTGCAGACAGTTATCTAGATTTTATAAAATCCTATCTGACTGATCGAAGACAATATGTCGGAATGATTGGCATAACATCAAGAGAGATTGTAGTCAAATCCGGAGTGCCACAGAGATGACATTTGGGCCTTATATTGTTCTTGCTCTTTGTCAACGATGTAACTTTTAATTTTAAAAAATGCAAGTGTCTTTTGTATGCGGACGATCTCAAGTTCTATTATGTCATAAATGTCATGAAGGATTGCGAGGTGGTTCAGTCAGAGATAAACAGGTTGGTCCTCTGGTGCGAAGGAAATTATTTTCACCTTAATGTAGGAAAATGCAAAGTTATGAGGTTTAAGGAACCAATACTTTTTGATTATTTCCTAAGTGAAAAAATGCTTGAAAGTGTTACCAAGATAAACGATTTGAGAGTTACCTTCGATCGAGAAGTAACTTTCAACCAGTGGCGGCTCGTCAGGGGCAGCAGGGTCGGCAGTGCCGACCCAGCAGAATTAAGAAAATAGACATTCCCATTTCCATACTTAAGAAATTCTGTATTTTAACTATTTATTTAAACTAATGGTTCAATTAATTTTTTTATTTAACTGTTTGCTTTAATTTAAAAATGTATTAACTCTTTTTCCGGTCGGTCACCTCTATATTAAACAATGTCTACGGCCGAAAGTAATAGTAGCAGGTCTTCTCACAGATTACGAACATCAGACGTCTAGCCGGTGGAAAAAGGCAGCAAAATAGGCAACCAAACATACGTATGACCAGTATGACGTAATATTCCCTGCAGTTCAACGCAATGTTTCAATTTTACCTTGCGGCAGTTCTGTATTTGGCTCACGTTGCCAAATTGCGCGGTTTTTCTTCGTGAAAAATTTATATTGATATTGGTTTCAATTCAATCAAGTGAATCAAGTTAAAAACCTTGGACTTTGGAATAAGAGCAAATATTAATTTAATTATAATTTAATACGTAGTGTATATTATTGATTGTTTCAATGTGAAGTGGTTTTCTGGTTTTTATTTATTTTCTTAAAATTATATTTACAATTTTCAACGTAAAATGTAACTACGGAAATTTGCCGCGATGCCTGTGTAAGTTATTATGCGGAATGCGAATGACAGACAGAGTGATCGGTTAGTGTTTTTCGCTAATTTTACTTTTTCGTACGTGGATTTCGTGATTAGGGCTCAATCCTTAATCGTTCGTAACAGCTTTTGACTTTTGGTTAAAATAAGTGATCAGTTTTTATTATTTTCCTTAGTGTGAAAGCGGTGAAGTGCCTATAAGTAATTTAGTTTTTGTGTCTTGTGTTGTGCGTGCTTTTTAACATATTTTTTGCCGGCTTAAAAATGGTCTATAAAGTAAAGGTAAACAATCGAAAGTAGGTATTAAAAAAATGGAAGGAAACGTTTCAAAATTGTAAGTATTACCAAGAGTAAAGATATTGTTTTGTTAGTGACCTTTTATCTCAGAACTAGTGATGTTAAAGAACAGGCAAATTGCTGAACAGGTTCGAACAGTTCGGTTCTCACCCGGGAACCTGTTCCGTAAACCTGTTTACCTGTTCTTTTGATCATAAATTATTGTCACTCAGTCACTTGGTAAAAGAAGGTAAAAGGTCGCCGCCAAAGTAGTTAGGTTAGGTTAGGTTAGAGTGGCAGACCTCTGGAAATGACCAAACAGTCACACGTAGTCCTATAGGACCGTTGTGATACCACACATGTTCCGCGGAACCTATTGCATCAGCTTCCTGATGGTTAACACGATCGTAGAAGAATCTTGACAGCTCATTCAAACCAGCCACTGCTGTTAATAAACTTAGTAAGTCGACCCAGTTGCAGGCTGCTCACTTCCTCCAGATCATTAAAAAATGGTTCACCCAGTGCATTGAACCTTCTTCTCGCGAGGCCGGGGCATTCACACAAGAAATGCTGAATACTTTCCTCCTCTTCCTCATCTCTGCAACTTCTGCAGAAGTCGTTAGTTGGTATTCGCATACGTTCAGCGTGTCTACCGAACAAGCAGTGTCCGGTGATTACGGCAGTGATGTTTCTTAGGTCCTTCCGACTGTGCTGTAATAGCGCTGCGGTTTTCCTGTTATCAAGTAGGGGCCACAATTGCCTGGAGATGCTACAAGTTGTAAGTCCTGTCCATCTGCTTTGCGCAAGTTGTTTAGCTGCTCGATCTATCTCTTCTTTGACTGATCCCAGTGGTCTAGCCACAGTATTATCTGCTAGTTCGACAGACATGCTTGCGCCCTCCCTGGCGAGCGCATCAGCAGTCTCGTTGCCATATATGTTACTGTGTCCAGGAACCCAGCACAAGGTGATTCGATGTTGAGCACCAAGTGTGCAGAGATTGTTGCGACAGCGCCTTACTAATTTTGACTTAGTGCTGCTGGAGCAAATTGCCTTTATTGCTGCTTGACTGTCTATATAGATAGCTATAGACGCAGGTCCTCTCAAGCCAAAGTAGTAAAAAACCGTTTTTTTTTTAATTACTTCAATAATCAACCACATATTTTTAGACTTCTAAAAAAAAAAAGGTCGCCAGTTCCGTAAACTAACACAGAACAGCGCTGCATCCGCGTCTGTGTTCTAACTGCTCCCTGTTCCCTGCCTGGTCCAAAAAAAGAAAGAACAACCTGTTCTTTTCATTCTCAAACGACCCACATACCCAGTTCCGTAGTAAATTAACTAGTTTCTGTAGCCGCAATGAGTGATTGATAAAAAGAACAGGCTGTTCTTTCTTTGGACCAGGCAGGGAACAGGGAGCAGTGACAGCACAGACGCGGATGCAGCGCTATTCTGTGTTTGTGTTAGTTTACGGAACTGGCGACCACCTTTTTTTTTTTAGAAGTTTAAAAACATATGTGGTTGATTATTAAAGTGATTACAAAAAACCGGTTTTTTACTACTTTGGCGGCCACCTTTACCTTTTTTTACCAAGTGACTGAGTGACAATAATTTATGATCAAAAGAACAGGTGAACAGGTTCCGGACCGAACTGTTCGAACCTGCTGTTCAGCAATTTACCTGAACATCACTCGAACGCAATCATCTGTCATAAGTCTATCTAAAGAACCGGTTCAGTTCTTTTACAAAGAACAGTTCACTGAACAGGCTATCTCTAACCTGTTCTAAAGAACCTGTTCGATTCTTTTCTTAACAACTCTACTCAGAACTTTGCATCACTTCTTCATGATAAAAAAAATATTGTAAAAAACAATGGCCGTCCAACGCCAAAAATGTCTTCATTAATAAATACTAGCGGGAAAGGTTCAAACAGATTATTTAATGTAAATTAGTAAATTGGTACCAAAAACACTAATGGCTTACTGGAAAGTCAAGTCAAAAATAAACTTTTTTGTTGAGCATGCGTGCTTTTCTCTAAAAACAACATTGGACAAAATCAAAATCCATGGAGTAGAAGAGGATACGATAACTTAAAAGAGTTATCTAGGGCACTTCAAAAACACGATGTATCAAAAGAGCATACGTACAGCCAATTAAAATTAGATTTATTTGGTAAACAAAATATTTACACGGCTTTAAATATCGCTAAACGTGAAAATAATAAAAAACATAATGAGGCGGCTAAAAAAAATCACGCTCTCCTGCGACGATTAATTGATATAACAATTTTTCTTGGAACTCAGGAAGGAGTTACCATTCAGGGGCCACGATGAGAGGGTAGATAGTCGGGGAAATTACAAGGAACTTGTAAATTTACTAAAATCTTAATTACGACCTGGAATTTCAAGAGTTGTTGTTTCCTTTTCTCTCTTTTTATTTACGTAAATAAGACAAAGTAAGATATTATGATAATCATAGGAAAAATTAGGTACTATATCAGGTAATTCCGTTTGGTTGTAGGACTTCCAGGTTATTTCAGTCGCGGTCGCACCGTACCTATATAGGCGATTACGATTATAGATAATAGAAAAATTATACGTACATTTTAAAAGTTTTAAGGTGGCTTTTGGGTTTTTTAAAATTATTATTCATTGCTTCAATACCTAATAATAATAAATGGTTCAAAAAAATTATATTAATTGTTATTGCGCAAATTTTTTTTCTTTTATTAGTGATAAAGTAATAATATTAACATTAAATTATTGACCAAATTTGGGCGTGGCCAAAAAAATTTTTCTCTGTCAGTTTTACTTTTTATCTACTTACCGACAGAACTAATAAATCATAATTTGTAAGTATGTAATTTATAGTAAATTTTTCCTGGGTTTTCCAATAAATTTTTGATTAAAATTATTTTTAATTAGTTTATGTTTCGGTTTATAATACAACCATCTTCAGAACTTTTATTTACACACTAGCACTACACTATGTTAACAACTAACATGTTTCTAGTAGAAGTAAATTTACTATTTTCATTCGATTAGCAGAATAGTCAATTTATTTCTACTAGAAACATATTAGTCGTTAAAATAGTGTAGTGCTACTGTGTAATCAGAAGTTCTGAAGTTGGTTTTATAATAAACCGATATTTAGGTTAATAAGGTCAACATAATAATAATAATAATAATAATAATAATAATAATAATAATAAGAATAATAATAATAATAATAATAATAATAATAATAATAATAATAATAATAATAATAATAATAATAATAATAATAACAATAATAATAATAATAATAATAAGTTTATTTAAAATTTAATAATATAATAAATATGTTTATGTTGTCTTCGATAAACTTATTCTTCAATCCCCTGAAGCTAAGCTTGTTAGGGGCAAATCTTATTTTTTGTTTTAGTATGTAAAATCATAAATCATAAATATGCATTGAAAATCAAGTTTTTTAAAGTAAAAATGTTAATTTATAGTATACAGTGTGGTTGTTTAAGTGTGCAACATATGGGCATTTCTTTTATTCCCGATTTCTCAGAAAATTTTATTCTTGATAAAAGTTGGTGCATGTTTGATAATCTTATTAGGTGCACTTGGAATGGTTGCAAGTCAAACGGCGTGTAGGCCAAAAAATATAAAACTTGTACAAGAATAAAGTACCGCTTATTTGTTTTTATCCATATGTATCTGCGATTATATACCTCAATCCGATTCTGACCAATTAAACGCTGTTTTGCGACCAATCAGATGCATATTATACTGAATATACCCCGCATAAGTGGATATACCCCGGGCCACCTGCCACAACAATGCCAATGCATAACAACATCATAACAAGTTTAAAATATTTGATGGTTGCTATAGACCGTTTCTATAATAACAAAAATCCCTTTCAACAAATCAAGTTTTTGATGTTGTCAGATTCATGTCACATTTTTTTTTAAATGGAATCTTGCCGATTCGGTAATGTTTCAGTCGAAAATATAAGAAAAAACGCTGAAAAGACTATCCCAGAAAATACAACAAAAACAAAAAAGTATATATGGACCCAATTCGAGAAATTCTGCGAAACGCGGCAGTTTATATTGACCAAAAATACAACTATAATACAGCTTGCCGCTATATTGGAAGACTGGAGTTTTAATATGAAGAAAAAAGATGGTTCTGACTACAAGGAAGGGGTTATCAAGATAATGTGGAACCAAACAGCCCAACTGCTTCAAGAAAGGTACTTCAATAAATACAACATTAAATTTGATCCTTTTAAAGATCCTGAATTCCAAAAAGCACGTATGGCTAGAAATTCTAAAAGAAAACTGCTTCAGGCTGATCCAAAAAATCACCGGAAAAGTGCAAGAGCACTAATCTACGACGAGTACAAAAAGATGGTAAAAATTTTTGACGAAAATAACCCCGAGGATTTACAGAAAAAGTTCTATCAAATAGCGGCTGTGGAATTAGCATAGAGGAGGAGAAGCCGAGACATGCCTAAATACGTATTTCAGAGAAGAATATTATAGCGATGGTACAAAAAGTAATAGAATGGAATATAACCCAATCTTTTCAAAAACATCCCAAGGCGGAGACAAGAAGCTTTCAAATTCAAAATGGTTAGTGGCAAACACAAAAGATGCCGATTTATGTCCAGTTCGCCTTTACAGAAAACTAATTTCAAAAAGAGGGCAAAATATAACTACCCAAAGACTATTCCTGACAGTAAATCCAAATTGGAAAATGGGAAATTGGTACAAAAACTGTCCCATTGGAAAAAATACTCTTTCTAATTGGACAAAACAAGCAGCACAAAAAATTGGACTAGATACTGAGAAAGAAAAAATCACAAACCATTCCAATCGAGCCACAGATGTCTCTACATTAAGCAAAGCAGGTTAGAGCGAACAAACTCTTATAAAAATATCTGGACATAGTAGTGCTGCATCCATAAAGCCATACTTGCAGATGGACAAAACTCATCACGAAAACACTATTCAAGGTTTAAGAGGTCACCCTCCAACTAATGGGTTGGACCAACACGAAGCTCCAGTCTCTTGCAGCTCGAAGAGTTTCCAGCAACACCAGCAAGCCACTACTGTTTATTATAATAAGTGTGTGTTTAACAATAATACTTATAACTAATTTTCTGTTAGTTTTATTACTTTGTCAATTGTTTAGGTTTTGTTTCGTTTTGTCCGTTTTTCTAGTAGCTACATAAATCATTTTAAAAATCTTGCATTTCGTTGTATTTTTTCTTTTTTTTTGGTATATAATCTCAACATATACCACTCGAGGTAAATATTTTATTCAGAATATTTTATAAAAATTGCCCTCGACAAAAATTCTTTTAAAAAAATATCCCTCCAGCTTCGCTGTCGGGATATTTTTAAAGAATTTTTGTCTCGCGAATTTTTGACAGAAATTTTGCACAAAAATGTCAAAAAATATTCAAAAAAATATTCACCTCTTATGATATAACTTATGATTATTTTAGTAGGATTTCATGTTTGTCGCTTAATTTGTACAGTTTGTTAATAATCATTTAAAATTAAAAAAATTGCACTTTAAATGATAGTTTTTTAATTAGCATAATATCATTACTAATGTTTTATCTTGTCAAAAAGAATTTTTAGAATATTTTAATGTTGTGTTTAATATCGTTGCAACAAACATGAAGTTTGTGATTCCTTAATAAATTAAAAATTCAAGTAAATTTTACAAATATGCTTGAATTTGAACAAATCTATGTGAAATTGATTTGATATTGAATAATTTATGAAGGTCTTTATGGTGAATATAAAAAAAAAATTTGGGAAATTATTAATGTTTTTTAAAAAAATATATATTTTTTTTTATTTTAGGAGGTCATGTTTGTGAATCTATGCATAACTTTTAATTCTAAACAACTTTTCTTAATAACATTTTGCTGAATTTTCTGAAATAGGAGTTAGGTTAGGTTAGGTTAAAAGTGAGTGGGTTACAGCTAACCCTCCACTGCGACCATGCGATCTATTGTGTTAATGATGGTATTGGGAGAGACATTTTTCATGTCGTCCGGCAGCAGAGTCGTCTCGCCGAATAGAGCGAACCTGATTCTTCCTGCTGCGGGGCAGGCGCACAATACGTGTTCTGCTGTTTCTGCATCTTCCATGCAGAGCCGGCATTCATCAGTTGGGGCTAATCCAATTTTAGACATATGGTGTCGCAACCTGCAGTGGCCGGTGTACAATCCTACTAGTGCTTTAAGGCATGATCTGTTGAGCACAAGTAGTTTGTCAGTTAGTTGTTGATTTATATGGCTGTATATAAATGCTTTAGAGCAGCTATACTCTAAGTGTGTTCCGCGGAACCCTAGGGTTCCGCGATACCTCTGTAGGGGTTCCTCAAGAATTTAGAAAAAAAATCAAAACACCTCTCTCTGGTCGAACGTTTTGACTCCGCGGCCGCGCGTAGGTATATTTATTTATTTATTTGTATTTGTATAAACATGTGTTACAATAGCTGGTACAATATCTCATAAGTTTGGTATCAACATGTATACTTGTATACTTGTGAGCGCGCAGTCCCTTTGATAAAAGCCGCCTCTGAATTGTTTACAACGCAATTTTTATATTTCTCTTTTTATTTTTGCTTTTTGTTTATCAAAGGCGCCGACTCGAGTATTTTCGAGAATATTCGAGATCGAGTCTAGGACTAAGTATAAAAGCGGCGATCGCGCGTCGCGCCTCGTCAGTCAGTTGACGATTAGCCTTCGGAGCGATAAGTTCCTACCTACCTACTTACAAGCTCGCTAGCGAGAAACTAGTATTCATTGTTCTACTGCCTGCTGTATTCTGTTGTCTCAGTTTTATACATTTCTTCATTGTACTAAACTTAGTCTCTTATACGCAGTAATGATTGTGCATTATTTAGACCCCACCATCCTGACGTGTAACATTATAAATAAAGAAGAATGGAACGTTGGCTTAAAGGTGTTAAACGTGTTGCAACAACATCTTCTAATGACGCTGAATGTTCAAAAGCAGTACGCGCGGAGAATATAGCAATCACCGATCCAGACGATGATGCCACGACGTTAAGCTCGACGGTTTCAAAGACGAAAAAAAGGAAGTATGATGAATCATATATCAGTTTCGGATTTGTTGATTCCAACGGCTCACCTCTCTGCATGCTATGTAGTAAACTGCTTCCTAATAGTTCCATGGCACCTGCCAAATTGCGCCGACATTTACAAACTGTACACCCCGAGTCTAAAGACAAGAATAAAGAATTTTTTGTTCGTAAAAAAGATCAGTTATTGGAAAGTCAAAAAAATATGATGCATGTAACAAAAACTATCAACGAAAAGGCCACGGAGGCATCATATTTAGTTAGCTATCGCATTGCACAAGCAGGTGAAGCGCACACTATCGTTGAGAATTTAATAAAACCATGTGTATTAGACATAACAAAATGTATGCTCGATGAAAAATCTGCAAAGCATCTTTCTACTGTGCCGCTATCAAACGATACTGTTTCACGGCGAATCCATGATCTGGCAAGCTACGTCAAACAAGAACTAGTTACACCTCTACAAAAAACACGATTCGCCTTGCAAATGGACGAGTCAACTGATGTCGCTGGTTTGGCTATCTTGCTGGTTATCGTGAGATATCCATATGAAAGTTCTTTTGAAGAAGACATGCTTATGTGTTCACCGCTGCTCACAAACACTACCGGGGAAGAAATTTTTAATAAAATAAATATATTTTTTGAAGAAAATAATCTCAGTTGGAAAAATTGCATTGACATTTGTACAGATGGGGCCAAGGCGATGACAGGTAAAACAGCAGGAGCAGTGTCACGAATAAAAAATAAAGCGCCTAATTGTAGTTCCAGCCATTGTATTCTGCATAGACAAGCACTTGCGATGAAGCAAATGCCGTCAAATCTAAAATTAGTTATTGATGAAGCGGTAAAAATAATTAATTTTATCAAATCACGACCACTACCCAAGCAGCAAGGGGTAGTTGAATCGACGTTGATTAAAGGTTGATTGGTGTCGTAGGCGTTGATATACCAAAAATCAACGTTGAATAAACATTATAAAAGCAACGTAATCATCAACGTAGTTTAAGTGACGTTTATTTAACGTTAAATATAGGTTGTAAGAGACCTTCAAGCTATTTTGTAAAAATAGTTCTACTCATTGGCACCAGTATTTTTCAAATATATACTAGGTATAGCAACTTTAAATAGTTTTAACACAGATTTTTAAAAAAAAATTTTTAAGTCGACTAAAGACGTTGAATAAACGTAGCATCATCTGAAATAAATACTGTATTAATAAAATTTAAGATATCAAAAAAAACCGACTATTGCCGTTTATATATTATTGGATGCACGTGTAATGTAGCAACATGATTATATATCAGTTACAAAGCCGACTCTATGTCAGTTACTTAAAAGTGGATAACGTTGTACTTCCATGCAAATTAATTCAAATTTCCCGCCAGAAGCGGGAGGATTAAGACATCACATGCAAAAACGCAACGCAACGCCGAGCGTCGGACAACTTGGTCTTTCCTTACAAGAAAGACAAAGATAAAGGCGATCCTTGACATTTGACAAATTCGAATTTTCCACGCGACCGCGTCCCTTCAAGTGACATGGTGGTGACATGGTGGTGACATGTGACCGTGTCCTTGTTGGTTGTTTGTAGGTGAGAACTGAGAAGAGAAAAGTGTTCAAATTAATAATTGCATTATTGCTGGTGTTATTATGGTACATTTATTAATGTTTTTACTATTTCCAGCCTGGATTTAACATTGATTGGTAAGTGAAATGTATAACATTTACATAAATAGAAGTATATAATGTTAACAAAATTTCGTATTACGGATGGCGTCCCATTTTCGATTTTATATTATTACACAAAAAATAAAAAACGGGTTTACTTTAGTTAGTTAGTGGAATACAAGAATTCCTTCAAATATTAGTCACAAGTCTTCTGTGCGGAATTCTATTTTTTTTTAATTTTTCAAGAAAAAAATAAGATACCTAACCTCTAACCAAAATTCACAAGGTCACGGGACCTGTGAAGCAAGCAGGGGCGCTGTTTTTCTACAAAATAGTAATAATTCTTCCTAGGCTCCTATAATAATGCCACCTCATATATTATTATGTTGTCCATAAGTAGCTATTAGTCTAATAAAAGGTAAGGTACCTAAATAAGTTAAATTTTTAATCAATTATTAGTACAGTAGTAACATTGGTAGTTCTTTTTCTACATAAATATTCATAAAAAAGTGGTTTAATGTTAAGTTTATGTGTTGACATTTTTCAATGGAATTTTTAAGAGTAGGTAATGTGGTAAATTTCGTTGATATATTTACTCGCTGCTAATTTTAATGCGAATGATCATTCATTACATTACGAGCATGGAAAGTGAGACATGACACTTTATATCATTTTTTTAACCTATGTTTTTACAGTAAGGATATTCTGGTATGGGTAATTTGCTTAAATATTTGATTATTGTATGAATATTCTAATTTGTGTAGAATATTTTAAAGTGCAAGTACAGGGTGAATATCTTAAAATTTGTCACCCCTTCTTTACTTTGTTATTTTTGAAAATAGAAAAACTTTTAAAAAACAAAAACAATAAATGATTTTTTTTAACAATCAATCAATTAATCAAATCAGAACTCCGCAAATGATATAATAAAAAAATTTTGTAGAGAAATTTAATGTCTGATGTTTGGTAAGCAGAAATAAATAAATTTGGATTATGATTGAGAATGTTGCCTTTATTTAGATGAATACGAGAAAGCTAAAGAAAAGAGAAGTGAAGCCCAATTTACATCTAATATTAAATCAGACAGTGAAATAGACTTAAATAATAGGACAAAAAGACAACGTAAACCTCCATATGTATACAGCGACTCTAGCGATAGTGACAGTCAAATCCAAAGCAAATTAGTCAACAAGAAAAAAAGCTTCCAAGACCTCCCCCTATTGAAAATGAAAGTGATGGTAAAAACTTTTCAGTACTTTGCTTTTTTGTTTTTTAAAATTTAAATTGAAAAAGTATTTTTTAATTTTGTTTGTGCATTTATTTTTAAAAAGTTTTATGTATAATGCCTTATGCCTCAAATAAAGTAATCGCAAACATCTTGGTGATTTTATTTTATTTGAAAACTGCTTTAAAATAGCTACATTATTTTAAAACACTATCTTTAAAGGTAGCAATTTTTTGCTGCCAGCGGGATATAAGGATGGACATTTAAAATAGTATATTACTAAACTAGGTTTGTAAGACATGTTTACACTCGATCAAAATAGCACTCGTACAAGTTCTAAAGAACTAGTGTTGTCAAGTCTTATGGAGCAGTTCTCTTCAATATTTTTTCTACTTTTAGTATTTTTATGCCTTACTTTTAAAAAATATGTCATAAACATGTAAAGCAATGTTATTTTAACTTTCAAATGAAATGGACATTTTGGATTTCATTATATTGGCTACTCATTATAAAACCTAAATTGTTATTACACCGAAATGAAGCAATAAAGTAGAAAAATTATTTTAATTAGGTAGATTATCTGACGTCTTAAAGACATCTGGTCAACGTAAAATACGACGTAAATGGAGACGTTGATTCAACGGTCACATTCAACGTTGTATCAATTATGACATTGTGCCGTCCTGTCAACGTAGATTCAACTGTTGTTACAACGTAATGCAACGTTGGGAAGTATCGTACATTCAACGTTGTATCGACCAATCCTTGCTGCTTGGGTACAATCCCGATTGTTCTCATTATTGTGTGAAGATTATGGCAGCAAACATAAAACACTGCTGCTCCATACAGAAGTGCGATGGCTGTCTCGGGGTAAAACTTTAACAAGGCTATTTGAACTTAGAGCCGAGTTACAAATGTTTCTTTCAGCAGATACTTCTTTTAATTTGAAGGACCGTTTGTATGATAAAACTTGGTTGTTCCGATTGTCTTTTATGGCGGATGTCTTTCAAAAACTGTACGAATTGAATTTATCATTGCAAGGTAAACAGACAACAGTGTTTTAGGCCTATAACAAAATAACTGCCTTCAAAAGAAAATTAGATTTTTGGATTATTTGCGTTGGTAAGAAAGAAATAGAAAGCTTTACGTCACCCAGTGAGTTTGTTAGCGATAACGACTCAGAAATGTTTCAAGATGATGTGTTTAAAGAATTGGTCCAATATCTCAGTTCGATGCGCGCATCTTTTGAAAAGTATTTTCCCGAAGAACAGAATACAAAAATGAAACTGAATTCATGGATTCATAATCCTTTTTTACCCAACTTGGAAAAGCCCGAAAGTATGTCAAACGAGATATATGAATCTCTTTTAGAAATGTCATCAGACACAAGTATGGAGTCACTGTTCAAAACGACGCCTCTCAACGATTTTTGGTGCAGAATCCGTGATGAATATCCAATGCTTGGCAAAATGGCTCTGAATATTCTTCTCCCGTCCCCAACAACATATTTGTGCGAAACAGGATTCTCAACCTATGCAGCCACGAAAACAAAATATCGCAATAGACTGGACGCCGAACCTGATATGAGACTTCAACTGTCTTCTATCAAACCTGATATCAACCAATTGATGAAAAATAAAAAACAGTTTCATACCTCCCATTAGTTAGATTTTTTATTTTTTAATATCTTCTATTATTGTACTGGCCATGTGGTAAAGTAAGTAATAATTAGTAGTTGTTACATTGTACTTTTATTATGCTTATAAATAAAGAATACACTTTTAAAAACTATTGTTTTATTGTAGGGTTCCATCAAGTATTTTGCTTCCCAAAAGGGTTCCGTCACCAAAAAAGTTTGAGAACCGCTGCTTTAGAGTGTGTTAATAATAATAATAATAATAATAATAATAATAATAATAATAATAATAATAATAATAATAATAATAATAATAATAATAATAATAATACATTTATTGTTTACTCTAATGTAAATTACATAAAGGGTTAGTATTTTGTTAAGAGAGTAGAACAATAGGCCTTAGTGGGGCAGACATCCAGTCCAAGGATCTGGATACTGTTCAAGCCTTAAATTTATGTAGTACATATAATATTTTGGTGCTGTAAAAATACATTACTGATTTTATGAAAGGAAAAAGGAGGGGGAGAATGAGGTAGGGGAGCAGGAAAATAATGTGACTCATAATCCACATGGACTGGTGACGTTCATTGTGGAAACTACTGCGTGCGGAGATAATGGTTTTTTACTGATCTTTTAAACGCTGGGTTGGATAAACCAAAGTTAATATTATTCAGTGAATTGAGTAAATAAGCAATATTAAAAGAAAACGATCTTTCAAATATCTTTTTTCGGTGTGGTGGTACAGTTAGTAAACAACGTCTGCGTAGATTCCTATTATGAGCATCAGCTCTAAAATATATTTTTTCATACAAGTAAGGTGGTGTTTTATGCGTTATAATCTTAAAGCTAAATAGTGACATATGCAATCTATACCTGTTAAACATGTTAAGCCATTTAGATGCAACAAGAAACGGTGTTATATGGTTTCTTCGTCTTATGCCATGTATAAATCTGAGACATGAGTTTTGAACTTTCTGAATCCGGTATCGATCCGTCGCATCAAGACAAGGATAATATACGCCAATGCAGTGGTTAAATTGAGACAGAACGAGAGCATCGCATAGGAGCTTTCTGACCACCTTAGAAAGGTGATGTCTTTTACTAAAAATCAATTTTAAAGCTCCGTAGGCAGCTCTTAGTTTCGATGTAACATGTTCCTTAAAACGAAGTTTACAATCAAGTATTAGACCCAGGCTTTTGCAGGTGTCGGAATAAGGTAGAGTGTCATTGTTAGGTTTAATTTCAACATTATTTTTAACAAAGTCGGTCTGGGCTTGGTTACCGAAAATTATTACGGTTGACTTGTTGGGATTAAGTTTAAGCAAATGATCCGAAGCTACTTCATAAAATCGTTGTAAGTCAGAGTTTATACAGTTCTGTGCCTCTGCTGCTTGTTGCTCTAAAAAGGAGAAATATAGCTGAGTGTCATCCGCATAAAAGTGAGAATTATAATATTTAAGATATTTATAGAAACAGGATGTATATATCATATATAAGAGCGGGCCCAAAACGCTTCCCTGTGGCACGCCAACATTTACATTCAAAGGATCAGAATGCTCTCCATTGTAAACCACTTGCTGGGTACGATCAGATAAAAAGGAGAGTATAAAGTTTCGGGCACCATCGCTGAAACCCAAATAATGAAGGATAGAGTAAAGAATCCGGTGATTGAGCAAATCGAATGCTTTGCTAAAATCAAGCGATATAAGTATACTTACTTTGTTATCATCAGATGCCCTAAGGATGTCATCAGTTACATGGGCCAGAGCAGTTTCACAGCTGTGATTTGCCCTAAAGCCTGACTGTTGTTTTGGTAAAATATTATATTGGTTAAGGAAAAGCCTAATTTGGTTTTCCATTATTTTTTCTAGTATTTTAGATAAAGTGGGCAATATACTTATGCAGCGCAAGTGTGCATATTCAGTTGGATTATTTATTTTAGGAAGGGGGATTATCTGAGCTTTTTTCCAGTGAACAGGAAAGTAGGAATTAAGAATGCAATCATTAAGAATGTGTGTAAGAAAAGGTATTATAAAAGGACAGCAGAGAAGAATCATTGTTATATTGATTTTATCATCACCAACAGCCTTAGATCGTATACTTTCTATAATTTGTAATATTTCATTTTCGGTTGACAATCTGAAATTAAAGGGCTCATCGATGTTTTCCAGAACATTATTGTTATGAAAATCTAAAATCTCAGGTTTTGGAATGGAGTTAGAAGCAGAGTTAACGAAAAAATTATTTATAGTATTTGGGTTGCTAAGATTAGATGGTAGATTAAAGTTTTTTTTTTTATTAGGTTTAATTTTTTTAATTCCTGCCATTTTTCGCGATCGTTAGAGTGTTGAAATTTATTATGTAGATACGCCTTTTTTTCTAATGGCAAATGTCGTGTAGTTTCTAAGCTGTTTGTAAGATTCATAATGCGCAGGGTTTTTTGTATCTTTAAATTTTTTTAAAGCTTTATTTCTTAATTTTTGCAATAGTTTAATGTTTTCTGTAATCTGTAAAAAATATAACATATTATGCCAATCAAATCGTTCCAAATCTGCTTGAAATTGGTTTAAATTTATACGCTTTATAGATCTATAGAAAAAGTCCAGTAGTGTGTTAGACCTGGTAGATTTAACCAGTGTCTTTCCCATTTGCTTTTTGCTTCGTCTATTATTGTTTTCCTGGCCGTAGCATGAGATATACCCATTACCGGCTCGGGTCCTGTGAATTTCTGTGCTGCCCCTCTCTTAGCGAGCTTGTCGGCAGGCTCATTACCCTCCAGGCCCAAGTGTCCCGGTATCCACACTAGGGTTATTCTGTTATTCAGACTTAGTTCAGATAGTGTTTCGTGACAGCTCCACACTGTTTTTGAGGTACACCATCTTGATTCAAGAGCTTTTAATGCAGCTTGACTGTCGGAGAATATCTTGATTGATTTGTGTGCATACCGTCGGTCTATCAGCAGTCTTGCACACATTTCAATTGCATGGACCTCTGCTTGAAATATGGTTGTCATAGTTCCCAGGCTGACAGTTATTTCTATCTTTGGGTTTTTGAAATAGGAGTACTTTATTCTTGTACAAGTTTTATATTTTTTGGCCTACCCTGTACGCCGTTTGACTTGCAACCATTCCAAGTGCACCAAATATGATTATCGAATATGCACCAACTTTTATCAAGAATAAAATTTTCTGAGAAATCGGTAATAAAAAAAATGCCCATATGTTGCACACTTAAACAACCACACTGTAAACGCAGCTTTTTTGAAGAAATATATTACCTCTAATAAAATTATTAATTTATAATTTTTAAGTAAAAAATATTACTTATATAAATTATTCAGAACAATATTAATTAATTAAAGCATTTTTAAAAATATTTTCAAATTGTCTGTTTTTAATATCCATGTTTTTATTTCAACTTTAAATTTTTTTAATGAAATCAATTTTTTAATTTTTGTTGGTAAATATTCGTTTAAATAAAAACATGAATATTTGAAATTTTTTTGTCTTATTTATTTTAGGTTTTATTATTATTTCATTTTTATGACGTATATTATGATTACCTATGGTTTTTAAATTGTATAAGGTTTTTATTTTTAAATATATATATTAAGATGTTATAAATGTAAAGTTGTTTTATGTTCAACTTTTTTGTTTCTGAATATAATTCTTTTGAAGGATAAAGATAATCTTTATTGTATATAATTTTTAGAAACCTTTTTTGTAATATTTCTAATTTTTTAACTAAAGTCCTATTTATTCCTTCCCAACCTAAAATTCCGTAATTTAAATGAGTTTTAACTAACGTGTAATATAATATTTCCATATGTCTTACATTTAAAAATGTTTTTGAAAATCGGTAGTAAACTTCTTAATTTTTTAATTAAGTATTCTATGTGAAAATTCCAATATAATTTACTGTCAAAAATAATTCCTAAATATTTTATTTTATTAACTTTAAAAATTTGAATGTCTTCATTTCTTTGAATACTATTCATATTTTGTGGTAGGTTATTTAGGTTTAAAGTAAAAGGAATATAATTTATTTTATTAAAATTAATTGTTAACAAATTGTTATCACCACCACCACCAACCAATTTTTTATAATATATTTTATAATTATAAATAAATACTAGGTTATTATTTTAAAGTAATAGGTAAATTTTAAAATTTTAATCAGAATCGTGCCATTTGATTGTTAATGCTTATTATAAGAACTACAAGGATTTCGAATATTTTATTCTACTTCAATATGACTTGGGGCATTTAAGCGTCCTACCTCTCGGCTTAAGGTTCTCGCTAGACACAGTGAGAGCGCAGTTGTTAACAGTTTTGACATTTCCCATGTTATACTTGCTTCGACCAATAATTAAAAGAAAAAAGAAAATATAGTGGCATATCGGATAAGTGTGTAACTATTTTTCGGTGAAAACGCAAATAGCGTTCTCTATACTGGATTGTGGTTGCACTTCATGGTTTATTTAGTTGTCTACCTTTCGATTATACCAGTGTAACTATCTTTTATATTGGAGTGAATTTCGTGGGATGGCGCTACGGTGCACTGATGACCGCCTTGGTTTTGCAAGGAGGCTTTTAGTGCATTTTTCCGTCATTCTTGGAATTGCTTGGGTTATGGCTGCCCGTCGAGTCCTAATAAGGACGAAACGGCCGTCGTGGTCTACCCGCCCCAGGGTATCCATTGAACTTGGATCCCTGTGTATTCCAATATGAAAAATAGTTACACACTTGTCCGATATGCCACTATATTTTCTTTTTTCTTTTAATTCTTTTCGCGGACACTATATCATCTTTTAAACATTTTTATGGCTTAAAACTCGAACGGGTTGCGCGCATTCTGGTGGGTGCCAGCGTTGATCTGTTTTCTTGTCCGCAAAATGGCAGATGTTTTTGGTGAAAACGCAAATAACGTTCCCTATACTGGATTGTGGTTGCACTTCGTGGTTTATTTAGTTGTCTACCTTTCGATTATACCAGTGTAACTATCTTTTATATTGGAGTGAATTCCGTGGGATGGCGCTACGGTGCACTGATGACCGCCTTGGTTTTGCAAGGAGGCTTTTAGTGCATTTTTCCGTCATTCTTGGAATTGCTTGGGTTATGGCTGCCCGTCGAGTCCTAATAAGGACGAAACGGCCGTCGTGGTCTACCCGCCCCAGGGTATCCATTGAACTTGGATCCCTGTGTATTCCAATATAAAAAATAGTTACACACTTGTCCGATATGCCACTATATTTTCTTTTTTCTTTTAATAAAATGTAATTATTAAAAGTGGCTTAAACCAAAAATCGGACATACAGTATACAGTGTACTTTTTGTAATTACAAAAAATTTATTTCGCAAATTAATTTTCACCGATTCCAATATTTATTTATTGTTTATTGGTGCTTACATACAATTCAGTATTTAGTATATTTAATATTATTATTCACACAAGTATTAAGAGAATTGAAAGCTTTAGACTTTTTTACTTTAAGACTTCCCACTTTTCTTCTTGCCTGCATTGATCTTCTACCTGTCATTTTTACCTTTCTCCGAGACACAGATGTCGGCTGAACTGCATTTTTTTTTTCAGTTTTTTCTTTCCTTGTAATTTTTTTTGAACCTACAGTCAAAGAGCGCGATAAGTGTTCAAATTTGAAGGCACTGTGTAAACCACTCATAAGTGATGAACTACTATTTATATTTTTATGGTAATTTTTGATAAATTTTTCAATGGCTGGACAAAAGCCTACTGGATCGGCTTCCAAATTTTTCATGACATATTTATTAAAATTCGAAATAAATTCGCACGATAATTGTCTGGCCACTCCATAATTCACATCAACAAAGTAAAAAAGTAAACAACTGATAGCAAACCGTTAGGGCATTTTTCGGAAACGTTCGCAGAGCTGCTATCAAGCGTATGGTAGCTTGAGAATCAATCGGAATATCGGCCGCTCGTTTTTAGACAGACCCCGGTTAATGCGAAATTACCCGAATGCGGTGTACTGGGCAGTGTTGCCAGGTCTACTGATTTATCAGTAGATCTAATGATTTGCCTTCCCTTCTACTGATCTACTGATATCATTAGCAAATCTACTGATTATTCTGTATACTGTCGTCGCGACCGAAACCGACAGAGGGCAACCAGCAGCACAGTTTTTGTACGATGGGAACGATCACAGATTTCGAGAATGCAGTAAATTTGAAAGTTAGGAGAACCCCGCCCGTCCTCCGTCGAGTGCGGATGTGCTCGAGCCTGACTCCTAACGTAAAAAGTACTGGTAGGATACCAGTACGTGTTTTTCTACGCTCAAATTGTAAATAACGTTCGGGAGTTTAACCGTTGAAGCCGCCGTCAATTGTACGGACGTGACCTTTTACGAGAAATTATTAGTGTATATAGATAATATCGAGCATAATATAGTGTACATAGTATATAAAATAAAGTGTAAATAATTAACTTACAAAAATGGCAAAAAATAGGGGTGCCATCGGCACCCGTAGCACTGAAAGAGACCTTAACAGAACTGATGATGATTGCTTGAGTATCGCAAGTGATTTAGGCGAAAGAGACCCTGGAAAAGAGGATGACCAACAACAAACACAATATCAAGTAACACAAGACACGGATAATGACGACATAAGAAGCACGACTAGCAGTAAAACAAGCAATACAAACAATAGGAAGCCAAGAAAAACGCTGATCAAACACCTTATGAATCATAAGGCGTATTGCACCACATGTACGCTCTACTTCAAATTATGCAAGCCTAAAACCGAAAGAGACAAATATAGGAAAGAAGTAATTACCCTTCTGCGTTCCAAGCACGCCATCAAAGAGACAATACCACTGTCACCCCCGCCATTGATGTCACAAAAATCAACATCGGCAACAACAAACAATCAACCAACTTTCGATGACATAGCTAAAATAAAACAACAACAACAACAACAAGACATATCACTAACACAAAGAATAGAACAGGAGAGAAACGCTATAATAAACGGGCAAGAGATCTTTATAAAACCGAAAAACCCTGTACCAGCTTCAAAATACCAAGGCATACTGCAGGAAAGACCAAAAATGGTACTGAGGAACAGATTTCACCCGTTAACAGATGAATCTGAGACTGATATGGATATTGACTCTACGGATAACGAATCAACAGAACAATCAATAACAAACAAGACCAAACAAACAATGAGAAATACCCAAAAAAACACCAAAAAACAACCGGAACAAACACCGAAAAAAGCACAGAAAGAAGTAAGACCACCACCAATCATCCTAAAAGGAGTGGTACAAACCAAACATGGATTCCAAAAATTAACAGAAGACCTCAAATTAGCAGTGAAGCAAGGATACAATATAAAATACACAAAAAACAACACCATAATTTACATAAACGACCATAAGGACTACAAGACATACAAAAAACAAATAGAAGACGACAAAATAGAATTTCATACATATGCAACGCAGGAGGAAAAAACCCACGCATTTGTAATCAAAGGCTTGGACCATATACCTGAAATACAAGAAATAAAGGACGAACTTCAAAATGAACACGCCATTTTAGCAAAAGACATCTACATTATGAAGACCAATTACAGACCACTGTACATGTTAATAACAGACGCTACACACAAATTAACACAACTTGAAAGAATAAAGTATTTAAATTATGTACGTGTAACTTGGGAAAGGAGGAAACAGAACCTAATGATTATACAATGTAAAAGGTGTGGACAATGGGGCCATGCTACATCTAACTGTTACCGTCAACCTAAGTGCCTCCACTGCGCTGAGGATCATTTAACATCAGAATGCACACCTGAAAACCCGACTAAATGCATCAATTGTAAAAATAATCATAGGGCAAGTTCGCCGTTGTGTCCCGTATACAAATACAAAGCAGACATAATAAAACAGAACAATAATAAAAAACAACAAAGATATATACCAGCTCCACAACCAAAAACCAACCCATGGACAGCCAGGGCAAGTGGCTCAACTAGTGTCTGGGCAAATGACACCGACGTAGACCAACAGACCAATAACGAACAACCAGAACCAACCCCATCGACAAGCAGAGCACCCCCTAAAAGAAATCAACAGGACTTCCCAGAACTACCAGGGACACACCCACAAACCAGTGCAAAAAATGGCCATCAAAATCAACAGCTAGGACTAACACAGGCAAGTGACCTTTTTAGTGCTATGCAAGAATTCAACAATTTGATCAACATAAAAGAATTTATTAGGTTTTTAAATGACTGCTCCAGTGAGCTAAGGAAGGTAAATACGCAGGAACAACGCGTCTCTTTAATGATGACCCTAATGGGCAACTTAAACAATTATAATATTAGCCTTCCATAACTCACTAAGAATAGCACATTGGAACGCGAACGGGGTTCACGGAAAAATAGATGAAATTAAATATTTTTTAAATAAATATAAAATAGACATTTTATCAATTAATGAAACTAAAACACAACCAAATTTCAATTTTAAAATCCGAAATTACCAGGTACACCGTAAAGACAGAGACAACAATATCGGAGGGGGCGTGGCTTTAATTATAAAAAATACGATACCTCATTCTGTTCTACAACAAACCGACATACAAATAGAACACATAGGACTAAAATTAGCAAACAATATACTTATTTATTCTTTTTATTCACCACCAAGAGTACAATATACAGACAGAGACCTGGACACTATATTTGACACAGGAAATAGAATCTTAATATTAGGTGACTTAAATTCTAAACATATATTTTGGCAACATACACATACAAACACAAAAGGCAGAATATTAAAAAATTACATAGACAATAACGATATCCAACTTCTCATGACAGACGAACCAACATATTACTCAAGCGCAGGACACCCACCATCCAGACTAGACGTAATATTAAATAAAAACATGCAAAACTTACCAGACCATGTAGTAATAAATGACTTGTCATCGGACCACCTCCCAATACTAATAAACTGGCAGACTGACATAACAAAAGATACTAAACAAACTTCATGGCTTTATAAAAATGTAAATTGGAACAAATACAGACAAATACTAAACCAAAAAACAATAATAAACAGTGACATTTCAACAATACAAGACTTAGAAAACGAAGTAAACAAACTGACAGAAAACATACAATACGCAAGAAATAAAACAGCCACAAAAATAGTAATTGAAAACAAAGAAAACAAATTACCAAATGACATACTAAACTTAATCCATTTTAAAAACGCATTACGTAAAAGATGGCAAAGACATAGAGTACCACAAGACAGACACGAAATAAACCAGTTACAAATCGAAATAAAACAAAGAATGAAACAGTACAAAAACCAGACATGGACAAACATACTAACCAATTTAAACACAAGAGACAACTCATTATGGAAAATATTAAAAAGAACAAAAAACCAACAAATAACAATACCATAATTTACAAACAACCCACAGAACAACAAACAAAAAGCGCAAACCTTAGCGGACCATTACTCACGGACATGCGCAGGACAACCTAATACAACAGACGAACAGAATGAGGTAACAAGAATAACAAACTTATTTATAAAACAAAAATATCCCATCCCACCAACAATCCTACCTACCCTATATACCAATCCCCGTGAGCTGTCTACAGAAATAGGGAAACTGCCAAACAATAAAGCACCAGGAGGGAACGAGGTCGCCAACATCCTAATCAAAAACATACCACGCAAAACACTCATACAACTCATACACATAATAAACAACATGTTTTTGCTGCAACACTTCCCAAGCGCTTGGAAAAGCGCTATAATTGTGCCTATATTAAAACCAGGAAAAACAGCCAACAGACCTGATTCTTATAGGCCTATCTCACTTCTAAGCGCTCTGGGGAGGGTTGCAGAGAAAATCATACACATCAGACTCAAGAGCATGAAGTTGGACCAAAAGCTGCCAGAAGAGCAATTTGGATTCAGGACAGGGAGAGGAGCTGTTTTACTTATAGCACATGTAGTTCAAAACGCCATCGAAAAAATGGAAACAGAACAAAACACGGTACTTCTCTCACTGGACATCCGGAAAGCCTTCGACAGTGTATGGTTCAATGGATTGCTCTACAAACTCATTACACTACACAACTACCCACTACACTTCATCACACTCATACATTCATACATCTCAAACAGAACACTAACGGTTAGGGTGGAAAGCGACCTCTCAGCCCCTGTGAAATTACATGCTGGTCTACAACAGGGCACTACATTAGCAGGGCCCCTATTTAACATGTATACAGCTGACATCCCATCTCACCCAAATTCCCAACTGGCCATATTTGTAGGCGACGTACTCCTACACGCCAGCTCATACTATGCAAATGTGGCCAGGCAACATATCACCAACCACCTACGAACCCTCATCCCTTGGTATAAAAAGTGGAAATTGGAACTCAACGAAGAAAAATGTGAATGCGTTATACTGACAAGAAAACGAACAAACAATTACATAAACCAAAACATTATAATAAACAACAGACAAATAATACCTACAGATAAACTAAAATACCTTGGAGTAGTAATAGACAAAACTCTAAGATTCCAACATAATACAACAAAACTAATACAAAAATATTACGCAACAACCCAAAGACTATACAAATTACTAAATTACAGATCTCCATTATCACCGACAAATAAACAAATTATTTTTAATCAATGCATACGACCATTACTGACTTACGCAGGACCAGTCTGGTGTAGCATGGCCGATACACACTTCAAAAAGCTACAGATTCTACAGAATAAAAATTTAAGACAAATCTTATTAGCACCGATAAGAACACCAGTACGCCATCTACACCAGGCAACAAACACTCCTTATATTACAGATTACATAAGACAAAATGCAATAAATTTTTATAATACTCAACCACAAAACTCTAGACTAACCCAAAATATAACAGACTTAAGATATAACGAGTATCGCATTCACCCACCTATACACTCAAAACTTCCAATTTACTTTCAAAATAATTAAAAAGTTCCCATTTTCACCGAAAAACCACAAAAATCCCAAAGTCCGAAAACCACGCCCCAAAAATTAAGACCGCCTACCATGAAATGATGGTAAAGCTGTCATATGCAAAGCTACGGTGTACCTGTTAATATAAGTTTCTAGCTGGTTTTTCATCTGTTTTTCCAGTGAACCCCAACACAAACCCATACATTTAAAAACTACACAACAACAAAAAACTTTCTAAAACAAAAAACCGAATTATTGCATAGCCGTAAAAGGTCGCTGAAACTGGCTGAATAAATGCATTCAAATGCATATACTAAGTACCAAGGCCAAGATCAGCCACCCTGCACTGTAGGGCGTACCCCTGGTAACCAAGAAACTAGGAAGAACGAAATACAATATTATATAGTACTATATTGTAATTAGTATTAGTAATGCAATGTAAAATATTATTAAACAAATAAAGAGATTTTAAGAGAGAGAGAACCCCGCCCGACTACTTTTCCTATGCCGGCAACTATTCCGAGTTCTGCCGCTCCGCAACCCAGTTTCAGCCGACGCACGCAAGCAAACGTCGCGGCGATGATAGGTTGGGCTTCCCCGAATTTATGAAAATTTTTAGATCTGCAACAATAACGATATGTACAAAAAAAAATAATGAGGAGTTAACAGATTCTGATTAATTTATTTTAATATTTTTGGTTACTTTATGACTGAGTTATACCTTTATTTTTAAGTTTCAGTTCCTAAAAATTTGTTGCATTTTGTTTTGTGTCGAATAAATATTTATGTTTTTTGAATCATTTTTTATTACTTTCTCATATTCTGAGCATCTACTGATTTCTACTAATTTCTACTGATTTTCTTTACAACAAGCTACTGACAAAAATATTTGTGACCTGGCAACACTGGTACTGGGTGCTCGATACAAAAATGCCTGCCCTCTGCGACCACATCCTTTAGGTCGCACCGCTGATACGTAATAGGCTGTCCCTGTCGAGGTATGTGGCGGGGTAACAACAAGATCTTTAAAACTGTGCCGAGAATAAGATCTGTCGGGAGGATTGTGGTTCGGGCCCCTCGTAAAACTTTATGTGTCCCCTAATTTACTTTATCAAGAAGTATAATGGTGTCGGCAGAAAGGGTCGCGCGGCCTATTTGCTTAGCGCTAAGCCACCTGTTAACTACTACCACCTAATATTTATTTGAAAATAGTATTTATTCCTACTCTGCATGTAGTGTAGAGCGTAGCCAACTAATGGAGAATGGAATAAGTGAAGGGAACCTTTTTACAGTCGCTTAATTGCAAATAGTCGTTAAATTCATTACCCCCAAGTAAAATTAAATTAAATGGAGTAAGCTCTAGTAAAGAAGTTAAAAGCTAACACGCGATAATCACCTGCCGGTGTGCCTTTCCATGCCAAAAAGGCCTAATGGAGTTATTAGTTGTACTATTAAAATAACTGAAATTGCTTAATTCCCATTGAAATTTCCAAGGAAATATTATAACCCTTTATGGCATTTCACTTAAGAAGGTTTTGATATTTACTTTTTTAATTATACAATATAAATTATGCAATTATGGCGGATTTAGGAGGGAGGCGGGTACTCCTGTCTAATATTTTCCGCTAACTATATTTACCCATGGTTTCTTCAAATATCCACTAAATCGCTGATCCTTGATTTTTTAGATTAATATTTAAATATGGAAATATTGTTATGATTTTTGTCACATGGGCTTTTTATAAATACCTTTCACGAATTACTTATTACATAAATAATAAAAGTAGATCTTTAATATTTTAATCTTGCTAATTTTTAAGATTTGACGTAAAAGCTATAATAATTACACTGGCCGACACGATTTTTCTAACACGGGTCAGCTCTTTATTTTTAAAGTGGAAATACCCTTCTAATAATAGAAAAAATATTCGGAAAGCCCCAATACATACAATTTTTCAATAGCTTAATAAGACCATTTTACATTAGCAGGTAGTCAATTTAATTAGGGGACGGTTAAAATGGATGCATTTTATAACAGAAAAATTACCTGAACTGTAGGAATTTTAGTAGGACTTCAGGGAGGATTTACAAAATATTGCTGTTTTCTTTGTTTGTGGGACAGTCGTGCAGTAGATCAGCAGTATGTAATAAAAGATTGGCCACAAAGAAGTGAATTTCAGCCGGGATCTCAAAATGTTAAGTTTGCACCTCTTGTAGACCCCAAAAAAGTCCTTCTGCCTCCTCTTCGCATTAAACTAGGGCTGATTAAAAACTTTGTGAAAGCTATGAATAAAGACGGTGATGGATTCAAATACCTAAGACAAGACTTTCCCCAGTTAAGTGATGCCAAATTAAAGGAAGACATTTTTATTGGGCCACAAATCAGAAAATTGCTAGACGATGTCAACTTTACAGAGAACCTTACCAGGCAGGAACTCAGAACATGGAACTCATTTGTTAGTATAGTAAGGGGATTTTTGGGCAATAATATGGATGCAAACTATCAACAGTTAGTAGTTGATGAACTTTTAGATTCCCACAAATCGCTTAGTGCCCGAATGTCATTAAAAATTCACTTCCTCCATTCCTAACTGTCATTTTTTCCTAAACATTTGGTAGCTGTCAGTGACGAGCAGGGTGAAAGGTTCCACCAGGATATCAGGACAATGAAAATTCGCTATCAAGGACGATGGGATCCAGCCATGATGGGTGATTACTGTTGGTTTTTGAAAAGAGAAGATATGAGCCCTCATAAAAGGAAAAAATAAAATTTAATTAGTGTGTTCAGTTAATATTTGTAATGTTTGTATTTTTCTTAGATGTAAGGTATGTTTAGTAGGTGTAAAAATTTAAATATAGTCTATATACACAGTTAGAAAATTCTTAAATTATTTTTTCAATAGATATTAAATATTGTAACATTAAATGTGGTACTATTATTATAAATGTAACAAGAAAACGTTACGTGTTACAACTTTTTTTTTCTCATTTTCGTATTTGGATAGGTCCATTCTACCACAAGATGCTATTTGGCTTTGTGTTACAACAAAAAAAAATTTTTTTGTTGGCCAGTGTTATTAATATTAGCAAAAACAAATTTGCCCACATTTTTTTTTCTGCTTTTATTAATTTATACAGGGTTAGGAAAAATTACCAGAACGGTCGATTATTTCAAAATATACAGTGGTTATCAAAAAACGTCTTATATAAAAAATGTAGGGCTGTTAAAAATCTACATACCGGTGATAAATTGAAATATACAGGGTCGCCCACAAAGTTGTGGAGAATGATAGTTATATTTTTTAAATGGAACACCCTGTATATTTTTACATTTTTAAATTTCACATAAAAGTATAATTATTTTTTATTAAATGCACTATTAGTCCATACTTCATAGTTTCCGAGATATTGACTCTTGAAAAGTGACATTTTTGAACTTTGACAGCTTATAACTTTCTAACAGTACGTCTTTGAGCAAAACGGCTTACATGTCCCTATCTTTAATTTTAATTATCTTCCCAAAAAAATCAACTTCCGGTTAAACCGGATGTAACTCGAAAGCAGGAAATATAGTTGTTCCGGTTTAACTGGAAGTTGATTTTTTTGGGAAGATAATAAAAATTGAAGATGTTTTGCTCTAAGACGTACTGTTAGAAAGTTATAAGCTGTCAAAATTCAAAAATGTCACTTTTCGAGAGTCAATATCTCGGAAACTATGAAGTATAGACTAATAGTGCATTTAATAAAAAATAATAAAATTTTATGTGGAATTTAAAAATGTAAAAATATAACTATCATTCTCCACAACTTTGTGGGCGACCCTGTATATTTCAATTTATCACTGATATGTAGATTTTTAACAGCCCTACATTTTTTATATAAAACGTTTTTTGATAACCCCTGTATATTTTGAAATAATCGACCGTTCTGGTAATTTATCCTAACCCTGTATATCCGACCTTTTTTAACGCAAAACTGTATAATATATTTGTACTTACTCTACTATGAAAATATAACGAAATATTGAGTAAAAAACGAACTGGTGAATGCGCCACGAATGTTTGTTCTTAAGAGAAAAATGCATATCTTATACTATAAGATGATACCAGAGTTGACATAATATAGAATTTGCAATCAGGTGCAATGAAAGTCTATAGTCTATCAAAATGTCTTAATTTCTTGGAAAAAAAAATGTTTCAGCTTTTTTTTTCTATCACTACAACAGAAAAGTATTCACTTCTTCTAAACCGAAAATAAAGTAACCATTGGAATGCGGCATCAACTAAATAAACAACCTTAATAAAATGTTTCTTTTTTTTAAACAGTCTGCGCTTGCAAATCCAAATTTTAGTATCAACAGTTGCTAAAATGGCCAGTTTTTTTCAGGCTTTTTAGATAACCGAAAATTAATCACGCCATAACTTTTAATCTATCGCACGTTGAGTTCGGTGTTTCAATTGTTAATAAAATTGACGCTGTATTTTTACAAGCCATTATACTAATAAACCACTAAGACCCCGTACAGGTTTGAAATATGGTGAATACGATGGTAAAAAAAACTTAGCCGAGTCCTGTCTCTGTCGCCAACATCTTAACATAAAATAGATCAGACTTTAAGAGGGTGCCATAAATGACAGGTGACTTAGCCACGATTAGGCGTGTTCTTAAAGAAATTTAACTTTACGAATTACCTCAATTTGGAAATATTGAAAGACCTATCCTTACACTCTGTTTCTCATGTAGCAGATCATTTTCAAACTATACTTTGTGTTAGTACCAATAGGCCAACTTTCAAAATTATTTTCTCCCAAAAAAAGGCCTAAATTAGAAATATGTTAGAAGACAAACAACACTTGAACCTTTAGCTACCCAGTGATACCCAATTTATACCTATTTAATTACATGTTACTGGTGCTATTTAGTGACAACCGAACGTCTGCAACTATTTTTTAAATATTTTTATCCTGGTCATCGTTAGTATTATATAAGTAAAATGTACAAAAATTACTTTACTATTTCAAAATAAACAAATATAATATCTTGAAATAAGTTCGATCGGTTTAGAGGCTTTCGACTAAATACCGTGCGAGCAAAAATTATTTGCTTCAAATAGGTCTTGGATTAAAAAACGTAGCGCTTGGTTTAGATCACAATGATATGGGGACGATATATCTAACCAAATCTAGGTTAAAATTTTGTCAAATTCATATTATGACATGATATGCCAAACTAATGAGTAATAAAATAAGTTGACAAATACAAATTTATTTTTGTTGTTTACAAAATTAACAAAGTAAGAATATACAGAAAGAAGAAGAAAAATAATTACATGTATTCTGAGAATTCACATAACCGGAGAGGTGGAACCAGGCTTTATCCGAAAAAAATGTCAGGTCTAATAAATCATTTATTTCCAATAAATTTTGTGTAAACCATTGAGAGTAATTCCTGCGTCTTTCAAAATCTGCGGCTTGTATTTCTTAGAATACTTGCACTTTATAAGGAAATAAATTTAGCTGCTTCTTAAGAATAGTCCTGCATCTTCGATAAGATCTTCCCACTTCTTGGGACAGGCGTCTTATACAATTTGTTGGCGTATTTTGCATTATTTCCCAAACGTTTGCAACAAGTTCTTCTGTTCTTACAGATGGTATTCCTGCTTCTTTTTTGTGTTGTATAGAACATGTTTCTCTAAACACAGCCACGGTTCTCAATGATAAAAATCCCTAGCAATAAAAGCAACGTTAGGAAAATGTTCGTGAAAATCGTCCATGCACAAACCCGGATTGTATTACCACTCACTATTTACTCTAACCCCGTTTCGAAAATACGCTTCAACCATGAATGTTTTGTGCTGTTCCGTAAAGCCCATTGTGTGAATTGTTCAAGAAAGTGGAAAAATTAGCGATGAATCAAAGTACTTGTAACGACTGTCAAAGATGACGGAATAACTGATTGATTGTTAATTCAGGTAGTTACTGGCACCCAACATGTATTAAGCTCTACGGCTAAGCATTACGTCCTTAGATGCAAGGCCCTTTTTGATGCAAATAATTTTTGCTCGCACGGTAGTATATAAATGCACGTTGCGATTAAAAGCGACGGTAGACGCTTCATCGGAACTTATAACTTAAAACAGTATAATTTAAAATAACCAACCGTTAATCAAGTACAACCACTTATTTCTTAACTACCAAAAATATAGCAGCGCTCCCGCTATCGTGTTTATTTTGGCTTCTAATATTTTTAATATTATATCGTAAAAATATTATCCAGGAAATTAAATTTTTCAAGGAGATTGTTTCGGTCCTAACCAAATATTTTTCTCGCAGAAACAACATTCATCACTACCTTAAATTAAACAGTCATGACGAAGTGCCATCTTTTAATTAAACGCCTAGATTGCGCTTCGCCGGAATTACAGATAAAATGATAAAAGGACCCGAAATCCTACGAAATTAATTACTTTAATTAATCCACCCTGGAAATAAATAATTAAAAAATAAGTTGCCCCGGAAATAGCACAATATCCAGGTAATTGCTATTTCGGGAAAAAAAATTAGTCAATTTGTTTATTAATGGTGAATACATTAGCAGTAATCTTTATTTTTTTTAAAGTTTGTACTTATTAAAATTACTGTGTGTATGATGTCGATTTCACAAAGAAAAATGCATATTAATTTGTGAAATTTTTAAACTGCAAAATAGGATATCGATACGTTTTTGCCAGAACATCGTAAGTCACATTAAGTGAATTTTACAGTACAATGATTTTTTCAATATACTGTTTGAAAAAGGTACGATTTAAGTGAAAATTGGTAATCATGCCTGTGTATATGAATTATTAACAAAAAAAAAATATTTCTAAAAAAACGATTTCAGTTTTTGTATAATTGGACTTACGATCATTTGGTGAATACAAAATTAATTTCCCTATTTGCTCATATACAAATTGAACTGTACTTACGTTAAAACACTTCAACGAGACACAAAGAACTAGAACATCTTAAGGCGCTTTGCGACATCGTAAGTTACATGTTTTGTACCACGTGACTTGCTCCTTACGATGTTTTGGAGACTTTACGATATTTTTGTAAAATGAAATTAGATTTTGTTTACATTTTAGGACACTTACGATAAACTTAAATTGAATTTTATATAAAACTACACAACATGACATTTACAATAATTTGTAAGAAAGAGCTAAAACGCATGTTTGTTACGATAATTCAATAATCGCAATTTTCATAAAATTGCCTCTTACGATATTCTGGCAAAAACGTATCGATATGTTCAAAAAACGGATCAAAGTTTTATAAACAATACCGCTTACATAATCAAGAATTGCTTGAATTTATTTTTTTTCAATGCGTTTTTTTTTAGAAAAAAAAAATTAAATATTACGGAAGTAGTTTATAATCTCAGAGTGGAGCTGTTGAGATATGGGGAAAATTAAACTCAAAGTTGTCGCCACAAATATATTAACGATTAATTAATAAGGGGGTAGACATGTTTCGATGCTAGAAAGCATCATCATCAGCACCATTGGGCCCTAGTGTCACTCACATAAAGGAAAGAAACCATGAATATATTTGTAGAGACGACCTTGAGTTTAATTTTTCTCCATAAAAAACTGGGTGGATTATAAATATGCTACGTGTATCCACTTCAGTTTTTTTAATTAAATTCTACAATAATTTCTAGACATTTTTTATAAATCATGCCCTATACCTATCTTCAACCATTTACAAAATATTAACTTTTAAAACAAAATACACAAACGTCAAACCGTTTTAGACAGAAAGAGTCAGCTGGTGAAATATATGCTACACCTACACCTTTGATCGAATGCCGTGTAGATAGGCATTTTTCCTTATGCCTTTACATCGGCATATGGCTGTACGTAACGGTCATAAGACCGATGATAATGTGCGGCTCTGTAGTCTGGTAGAATAAAGGCTAACAACGACTGGCCCAAGCAAAGTTAGCCGGAGTGCAAAGACAGGCATGCCTTGCGATCACTGGAGCTATTCGTACCACACCAACGGCAGCCATGGAGGTCCTATTGAGACTAATTTATCTTTATATATATACTTGGAGAAGGTAGCCAAATGGGCCACCTACAGATTGCACCAAGCCACTATTAACATGTCGCAGTCATGTATCCTAGAAAGTAACAGAATGCTAGAAAATACTATGACCAGCATCATTCTGGAGATACCCTCAAACATCATGACAAAAATACTCAACAACGAACTGCCCTACATTATCGTCCGTCCAAGTAAGGAAGAATGGGTCAATAATAGTAAGAATCTACTTAGTGCGGAGTTGGGATTATTCACCGATGGCTCCAAGACTAATGAAGGTATTGGAGCCGAAATATATGGAGAAAATCCAAAAATAAAACTAACGATCAGGCTGGAATCCATGGCGATCATATTCCAGGCTGAGGTCCATGCCATTGAAATGTGTGCAAGATTGTTGATAAATCGGCAGTGCGTACACAGGACAGTTAAGGTATTCTCTGACAGCCAAGCCGCTCTAAAAGCGAGAATCGAGAGTGTACTTCAAAAACGGTACGGAGCTGTCGCGAAGCACTGTCTGAACTAAGTTTAAATAACAAAATCACCTTAATATGAATTCCGGGACACATGGTCTGGAGGGCAATGGGCTGGTGACAAGTTCGCTAAGAGGGGAGCAGCAACGAAGTTCACCAGACCCGAGGCGACAACAAGTATATCCCACACTACGACCAAGAGATCGATTTTGGACGAAACAACAGATAAGTGAAGTAGGCACTGGTTGAACTTACCAGGCCTAGGACAGTCAGTCTACACAACATCAACATTATTAACTTTTTAATTTTGAGAAAGAAAGAAAAAACTCAAAGTTTTCTTTCGTCCACAAAATTTAATAGAATAAAATTATTCAAGGGTATCTACATGTTTCGAACGTAGAAACGTTCATCATCAGGAGATGAGAATATTATATTTAGTGAGGGTTTTAGCAGAAGAGAAAATGGGGAAGAATCTTAATGGAGCTTTTATGGAATTAAAAATTGATGTGTAGAAGAGACATAATAATATAAAGAAATTGATGAAAGTTAAAACATACTGAGTATGTGTGAAATCAGTAATGGGGGTCTAAACCAACCAAATAAACTCGGGAAGAAGAAAAAACCTTTCTAGAAAGAAAGTGTCAAAAATTATTTTAAAAATTTTAAAACGTTTTTAAGTATATGTCTGTAAGACATTGTGACTTTATAATTATGACTAATTTTACCTTCATAAATTGTGAGGGTAAAATTAGTCATAATTATAAAGATATCACAACGAAATTACATTCAACAAAAGTGTTTTGAGGGGTACTGAGGTTTAAAGCTCAGTAACCCCACCCCGTGTAAAATATGTGTTATATCGGACTAAAGATGAATTGGAAAATTTAATTAAAAAATCAGAAAATGATGATAAAGTTTTAAAAGTAATTCCATTTTTCAGGAAAAACTATACAGACTGTATTATATTTAAATCAATCTCTCCTCTTTACTCCATGTTTTTTTTCTTAATCGATCGTCTAAAAAGGGGTAAGGACCACTACAATCAGATCGAATTTTCCGCGCGCCCATGCTTCGTGTAACATCGGTAACACAAAGATCAATTCGATTTAATTTCATGGCCTTATCTGTTTACCCGTCACCACAGAGGAATGATAGTTCAAAAGTATATATGTGCCAACCTTATCATTCCTCTATGACGGCGTTTCTGAGACCCCTCTGTTATCCTCCTTGTAATTTTAAGTCATGCGGCTGTATACAGGGTGCGCCAAACTCAATGGCCTATTAGAAATATTTTGAAAACGACAATAGACATTTTTATGAAAATTTGAATGTGGGTATAAGAACTGATATTCTATCGTTTTAAAATATTTGCAAAGACGCAGTGCTGCCAGATCATCCTGAAGATCATAGCAACTTAGGAATTTTAAATGAGACACCCTGCATATTATTTTACTTTTCGATTCTGCTTAACCCACGAAGATGTATACTATTCTATACCCATCTCTGATAGTTTTTGAGATAATAATTTATAAGTATTATTTTAAGGCCAAAACATGCTCACTAGAAAGTCCAATGTTTTTGTTAGCAAGGTCCCCAGAAAGTTATAATTTCTACAGAAGTTTCCTAATATATGGCCATTTTGGAGTTTTAACGAATTATTACAATATCTTTACATAGAGTGTCTCAAAAAAACGTTACCGTCGTAATAAATATAAATGCAAGAAACTCAACTATTTTAAATGGAAATGGAAATACAGGGTAATTTTATTTCTTTAACGAAGACTCTTATAAATTACCTACCATACAGCATAACATCAGCTACCTATCTTTAACCGTTTGGGGCTTACAATACATTAACATTTAAAAATTATTAACAAAATAAAATGTTTAAATATTTAATAGTAGGCTTTGCCAGAATTTGTTCTGTAACAATAGAAACAGAGAAAATGTCAAGTTAACTGGCTTTGAGAAAAGTTGTGTTTTTAAATTTTTAAGTAAAACGACAAATAATTCGTATTCTAATGCAGAAATTTTAAATTTATTTTTTATACACTTGTAGTGGTACATTTTTTTTAACAAGTTAATGACATTGCTCGCGTATAAAAAATTTAATTTTATATTTTTTAAATATACCGTTCTTGGGTGCGCTGTTTTCTTTTGCAGAAATATAATTTATTTTAATCGCCTGACGTTCCGAGCACTTTAATTTAATGCCAGATAAAAATCAAAACAAACTTATGACATTCTTTATTTCCCTAAACTTAAGGGTATTGGATTTTACCTATTGAAACGCCCCAGACCCGGGCTGTTTTTCGCGTAAAAATTTCCATAAAATTTCTTAAGGGTAAAATAAAATAACTAATATTTTTGGGATTAATAATATGTGCAAAGGAACCCTCGTTTTAAAAGAGCTTAAAAGCCACAAAAACTGTAAAAGTTTACCCGCTTATCGAAAAACGGTTCAGGAGAGGTAGATTCTTTGAATCTCGAAAAACAGATTGCCACGCTACGCGCCCCCATTACTGAAAGCGGAGGCGAGGTTATAAAAGGGAGAAAAAGGGACGCGCAAGAGAGACTCGGTATTTTCCCAAGCACAAGTTAAGGTCGTTTTGCTGCCAGGTTTTGTTCGCGTTGTTCGGGTGTGTTCGGCTTTGGTGCGGGTTAATTCGCGGCATATAAAAAATAGCTAAATATTATATTACTTCAGTTTTTTTCTTACAATTATTTATCTCAAAGTTCTAATCAGAAAATTATCAAGCCATTAATAAATGGGGGTTTAAATAGCAAATAAAGTTCGGCTAACATGTCTGCATGACAAAGTTGGGTTTTAATTGATTTAAAATAAAAGGATATGGTAAACGGTACCATTTGTAAATGTAACAAAATCAATACACTTTTGCTTTCTAAGGGTCGTTAAATCAGGTCAAAGTCAGGTTCGTTGACACAGATCTTTTTGTTGAGGCAACTTGTAACAGATGTGGTTGTCTCCCGGGAGTTTTTATTTTTAAGAACGGTGGACGTTATTAGAAGGGGGGAATTCGGGCACTCGCGGTTCTTCGAGCATTTCCGTCGACGTGGCCGCAACGGGCCTATAAAATTAACCCATTTGCGGTGAAGCGGTTCAGTTGGTAGTATACTTTGTTGGTGTGTAGTTGTAGACCGCCGGAATTTTCATTGCCGACTCGCAGGTGAGATTTTATAGAGCAGCATGTTTTTCTTATTTTTGCTAAGCTTGAATAGAAACTTTTACTGGTAGAAAGTTAGTAGGGATATTGGTAGTATATAAGTTTTTAGTAATGATTAAGTATTATATTGACAACATTGTGTTAAAAAATAATTGCCCAATAACTACTAATCTTTTGGAAAAAATACTTATACAAAAAATTGTCCATAGATGGGGTCAATTCGGACACGATGGTTAGGAAATATAAAAAAAAGATTGGCATTCATTTTATGAACTATACCACAGAAACGCTAGAAAAAGCATTAGCAGGCATAAAAAATAAGAAAAAGAGCTTAAGGGATGCAGCAGACTATTACAAAATTCCAAAATCTACACTAAGTGACAAAAATAAGGGACAACATAAAGAAAAACAAGGAGGTCAAACGGTGCTTTCTGAGGTTGAAGAAAAACAGATTTCCCAAGGAATTATAAAATTCATTGAATGGGGTTTTTCTTTGACTCTTGACTTTAAAAAGAAATTATATTATAACGGAGCGTTTTGCCCAGAATATTAAGAAGTGTCGAGCAAACGTTACCAAAGAGATCGTTCAAGATTATTTTAATAATTTATCTAACTTTTTGTTGAATAAAGTTTCTAAACTTGCCACTATTGTGTTATTCTTTAACCTTAAATATTTCATTTTGTCCTTAAAACAATATATTTTTAAATTTTAGTGTCCGAATTGACCCCAGTGTACGTATCAATTCAATTATTCTTTGAAAACCAGGGGTGTCCGAATTCACCCCACACATAGGGGCCAATTCGGACACCCTATAGATAAAATAAAAATCTATTTGAAGAAATAAAAATGGACACACTTTTTTATCGTTAGTCGAGGCCATAAAGGCACACGAATTTGGTTTTTTTTTTTATAATTTTTTCATTAAAATTAGTAAAGTTATTAACAAAAAACCTGAAAAATCGTCCGAATTCACCCCAAGTTACGGTAATATCTGAGAAAGGTGTCACCATTCTGTTGCAGACAGATGTTGGTACAAATGGGCTAAATTATGGGAGACAAACCATCTTACACTAAGTTTTATGACATGTAATAATTAGGGTTTTTATTCTGTATTTTATTTAAGGGATATCTGAGTAAATTGTTCTTAAATTATATATGGTCAAAATGCTTTTATAATAGATCGATTGGTTTTTAAAAACCTCTTAAATTTTCATTTACTGGCAGTATACCGCATCATAGGGAAACCGTCAGAATAAGATTAAAGCTAAAAAATCTTAAAACCTGACAAACTTTTACCGTTGTACCAAACTTTAAAAGAACCTAAATAGAAACACAACAGGGTCGTACCACAATATTTGACGATTACAGCTAAAGTGACGGATTTCCGCAGGTGTTGAATACACCGGGGGTCGGTCAGTTTCACTATTATGCAACTATCTGAATATTTTTGAAATATGGGGTAATTATTTGTACATCAAATAAGTTTCATGACATATTAAAGCGCAATTTAGAAAAAATTTCAAATAATAAGCTAATAACAAGTTATTTAGAAAAACTATTCGTGAAATTCTTAAAAATAAAATACGGCTGTCAATAAAACCACCAGTGAATAATTATTATAACAACTGTCAAATGTTACTAGACGTTTTATTTTGTTATTATTTTTAACATGTTTTACAGTATGATTTCAGTATAACAAAAAAACCGAAGTTTGGTGCATAAAGGTTTAATTTTCTTAATTACATTTTTCAGAATTCAAGGAGTTTCATACATATGTTTTCGTAACTTTTAATCATATAATTACTTATTTATTCATGCTTATACATACTATTGTTTCACTATCGTCTCGTTCTCGCGAGACAAGTCGAGAGTGGTCCGATCTCCTGCGAGACGAGATGAGAGTTTTTTCTGCGAGTAAGGCGAGACAACAATATGGAAGAACGGGAAATCTCGCCAAACTTAAGATTTTCATTGAGATTTGCTATAAACCCAACACAACTTGATATCTTTTTTCAAACCGGAGATATTAACAGAAACAAAAATAAACACAGAAAAATATGATTATATTTAAGTTTCAACGGTTAAGGTTTCTCAAAAGTCAAATATGCATTGGAAAAACAAAATATGATTTAAAAGCATGTAATTTTAAATCGTATTTTGTTTTTCCAAAGCCTATTTGACTTTTGAAAAACCTTTACCGTTGAAACTTAAATATAATCATATTTTTCCGTGTTTATTTTTGTTATTATTAATATCTCCGGTTTAAAAATAGATATCAAGTTGTAGTTTTCGCCAGTTTTTCAGGCTTTTATTTATCTTTGTAATGAGGTAAAATTAAATGTATTTAAAACTTTTGAAAAAATGCGCAATGTTTGTTAAGTTATAAGATAGCTCCCTCTAGCGCCAATTTTAAAAATCATATTGTCATAGTTTATATAGTGGAATATAGAGTAGGGGAAACTCTTTTTAACAAAACTAAGTTTACTGAATTCTGTTAAGCTAACCCGGAGTTATGAGCATTTGTTTAAAATAATGTTCAACTTTCCCAACCACTTTAATTTAAAACTGACAAAGACGTTTCATAAGTAAATTTCGTTCAGAAAGCCTCAAAGTATACGAAAATAGTTCTTTCAATACACCTAAATACGTAGTATACTTAAATAGGCAACTTTTGTAAATACTGAGTTTTACTGATTTACCGTTACGGTTACGTCCTCTAGCGCTCGACTTATAAACTTGAAAATAATTTCCAGCCATTTCTCATTGCCGCTTTTACAAAAAAAAATTCTCAAGCCATACGACTAACCCTTTCTGAGATACGGCCAGGTGCCATTCTTATTGGGACACCGGTACTTGAAGCTTTTGGTGTGGATTTTTTTATGACGTCATATTGCGAGAACGAGAAATTTCAAGTCTCTCGCGTGACGAGACGAGAAAACATCTTGCGAGATATAAGCGAGGCGAGATTTGGAAAAAATCTCGTTTCGATTGGCGAGACGAGCGTTTTTTAAAAAGTGCGAGATTTCTGGTCTCATGAAACACTACCTACAACCATACCTATATATATTTTTACATTAAAGTGATCAAAACTTACCTCATCCTTTGTTTTTATGGCGTATTTCTATCTATTATTAATTTGTAGACAGAGGTTTACTTCTCAGTTGAAAAGCTCTAGAAACTTAAAATCTAGTAGGAATTGAGTGGCACCCTTATAATTAAGCATTATCACTTGCCTGCGACCATCTGGTCAACCGATAAAAATCTGCCGAAAGCACGTGAGCACGTTTTTGATATAATATATTGAATATGTAAAAAATAATATGATAGGTACCCTTAATTTTATTTTTTGTCAAGAATTTTATTAACCCAAATAAAAATTACAACTGGAAAATTTATTTTACCTAATTTTAAGCAAACATCATCGTAAATAAACCCTAACCAGTCACGCAATCAAAATCAAATAAGTAAATTATAATACCAGGTCACGAAAAACAAATATCGGTTTTGTTGTTTGACACAGCAAACACGGTGTTGGAAGCCTTGTAAATGAGTTTAATTAATTACAACACCCCCAAATTATAAGTTATAATTCACCAAAATGAGTAGGTTTCTAAATAACTTATTTTATGTTAAAAAATGAATCTGTAATAAGCATAAAAATATCGAAATTCCAAACGAAATAAGAAACTATAATAAATAAAGGGAAAGAAATGAGACCCTGTCTTCCTCCACTGGTATATTCAATTAAATAAAAAGTTGTGTGAATGGTTAATTCTCTACATGTTTCGACTGCAAAGACAGTCATCTTCAGGAGAATAAAATATATGTAAGTATACCTACAGGGTGGCCCAAAAGTAATGGGACACAGAGTAACAGCAGACTCCTTAAGGCGAAATAATGCGATTTATTTAAACTTGCCTTATCCCAAAATTGATAACAACCAAGATACAGGGTGTCAAAGTTTTAATTTTGTTTTCGTTTTTTGCGATTATTTCTTAACAAAACAACATAGCAGTACAAAATTAAGGGTTTTGGGGTTTTTGAGGTGAGGAATGCAAAATTATTCATAGTTTTTGTGTAACCAGTAGAGGGCGTTGCCTACGGCATGGCCCACACCTTTTAGCTGCATAACTTTGTTTAGGCTTCTTATATCGATCCGACTATTAAAAATATAAGTTACTTTACTTATTTTACATCAAAAACGTATAACTTATTGAAGCCGCTAGGAGCAACCATTTTCGAGATAATCGCATTTCATATCTCCAACGCAACTAAGTACATAGACCATAAGCAATGAAAATCGAGCAACGGTGAATTTCTGACTTAAAATTATTGTAAATCAACTACATTTGCTAAGTGTCAAAGTTAATGTAGATATTTAAGGTTGATTATTTTTTTCTAATAAAAACGCTTTTTCGTATACAGAATTACTAATTTAACTCTAATCAAAAATTTTATTTAATACTTAGATTAATAAAATTTAAAAGTAACAAAATAGTTAACTATCAAAATGGTAATTTTGCTAAAATATGTTTTACAAAAGAATGTCGGACTTTAAACAAGAGATCTTCATCATTTCTAAGCAGATTAAGAGACTTTATAATTTTTTGATTTAACTCATTAAGGTTGTTTATTGAACTGTTATAAATATTGGTTTTCAAATAACCCCAAATGCAAAAGTCCATTGGATTAAAATCCGGAGTTTCTACCTTTACTCTGCCATTCTAATAATATTATTTTTATTTTTGCATATTAGACTGGAACATATCTACTAATTTATACAGTGTGTCTACTTAAGTTGGCTACATATGGGAAACTTTTTTATTATTAACTTTACGAAAAAAAGTTATTCTTCATAAAAAGTTCTGCATGATCCAAAAGCTAAAATGCAACCGTCATATATTAAATTTTTTTAGTCGTATACGAGGTTTGTCAAAAAATATGAATTTTGCCCAAGAGTAAAGTACCTTTATTTTTGACAATATCGAAAACTGCAATTATGAAAAGTTGTTCGTAATGTAAAACTATATTTTAATATGCAATTACATCCTTCTACTTAATTTTTTTTTATTTTTACAAATTTTTATTTTAATGATGTATCTACAGTGACCGGCAGAAAGTGCGCAGCATATGGGAAAGTTTTTTATCTTTAAGTTTAGAAAATTAATTTTATTTTAGATAGGTTCTGCATGTTCTCAAACCAAAATAACACCGATTAAATCCGGTAAAAGTCTTATGGTATACGAGGTAGGATCAAAAATGTGAAATTCCGCTAAGAGTAAAGTACCTCCATCTTTCATTTTAGAATATTTTTTTACTAAGAATTATTGTTTTAATTTTAAAGTTATACCCAAATTCAAAATTTCGCTTATTTTGAACAAAAAAATGGATTTAATCGTATTTTCTGAATAACCCTGTATAAAAAATAAATGGCAACCGAATAGTACGAAAATAAGATTTTCTGCAGACTTTGTTAGAGATAACCATCGATCATAAGTCCGATTAGTTTGTTTTCATAATATTATGGCTTTTTAAAATAAAAACATAAAAATATTAAATATTTTTGCTGCACACCGTATTTTATTTTCTGAGGGAACAAGTTAATTTCATCTAACTGATATTTTTTGATTTACATTGACTTAAAGCATCTCCTAAATAGTTTTTAATACATTGAAGTAGGCATAGAAAGTTTCCTTTTAATTTATAAAGAAAAAAATTTAAATTAAAAATATATTTTCCTCCTTATTTTGCGTGACGAATAAAATCCGTTCAAAATGTATTTTTATTTTAAATTTCTTTCTTTATAAATCAAAAGGAAACTTTCTATGCATACTTCAATGTATAAAAAACTATTTAGGAGATGCTTTATGTCAATGTAAATCAAAAAATATCAGTTAGATGAAATTAACTTGTTCCCTCAGAAAATAAAATACGGTGTGAAGCAAAAATATTTACTATTTTTATGTTTTTATTTTAAAAAGCCATAATATTATGAAAACAAACTAATCGGACTTATGATCGACAGTTATCTCTAACAAAGTCTGCAGAAAATCTTATTTTCGTACTATTCGGTTGCCATTTATTTTTTATACAGGGTTATTCAGAAAATACGATTAAATCCATTTTTTTGCTCAAAATAAGAGAAATTTTGAATTTGGGTATAACTTTAAAATTAAAACAATAATTCTTAGTAAAAAAATATTCTAAAATGAAAGATGGAGGTACTTTACTCTTAGTGGAATTTCAAATTTTTGATCCTACCGGATTTAATGGGTGTTATTTTGGTTTGAGAACATGCAGAACCTATCTAAAATAAAATTAATTTTCTAAACTTAAAGATAAAAAACTTTCCCATATGCTGCGCACTTTCTGCCGGTCACTGTATTAATTAAATTTCTAGAAATAAATTTTGTTTCGAGATTTGTTATTTTCTGAACGAAACAGTAAGGTTATCATGATTTTTTTAATTAATAAAAAGATAAATGTTCGGTATCCGTAATTTGAGAAAAATTTGTAAAAATAAAAAAAAAATTCATATTTTTTGACAAATCTCGTATACGACTAAAAAATGTAACATTAGATAATTGCATTTGAGGTTCTGGACCATGCAGAACTTTTTATGAAAAATAACTTTTTTTCGGAAAGTTAATAATAAAAAAGTTTCCCATATGTAGCCAACTTAAGTAGACACACTGTATGTACCTATGTTTATTCTTTTATTCATTTTTACCCCAATATATTCTTTCATTTCCTTTTTGGACACTCGTTACATGTTATAATGTTACAGAGTGTTTTTCCTTTTATATACTTTGAGCATTATTTAACAACCCTAATATATTTTTAAAATAATTAGCAAGGGACTTTCTAATCAATTATTATCACTTGTCCGTACTTATACCGACACAAATGATTATAATTTTTAATAGTCAATTTACTTTTTACTAGAAACATGTTAATCGTTAAAACGGTGTAGTGCTATGTCATCAAAATGTATGTTTTTTTAGTTAAAAATAATTGGTTTGTAATAACTTTCTTTTAAAATTTAAAATTTAAATAAAACTAACACTAGCTTTCTTTGTAGTTCTGAAGAGCCTGAATTTACTGTAATTTATGTAAAAAAGGTCAGGATAAAAATAAATCATATAGGCACCTACAATAATTACTTTATTGTAGGCCGATTCAGTCTATTTGTTTTCTAGGTTGTTGACATTGGTCTTGTTTTGATCAATTTTTGTGTGTTCGGGGCTAATTTGAATATTTGGAAATGTCTTTCCTAAAAAAAATGAGATAATCGAGGAAAATGAAAAACTTTAAGTACCAGGAAATGGGCTAAACAATTTAAAGTGGGCAAGACCCAGGTGACTATGTTGCTGTAAAATAAAGCAGAAGTTAGAAATTAGGGACACATTTTTTGTGAACTTGAACAATTTGCATTTATTTTGATAGCGATTCACCAAACAGAAAGTGCAGAATTGACTATCATCGACTGTATTAAAGAGATCTAAGAAAGGGACGAAACTACTCCCAACACTAAAAAAGAGGAAGAGGAACCTGAAATTGTTCCAGTGTCGAATATATCAAGCCTATCTGAAGCCTACGCAAGTTTGAGAGATTTAGAAAACCTGTTTTAATAATGCTAAAAATTTTGACATGTCTACAATTTTATAAAAATCAACTAAAAAATATAATTTCTGGATTATTTAAAAAAATAAGAATCTCATAGCAAACATACGGCATTGAATATTATATAAGTACATATTATGTACATATAATATGTAGATAAATTTATGTTATTATGTTTGTGTAGATGTAGTATATAACATGTTAAGAATTGGTTTCCTCTTATTTAATTTTAGTTCTGATATATTATAACAGAAATATTGAAAATTGTATACATAGGTACCGTGCGAGCAAAAATTATTTGCATTAGAGAGGGCCTGGCATCTAAGGACGTAATGCTTAGTCGTATAGAGCTTAATACCTGTTGGGTGTCAGTAACTACCTGAATTAACAATCAATCAGTTATTCCGTCATTTTTGACAGTCGTTACAAGTAATTTGATTCATCCCTAATTTTTCCAATTTTTTGAACAATTTACACAATGGGCTTTACGGAATAACACAAAACATTCATGGTTGAAGTGTATTTTCGAAACGGGGTTAGAGTAAATGGTGAGTACAATCCGGGTTTTTGCATGGACGATTTTCACGAACATTTTCATAACGTTGCTTTTATTGCTGGGAATTTTTATCATTGCCTAAAAAGAACCGTGGCTGTGTTTAGGGAAACAGGTTCTATACAACACAAAAAAGGAGTAGGAAGAACATATGTAAGAACAAAAGAGCTTGTTGCAAACGTTCGTGAAATAATGCAAAATACGCCAACAAATTGTATAAGACGCCTGTCCCAAGAAGTGGGAAGATATTATGGAACATGCAGGACTATTCTTAAGAAGCAGCTAAATTTATTTCCTTATAAAGTGCAAGTATTCCAAGAAATTCAAGCCGCAGATTTTAAAAAACGTAGGAATTACTCTTAATGGTTTACCCAAAATTTATTGGAAAGAAATGATTTATTAGACCTGACCTTTTTTTTTTGGATGAAGCCTGGTTCCACCTCTCCAGTTATGTGAAGAATCCATATTGCACCCTCAAAAAATTGGTGTCTGGTTAGCTGTTTTCGAATTTTTTTTTTCTTTTTCTTTCTGTATATTCTTACTTTGTTAATTTTGTAAACAACAAAAATAAATTTGTATTTGTCTACTTATTTTATTACTCATTAGCTTAGCATATCATGTCATAATATGAATTTGACAAAATTTTAACCTATATTTGGTTAGATATATCGTCCCCATATCATTGTTATCTAAACCAAGCCCCACGTTTTTTATTCCAAGCCTTTTTTGATGCAAATGATTTTTGCTCGCACGGTAGGTATTAATAAATAAACAAGAAAATGCATACCACTTGTTTTAATTTTTCTGTGTTTACCGACTACCCCTGTTTAGCGGCGAATGGATTTTAATTTCATCCAGATGCGTTGTTGACATTTTGTAATATCGGCAGGAATTCAACATTATACTTTTGAACAGCCGTAATAAATTACAAATTAAGTTTTAAGTGTCTGTGTTAAGCAAAAATGTTCAGCGGTGTGCAGATAAATCGTTTAAAATTGAAAAAGATTTGGGCCTCCGCTAGGAATCGAACCCAGAACCTCTCGAATACCAGTCGAATGCTCTGCCAACTGCGTTACGCAGACTCTCCTATTTGATGCCCCGGTTCTGCCGGCTTTATACAAAAACACATCGTGTTCAGCTTCGTAACCATAGTTTTTCGAGCCAGACTTGTAGGAGCAAGGTTATTCGTGATTTGAATTAGGTAAATTGCTGAACCGTAAAATTAACTGGCTTGCAGGGCCATAAATTTAACGCTAAGTCGGGAAATTGTCTTTTCATTTTAAACACATACGATTCGGTCCTTTAAATTAAGAACATTAATTTCTTATACTAATGATGTTTAGTGTTTTGTGTGTTTACTTATAAGGCAATTAAGAATGAGGGTGGCAAATAATTGTGGAATAATCTATTAGCGTAATAATGGAAGTAAAGTTTGCTAGCAAGGTTTCAATCAATAAGAAATGCTGTAATAAATATTTTTATGGCCTCTACACTGTGGCCAAATGTATTTAGAACCCAATTTCACTCTGAATAACTTTTGCTATATCTGTCGGATTTTGGTGATATTTTGTGTAAATATTAAAGGGGCCTTTCCCTAATTGTAGAACAAATATCCAATCACTATGTACAGGGGGAGCCAAGTAACAAGAAATATTTGTAATCATTGCCTTTGGGGCTGTTGCAAAATTAAATGGTTTCCTCTAAAACTATAAAAATTATTTAAAATTATTAAGAGACTATCGGAAAAGAGGCTCTGAAAAAATTGTTCTAGAAACTTTAGGTTTTGTATTAAAAACGTTTTTTTTTTCGAAACTTTATTAAATAATATTACCATACAGCTTTATTTAATATCAAGTTAACAGAGCATTTTCATACGTAAATAATTGAATGTCGAGTTAAGTACCTATGAAACAAAAAAAAATGCCCTTAACAACAGTATGTAAATATTAGTAACTTGGCAGTGTATTAAATTTATTTCAAAATTGTGTACTCTTGTACAACTCGTATTTGTCATTTGAAGATCAAATCTTAATTTCATCTCTAAGAGTCAAAGGGTATGGTGCAAATAAAATTATAAAAAGTTACCCAGAGCGTAATTGGAAATTAAGTACCGTTAGTTATTTTCTACGGCATTTACTCGAGACCAATGGTTCATTCCAAATAAAGCCTGGAAGAGGAAGAAAGAAAACTGGTAGAAGTATCGAAAACGTTCTTAATGCTGTCGAACTAGTGATGCCGCGAGACGAGACGAGACGAGAATTGGCCCATTCTCGTCTCGTCTCGTGAGGCGAGAATTTTTTTTTATCTCGTCTCGACGAGAAACGCGTTTTTCTCGCTCGAGAGTGCCATTGTCTCGTCTCGTCTCGTCTCGTCTCGTCTCGTCTCGTCTCGTCTCGTCTCGTCTCGTCTCGTCTCGTCTCGTCTCGTCTCGTCTCGTCTCGTCTCGTCTCGTCTCGTCTCGTCTCGTCTCGTCTCGTCTCGTCTCGTCTCGTCTCGTCTCGTCTCGTCTCGTCTCGTCTCGTCTCGTCTCGTCTCGTCTCGTCTCGTCTCGTCTCGTCTCGTCTCGTCTCGTCTCGTCTCGTCTCGTCTCGTCTCGTCTCGTCTCGTCTCGTCTCGTCTCGTCTCGTCTCGTCTCGTCTCGTCTCGTCTCGTCTCGTCTCGTCTCGTCTCGTCTCGTCCCGTCTCGTCTCGTCTCGTCTCGTCTCGTCTCGTCTCGTCTCGTCTCGTCTCGTCTCGTCTCGTCTCGTCTCGTCTCATGTCGTCTCGTCTCGTCTCGTCTCGTCTCGTCTCGTCTCGTCTCGTCTCGTCTCGTCTCGTCTCGTCTCGTCTCGTCTCGTCTCGTCTCGTTTTTTCTCGTGAGTAGGGAATCATAAAAAATATTTTTTCCTACAGACGTGTGGAAAAATCAATTTTCCGCACTGATATCCGTGCGGAAAATTGGTTTTTCCACACTAGTGCGGAAAAATTTTTCGGCACGATTATGTCAAAATCAATAATATATCAATTATAACTTGTAGATTACTTTTTTTTCTCAGAATTAGTTACTGTTACATATGTACGTGATTGTTATAGTTAATTAAAAATTATTAAATTTCTTTGAAATATGTGTTACTTATTTCCACACGTCTGTAGAAAAACTATTGTACCTGACACGTGCGGAAAATGTTTTCCCTGCACTCGGCAGACTCGTGCGGAAAAATTCGTTTTCCGCACTTGTTGGGTAAATAGCTATTTTATACGAATCTTAAAGGGGGTAAACATTTAAAAGTACACTGTTAGAAATCCTCGACGTGAGAATCAAAAAAATTTATAATCAATTAAAATAAATCAAATTTAACTTAAAATGTATAGTTATTTTAACTCTTTTGTGTTTAGTAAAAATCAGATTTGAAGAACTAACTTTTCTGGAAGTCGTTTTAACATAACAGCTAACTAAAATTAACATGCAATTCTTTTACGGTTCAAATGAATCAAATACTAGTAACTTTGATAAAGTTTATAATCATTATCAATATCGTTTTTAGTTATAATTTTAAAATAAATTAATACTAACATAAAAAATGTGTCAAATTAACTAAATAAGTTGTAATTTTTACTGCACAATAAAATCAGATTAATGTCAAAATAGTAATAACATATTTTATGAGTTACTGATTGAGTGAAGCGGTTTTAGTTAAATTGACAAAAAAACGGGAGTGGACTTTCTGGGACATAAAAAAAAAGTTAAATTTGATTCTTTTCTTTTAACAGTGTATCTGGTCGTCTCGCAGAAGGGTTTAATATAAGTCGGTTTGTTAGTCATGTGACTTAGAAACTATTTTTCTTAGATCAACAAAATATTGCAAGCGGCCATAGGGCATAATTCACGTAATGTAATAGGCTTGGCACCGAGGTATTTTCAGCCAAAAATATACGGGGTGGTAAAAGATACAGAATAGAGAACGATTTATAATAATAATAATTGATTCATAATGGAACTACCCTTCTTTTATTATTTATTTTTTGGCATAATTCGGGGCATAATTACCTGCAATAGTTTGGAAAATATTCGACTAAATAAAGGGATCAGCCCAGAATGTCATCCGGGGAAAAACCTTAATTTTTTTATTACAATAATAGAAAGTGCAAGAGAAAGAACTTAAAGAAGTATTTCCGAAAATGCTCTATTTGACATATCAAAATTTAAAAATTCACTTTATTTTTTGCTCCTTTTACCCAAAAAATACAAAAATTTATTACGAACAAGCTTAATTTTACGCAATTAGGAAAAATATTGTAAGTAACATGTGCGAAAAGTTCCGTTTCCACACTGACTTAGTGGCATGCCCGGACTTGCCTCGAGCCGTTCGTGCAACTGCCACCTCGTGCGGAAAAGTATCGTTTACCGTACTTAATAATTATTTTCAATAGCCAAATTTATGTCTGAGACCTGTGTAATAAAATGAGGCAAAATAAGGCATAAACTTGAATCATTCGTACTGAATGTCACTTTACCTATTATATTAGACTTTTTATTTTTAATTTATTTACTAATGTCATAATTGAGACTATTAACTTAATGCTATTGTTTCAATAACACTAGTTTCATGGCCCTCCGTTGTCTTTATCTGTGATTTCCTAATAAAGTTTCGGTTGATATACAGGGTGTTATGAAAGTAATGTCAAATATTAAAACTGGTAAGAGAGATATGAAATGAAATTCACACTTTTATTAATGATTTTTGTGTGAGAAGTTTTTGGCGAATTTCGAATTTTTGATACAAAATTGTTAAATTTAGTCAAAATCTATCGCCTTTCGCCTTGTGAATGAAATTTGACTGGGGTCTTTTTCGATATTGTGTTTTCAATCGAAAATGCTTTCTTTCAGATTTGGTTAGTTATTTTAAAATGTCAACTACTAACCGTAGACAGAAGAAAGAGGCTAGACAATGGGCCTTTTCACTATTCTTAAATTTGATACATTTGGCATTTGAATTGTTTAGTCGGTGCTATAATAAGTGTTTTTCATCAATAAAATGATTGCTAGGTCATAACATTAATTTATTTCAGCACAGTAAAAACCGGGTAAAATTGAACCAATTTAAAAATCTTAAAACAGGCACGACTCATGACGTAGATATGTTTAAAGCTTGCTAGAGCGCATGCGTTTAACCTCGCACACGCGTAAATGCTGATCTGTCGAACTGTCATCGGCAAATTAAGCCGCTGTTGCCATATGTAGAAAGTTTTATAATCTTAATAATATACTTTCTTCTTAGAACTTTATTTTGATACTTTAAATAAATATATTTGGATACTTTAAATAAATATAAACATAATATTGGTAAAATAATTCATTCCGCAGCTATTGAATGGAAAACTGGTATATTATAATTACTAATAATTGCTAGTCAATTACCATTACACTGGTACTATAATATATGATTTTTGAGAGTATCGGCAACACTGTCAAGCTGCTGATTTTGTGAATTCTTAACATTTTAAGCCAGCGACTCGGCTATTCCTATCATTCCTCTGTGCATCAATCTTCCAGCGCGATGACGTAGGTATGTTTAAGTCCGTGTTTTATTCAAGGAGTTTTATTATTTATTTATTTTCTTAGTTATGGCTTAAAAGTATAGAAAAGTAAAAACACAGAAAATTTTATTTTTTGTTCCTTTATACACTACTACCAAAATCAAAATTTAGTGAAAAGGCCCATTTGATTCTGTTCTCTTGAATATCTGTTTTAAGGTAAATGCCTTCACAATACGATAGCGTGAGAACGTTAAACACATTATTTTTCTGTCTATATATTAGGAGATACCTAAAATTCAGTGTTCTAACAAACGAGAAAATTCGAGAAAATTCGAGAAAAAACGAGAAATTTCTCGACGAGAAACGGTCTTCTCTCGTCTCGTGACTTCTCTCGAGAAAAAAATTTCACTCTCGTCTCGTCGAGACGAGACGAGACGAGACGAGACGAGACGAGACGAGACGAGACGAGACGAGACGAGACGAGACGAGACGAGACGAGACGAGACGAGACGAGACGAGACGAGACGAGACGAGACGAGACGAGACGAGACGAGACGAGACGAGACGAGACGAGACGAGACGAGACGAGACGAGACGAGACGAGACGAGACGAGACGAGACGAGACGAGACGAGACGAGACGAGACGAGACGAGACGAGACGAGACGAGACGAGACGAGACGAGACGAGACGAGACGAGACGAGACGAGACGAGACGAGACGAGACGAGACGAGACGAGACGAGACGAGACGAGACGAGACGAGACGAGACGAGACGAGACGAGACGAGACGAGACGAGACGAGACGAGACGAGACGAGACGAGACGAGACGAGACGAGACGAGACGAGACGAGACGAGACGAGACGAGACGAGACGAGACGAGACGAGACGAGACGAGACGAGACGAGACGAGACGAGACGAGACGAGACGAGACGAGACGAGACGAGACGAGACGAGACGAGACGAGACGAGACGAGACGAGACGAGACGAGACGAGACGAGACGAGACGAGACGAGACGAGACGAGACGAGACGAGACGAGACGAGACGAGACGAGACGAGACGAGACGAGACGAGACGAGACGAGACGAGACGAGACGAGACGAGACGAGACGAGACGAGACGAGACGAGACGAGACGAGACGAGACGAGACGAGACGAGACGAGACGAGACGAGACGAGACGAGACGAGACGAGACGAGACGAGACGAGACGAGACGAGACGAGACGAGACGAGACGAGACGAGACGAGACGAGACGAGACGAGACGAGACGAGACGAGACGAGACGAGACGAGACGAGACGAGACGAGACGAGACGAGACGAGACGAGACGAGACGAGACGAGACGAGACGAGACGAGACGAGACGAGACGAGACGAGACGAGACGAGACGAGACACGAGAATTTCTCGTCTCGGCGGCATCACTATGTCGAACCCGGTAATACGATAAGTTCAAGAAAAATTACTACTATTAAAAGATCATCGGTACGAAGAATTAATAAAATTGATTTGAAGTTTCGACCCTTTAAAAAAATATACTGTCACAAATTTTCAAATCCAGAAACAGCATCCAGAAAAACCCCCTCCAACAACTTTCCTCGATACTTTCAGAAACAACCCCACCCCCGAACCATTTTTTTGAAAAAATTAAAATTTTACATATTCAATTCAATTCAATTTAATTCAGTTTATTCAATTCAAGTAAAAATTTTTTAAACATATAGTTACAAAAGGGTTATTGCTAATTAAGGTAGTTGTTTGTATAAAAGGTACCTAGCTGAACAAACAGCTGTATGTACCTACTAGTTAACAATATTTTATAAGTTAGTCTAAGGAAATTACAATTTAAGTTATTATTGACAATTTATTAATACTTGCACACACATCAACACACCCTTACATACACACACACACACATTCATACTATAGCAATAGAGAAAAAGAATCATAGGATAACCATAAATTTGCTATTATTTTTGTAAATAAATTTTTTACTTTTTTTGATAAATTGTTTTTGATTTTTGATTTTTCGGATATCAGTTGGCAGTATATTATAGAACTTAGGCCCGAGGTATGTCAAGAATCTCTGATTTAAGGTTTTATTACTTTTTGGTATTTTTAGATTACATTGAGCCTTATTTCTAGTTTCATGAGGGTGATCCATATATTTGGGTGTCCCCCGCCCATGTGTGTAAGAACATACTGACAACACATATAGTGATCTCACACTAAATATGTCCTCATCGTACAGCATAGCAGTGGGAAAGCGTTAAGGCATTACCCCAAACTACTATGCCATACCTCAACAAAGATTCAACCAGAGAAATATATATCATAACAACCAGTCCCCTCGGCAACATCTCACGGAGTATGTAGAACTTGTGTATAAGTTTTCTTAAGTTGTTTTTCAGTTTAAAAGTGTGTTCGTCCCATTTTAGGTGTTTGTCTATAACAATTCCCAAATATTTAGTACTTGTTAATTCTTTAATATCGTCTAGAAAGCAGTCTACATGTATACCAGAGAACGTTGGCCGGTTAGTTGATGCTGCCGAGAAGGCTATGTAGTTAGTCTTACTCAGATTCAATGTTAGTTTATAGAAATCCAGCCATTGTTTCACAGCAGTCAGACCCAATCTCACATTTTGTTTAACTTCCTCCCAATCGTTACCCGAAAAGAGCAGCACCGTGTCATCTGCATACGAAAGCGATGTTCCATTAATATCAAGGTTAGCAAGTGAGTTTATATAAGTGATAAATAAAATTAAACCAATGACTGTTCCTTGTGGAATGCCCATTTTAATGTTAATTGGGTTACTGTAAGTGTTTTTAATCTTTGCTACTTGCTTTCTGTCAGTTAAATATGACATAAAAAGACTCGACGCGGCACCCCGGACACCATAGCGTTCAAGAACACCAAGTAGTTTGTCGTGGGGCACCGTATCGAATGCCTTCGCGAGATCTAGGAAAACAGCGATGCTCCTCCTTCCTGAGTCCAGACTAGTCGTAATCTGACCCACCAGCTTACACATCGCGTCAGAAGTGCTTACCTCTTCCATAAAACCAAACTGATTTTTACTTAGTACACTATTTTCTTTAAAAAAGTTTATTAATGGTTTTCTTAAGCATTTTTCAAAAATTTTCCCAAAGTTGTTCATCACGCTAATTGGTCGAATAGTGATGTCATGTTTATTTCCAGATTTGTAAATAGGGGTAACTGATGCTATTTTAAATTGTTCTGGCACAATACTACTTTCAAATATTAGGTTTATAATGTGTGTGAGTGACTTCAGAAGGTACATGTGTGCAAACTTAATTAGACGTGAGTCAAGACCATCAACACTCGGAGCACAGTTATTCTTAAGCGATCCTATGTGGGTTATAAGCTCGCTATTGGTAACTGGATGCAAAAAGAGTGATGATTTACAATAAAAATCAAATTTTGGTTGGTTAGCTGGGGGAATTCTATCTGACATTTGTGTTCCCACATTTATAAAAAAACCATTGCAGTAATTGGCCATCTCTTTATCAGAGACAAAACTTTGACCGTTATTTAAAATATTCAGATCATTAAGTACTGATTCCTTTTTTTTTTGTTCGTTTGTTGCCTCGGATATAATTTGATATATTTTTTTAATGTTTTTTTCATTATTTTTTATTTGATTTTTATAGTAATTGTTTTTAGCTCTAATTATAAGTTTATTAACAAGGTTACGGTAATTTTTATATTCATTTAACCGTGCTTCATCAACACAATTTAGAAGCCTTTTTTTTAGTTTATCTCGATACTTAATAGAATTTATTATACAGTTTGTTATCCAGGGCTTGAATTTCCTATGCTCACGTATTATGATCTTATGAGATGTTTTTACTCTATTCAACATATTACTAAAAATGTCATAAAATATATTAGTTGCACTATTTGAGTCGTGCGTATTCAGTACGTTGTCCCAACTTTGCGCTATTAGCAGATCAAGAAGTTGTGTATAATTTATTTTTACTATTTCAACCTCCTTTAGTTTCTTGTGTGTCTCATTATTGTTGTCACGCCCATCAAAAGAGATATTAAGCATTACAGGATAATGATCTGTTAAGTCTGACTGCAGGATAAAAGTTTGATATTTTAGTTTGTTTGTTTTTAGTTTTTTCCTTATAAATATATGGTCAATACATGACGCAGTAGTGGTTGTTAATCTAGTGTTGGAGTTTATAAGTAAAATAAAACCATGCATATTTAGTATAGACAAGTACAGGTTAACAGTATCACTGTTTTTATCAGCAATATTAAAATTTAAATCGCCCACAAATATTTCTATTTGGTACTTTAGATTTTTTGAGAAATACAGATCAATATCCTCCATGAAAAATCCCGCGTGCGTCGCAGGCGGTCTATAGACACAATTTATTCCAAAGGTAGTATTTTCCATAGTTAATACAACTCGACTTAGTGTTGCTAAGGATTTCGGAAGTTTAAAATCTACTATAGACGCATTAATATTGTGTTTAGTATAGATTATCACACCATCGTTCCTATTATAACTAGCATTATTGTAATGAATATTATAACCTGGTATTGCAAATTGACCACAATGTGTACAAGACAATTGAAAGCACTCACTTAAAACTATAATATCACAATAAGATAACTCAAAAGTATTTAATGTCACCAAAAGATTATCAAATTTTTTCTTGATACTACGAATATTTATATGTAGAATGTTAATAAGCTTATCCCTGATCTGGATTGATGTTTTAAGTGTGTCACTATCGATACTTTCCTGTGGAAGAGTATTGCTACCTTCCATTTCTTCTTCCAAACTACAAATCACCTCATCCTCCAGTTGTATAACCATGATTTATTATTATCCGTAATCAACTTTACTTTTTAGTATGTCTAGTAGATATTTGTAGGACGGACACTCACTACTACTGGCTTCGTGTTCAATATTGTGGCTAGTGATATATTTATTATTTGATTCAACACAATTTCCACACCTTTTCATAGTTTTTTGACATTCACTAACATCATGTTCACCCATGCAATACGCACAGACAGGCCTATTCTTACACTCATTGTTCTTGTGATAGTATTTCTGACATCTGAAACACCTTGGGATGCCAATGTCCTCAAACACTCTAAATCTCTCCCAATGTAGGAACACTTTTCTAGAAGTCATGAACTTATGAAAGAGTTGTGGGGAGCATTCAGCATAAATTGTTTTGTGGTTATTTCTATTTTGTTTTTTATGTAGGTAACCTTAAATTCGTCAGTCTCTGTGATAAATGTGTTTTGCTCACGAATTTCCTTTTCTATCTGTTCCTCAGAGCAATACTTTTCAAAACCGATTATTTTGATTCGAGGTTTCTTTAGTTTCGTTGTATGTATATCATAGTTTGTCGGTTTTTTTTTTCCTCATTTTGTAGTTTTTCGATTTCTTCCTTTGTTTGGCACCTTATAACGACACCACCGGTCTTGGTTTCTCTGGTATTTTTAACTCCAATTTTTAGTTTTGAAGGTTTTATAGTTCTACATAGTTCCTCCCTTGTTTTTTGAGCACTTTGCAGCTTTTTCGGTTTTATAATTGTTATGCACACATCCATAGGTACTGGTTAATAAAAGTCTGATTTGGGTAAACACTTTTTTATACGATTTATTTTACAGAAAATTAAAACCGTGTCAAAAATTACATTCCAATATAACATGTCCTTGTCGTTATGGATATTTTTGGTTTTTCTGTTTCGCCACCTGTCTTTTCGTAAACTTGGGGACAACGGCGTAACATACCGCCGGCCTTGAAATTTGAAATTATAACATACACAAAGTTCTAAAAAAACAAATGCTCAAACAATGTCATTTTCTTGGTTGAGTTAACTTATAACTAAATAACTATTCAAAGTTCTTTAAACACAAAAATCTTCATTCTTGTGTGATTCCCCCCTTTTCTGAATGGTCGTGGACTTCATCAGGTTTGGAGTCGGATATTGGTAAAATACATATTTTAGTTAATGGACGTTTAGTATTGGAACCATCACTAAATTTAAGTGTGACCACTCTGATAACATGGTCAGACCCAGGGTGAGTTTCCAAAATTCGTGCTGTTTTCCACTTCAAAGGTGGTAAACCACCTTCTTTAACTATTACTAAATCATCTGGTTTTACCATTGAAGAACTGTTGTCGTTCCATTTTAATCTTTGTTGAAGTTCGCTAATATGTTCACTGGACCATCGCTTCCAATAGGTTTGAATTAATTGCTGCAACTTCTTATATTGGCTAAGCCGGTTTTCTGGTATTTCAAGATAACAAGGTTCAGGAACATTAGTTAAAGGTTTTCCAACAAGGAAATGTGCTGGGGTTAACGGGGAATAGTCATCAGAACTGGAGGATAACGGAGATATTGGCCGTGAATTTAAGATCGCTTCGATCTGGGTCAATACCGTTTGAAAATCTTCATAATTTAAAGATGTGTTGCCTAAAACTCTCTTTAAATGATATTTTGTCATGCGTACACCGGCTTCCCAAATACCGCCGAAATTTGGTGCACGTGGGGGTATAAAATGCCACTGCACGCCCTCTTTTCTTAAGATTTCCGAAATATCTGAAGTTTCTAATTCCAAAAGCTTTTTTAATTCAGAGTTCGCCCCAATAAAGGTTGTTGCATTGTCCGAATAGAGGTTAGAGGGTAGGCCTCTTCGAGACGTAAATCGCCTAAAACATGCTAAAAACGCGTTACTTGTCAAATCAGTTACAATTTCTAGATGGATAGCTTTGGTTGACAAACAGACAAATAAACATATCCAAGATTTAAGAATTTTCGAGTTGCTAGTTTTCCTATCTTTAATTAGGAACGGACCCGCATAATCACACCCTGTATTAACAAAAGGCAAGTACATATTCACCCTTTCTTTTGGGAGGTTTCCCATCAAATACTCACAAGGTTTTGGCTTAATTTTAAAACAAGTAATGTAACTATGCACTATTTGTTTTGCTAAACTTCTACCACAAGTTGGCCAAAAATTCATTCTAACAGAATAAAGTATTTGCTGTGGACCACAATGCAACATGCGTCTATGTTCATTTACCAAAATCAATTTTGTCAATACATGTTTACTTTATGATTGAGTACTATAGGATATTTTTGAGTAACAGGAATGTTTGCCATTTGAATTCTGCCTCCTACTTTAATAAGATTGTTCTCAAAAAATGGATTCAAAGTTTTCAAATTACTAGATTTTGAAACTTTACCGGTTGATTTTAATTTATCAAAATCGCTTGAAAAGGACTGTATTTGCGCTAACGTTATTAATTTTAAAAAACTATCCTCAATTTCTCGAGTAGTCACCTTTCCTGTTTTCTTAATTTTATTGCGACAATTATAAATAAAACGCTGACAATATGCCCAAACTAATTTTAACTTTATTAGATCTGAATACAAAGAAAAAATATCAAAAGGATTCAAAATAATATTTTGATGCACAAAAACTCTCTGTTCTGGTAATAAATCTGTAGTGGACTGTAATTTTTCGTTTAATTTTGACACTGGTATAACAGGCCAAGTGTCATGATGAACTGTGTTGCAGTACAACCACGTGAAATGATATCTGCCGGGTTATCCTTTGAAACTACGTGGTACCATTGGTCGATAGAACTTATAGAGAACGAATATGACTGACTCTATTTTCCACGAAAGTTTTCCATTTACCGGGCTCCCCATTTATCCAATGTAAAGTAATCGTAGAATCGCTAAAGTAATAGATATTAGTGAAATTAATTTTTAGTGAATCGATTACCTTTTTGGCTAAATTTATCGATAAAACCGCTGCACAAAGTTCTAAGCGCGCTAAAGTTTGTTGTTTAATTGGAGTTACTTTTGACTTTGCTGTCAGTAAATTACAAGAAACATTGTCATGCTTTTTTGATCTTATAAAAACGCATGATCCGCAAGCTCTTAAAGAAGCGTCTGCAAAAACTAACAATTCTACAACATCAGGATTGGATAGAAATACGAATCTTGGTATTTCTATGTTCGAAATATTTTTTAAATCACTACAAAAGGTATTCCACCTTTGTACTACATCATTTGGTACTGCTTGATCCCAAGAAGTCTTTTGTCGCCATAAATCTTGTAACAGAATTTTAGCCACTATCACAACCGCACCCACTAAACCGAGCGGATTATATATTTGACTAATCACTGATAATATGGCCCTTTTAGTAATCTTTAAAGGTTGTGTTATAAGTCTGATACTGAATTATATCTTTAGTCGCGTTCCAAAAAATGCCCAGTGTTTTATTTTTATCGTTTTCACCCAACATTATAAGACTAGAGTCCAAATTCTGGTCTATCTGCAATTTTTCATAAAGCTCTGGCTTATTCGTAAGCCATTTCCTTAGCTCAAAACCTCCTTGTCTTAAAATTTTTGTAATATTCTTTTGTATTTTTAAAATTTCAGTTTCCGAGTCGTGTGAAGTAAGTAAGTCATCAACATAAAAATCATTTTTAATAACGTCACTGGCTACAGGATATTTGTCTTGATTTTCTATAGCTAAATGGTATAAACACCGAATGGCTAAGTACGGTGAAGAGACCATACCGAAAGTCACCGTGTTAAGCTGAAAACATTCTAGGTTTTTGTCTGGGTTATCACGCCAAAAAATTCTTTGATATTTTCTTTGATCTTCGCTTAAAAGCTGTACATTTTTGTGATATATGCACTTAACACGTATTCTGATTTTCTAAACCTCAACAAAATAGATAACAAATCGTTTTGAATAACGGGTCCAGGTAATTGTACACAATTCAACGATATTCCGCTGTCGGTTTTTGCAGAACCATTAAATACTACTCTAGTTTTAGTGGTCAGTGAAGTCTGCTTCACCACTGCGTGATGGCATAAATAATATGAGTCTAATTCACTTAAATTTTCAAACTTTATATCTAGCTTACTCATATGATTTAATCCCTTGTACTCATTTATGACATCGGTGTAATCTAACTTTAATTCTTTGTTTTTCTCTAATTTCTTTTCTAACGTCAAAAAACTTCTAATTGCCATGTCTTTTGATTTTCCTAGCCTTTCGATTTCCTTTTTGAACGGAATCTGTACTATGAAACGCCCGTCGTCGTCTCTTTTATGAGTTTTAAAAAAATGCTGATCGCAATAATCGTCTGTTCTCGGAATGCTATTGCACTCCTCAAGTTCCCAAAACTTTAGTAAGCTTTTGTTAATGACCGAGTCTTCATATGATATTGAAAGGTGCGATTGCACTTTGCCCGTAAACATTAAAAAATCGAGTTCTCCACCAACTACCCATCCTAATTTGGTATTTTGTAATGCCACGTTCTGAATTTTCATTTGGCTCATTAATAAAATGTCGTAAAACAAACTAACTCCGCATAAAATGTCGATTTCGGATTTTATATTATACTCCGGATCGGCTAATTTAAGATCGCTTGGTATGTTAATAAAAGTATCATCAAAATCGCATATCGGCATAGCTTTGGTAATTTTTGGTAAAATTAAACACGAAATTTCCTTTGAAAAATGTCCAAATCGCGACGAAATCTGAAATTTAGTTTTAAATTGAGCTAGCATACTATTATTTCCCACTCCGGAAATCTGATAATTAACCTTTTCTTTTTCCAAATTAAGCTTGTTACCAAAACTTTCAGTTACAAAATTACTCTGTGATCCGGGATCTAACAGCATTCTCGCACGATAACTTTTGCCAAATTTATCTTTAACATTTACTACAGCCGTCGAAAGAATAGCATATTTATAATTTAAATTTGTCATATGCGCGCTTGTTACGCCAATAGTGCTTTGTCCCAAAGCATGTAACGATTCAAATGTCGCGCTCTCCACTGTGTGCGCATCAACTACCGGTCCCGTATCGGTTACCAAGACCGCGCTTGTCGTTCTATTGCGGCTATCGCGCATACTGCTCGATGCTTCGTCGTTTTCTGCTTCGTGTCTCTCTTTAATTGGCATGGTTTCAGTTCTCTTGTTGAACCTACTATGCTGCTCGGTCGGAATGCGCGAATTCTTACAAATTATTGTATTATGCATTAGGTGGCACCTTTTACAGGGGGGCTTGTCACAATATGACAAGTCGTGAGCAGGGTTAAAGCAATTAATACACAATTTTAATTTCTTTATTTCACTTAACTTACTATCTAAATTTAACTTTTGAAAACGTTCACATTTAAAAACTGAATGATTGCCAGCACAATAATAACAAGAAAAATTGGTTTTATTATTTAGATTATAGCTTACATGCGCTCTGCTTGTGAATTGCTGGTTGGACAATCCTTTAAATGGAGGCTTCATTGTTTTATGCGTATCTACTTTTGTCATTTCTATTTTCTCCAGCAACTCCCACTTACCCTTTAAAAATGTTTGTATATCTTGCATAGTTGCTATGTTACCACCGATTTTATAGCTCTCCCAGTCTCGCCTGGTTCTGGGATCTAGCTTACTAGTAATAAGGTATATTAATAATGTGTCCCACTGGTCAGTAGGTTGTCCCAATTGTGTTAATGCCCTAATATTTTTATTAAAGATATCTAATAATTTTCGCAAGTCTACATACGACTCTTTTGTCAACACAGGTATGTCAAAAAGCGATTTAACGTAATTATGCAAGATTAATTTTGTATTTTCAAACCTTTCTTTTAACAAACTCCAGGCCAAATGATAATTTTGGTCTGTAATCTGAATGGACTCTAATAAATCTGCCGCTTCGCCTTGCAACAGACCTTTTAAATAATGAAACTTTCTAACATTATCTACGATAAGATCATTGTCAACCAAAGATACAAAAGCATCTCGAAATTCTAACCATTTATCAAAACCGCCAGAAAATTTAGGTATATTTGGTACCGGTAAATTAGACTTTGGCATCCCCGAACTTGTAGTCGAAGGTGCGACAACCTGAATATTAATGGGTGGTTGCTGAGTTGTTTGAGGATTGTGGTGAGGTAAACTGATCGGTTTTTCATATTTTTCTAAAATGTTTTCAATGACAGATACAATGTCAAAAAATTCGCTTAAGATTTTTTCACCTTCTTCCAACTCAATTGCCAGTTGATCTTTTACCTCATTATTATCCTCACATAAATGTTCTATCTTATATTGAATACTCTCAAAGTTTGTGAAATCTTTCTGAAACTTATCAGATCTTAATCTTAAGTTTTTTATTTCAAAAACACTCAACCCTTCGTCTCTATTCAAATTGCCAAGATGCTTGTTTAACAAAGCATGTTGTCTTTTAAATTGCCCTCTTGAAATTCTTAATTTTTTAAGCTCGTCGGCCATCTTTAAATTATGAATATTTATTTATTTTTCTTTTGCGGAAAACTCTTTAACTTAAAAAATAACCAATATCAACGGTAAATAAAAGGAACGGACTCACGGAATGTCTTCCCGTCTGGTTGTCACCAGCTGTCTCAATATGACGTTGTCAAAATGGAGCGTCGTCCTTCTCTGTTAAGTTTGCCGGGGCTTGGCACTTTTAACAGCTTTTTCCGATCTTTTGCGGCTTAAGATCCGGCTCGAAGGACCATTATGTTATGCACACATCCATAGATACTGGTTAATAAAAGTCTGATTTGGGTAAACACTTTTTTATACGATTTATTTTACAGAAAATTAAAACCGTGTCAAAAATTACATTCCAATATAACATGTCCTTGTCGTTATGGATATTCTTGGTTTGTCTTTTTCGCCACCTGTCTTTTCGTAAACTTGGGGACAATGGCGTAACAATAATTAAAAATGAAATGATGTTAAGAATAAAAGAGTAGAAAGATGTCAAGCATTGTTAAGATGATTTAGAGTTTTAGAGGACGCGATGATATTGAAAGAATTTGTTTCTCAGATGAAAAAGTTTTTTCTTTGCGCCAGCCATAAAATTCTCACAACAACAGGATATATTCTAATGTACAAAGAAAATCGGAGATACCACTGGAACATCTTTTGGTTCCCAGAGATCATTTTTCTAAGTCAGTTATGATTTTTTTGCCTGTATCGATGCTAGGAAAAACGGAAATTTATTTTATTGGCTCTGGAGTAAAAATGAATTCCGAAGTTTATCAACGGGACATTTTAGAAGGTATGCTTCGAGAAATAGAAATAGTTAGCGACAACTACACATTCCAGCAAGATGGCGCACCAAGCCATACGTCAAGAATTACTTTAAGATACCTGCAGGAAAATTGTTTTGATTTTATTGAACCAAACATGTGGCCTCCAAATAGCCCGGAGTTAAACCCAGTCGACTATAACATTTGGGGGACATTAGATGAAAAGTTTATGAAAATACTCGGATTAATACGATTGATCAGCTTAAAGAGAGGATAGTCTACTGTTTGCAACAATATAATCAAGAAATTATTAATAACTCAATTGGACAAAGGCGCCGAAGACTTCAAGCTGTTGTAAATAATCAAGGTGGTCATATTCACAATAAATCTTGTAAAGTTATTGAAAATTTTTTTTATTACATTTTTGCTCTGTTAACTGATATTTAATAAAGCTGTAGGGTAATATTATTTAATAAAATTTCGAAAAAAAAACGTTTTTAATACAAAACCTAAAGTTTCTAGAACATTTTTTTCAGAGCCTCTTTTCCGATAGTCTGTTAATAATTTCAAATAATTTTTGTAGTTTTAGAGTAAACCATTTAATTTTGCAACAGCCCCAAAAGCAATGATTACAATTATTTTTTGTTACTTGGCTCCCCCTGTGACTGGATATTTGTTCTACAATTAGGGAAAGGCCCCTTTAATATTTACACAAAATACCATCAAAATCCGACGAATATAGCAAAAGTTATTCAGAGTGAAATTGGGTTCCAAATAAATTTGGCCCACAGTGTATAGTACCAGCACAAACATTAACTTTTTCTGCCCCATCGAGTTGGATAGGTAGAATAATTTTTCAGTTAATAGTTGAAATAAGCTAATTGTTATCAGTATTTTAATAATCAAAGTCGCCTAGGCACGCTTATCTATACTTCTAACTTTTGTCGTCGGCTTTGACTGAGGTTTAGAGCTTTTAATTATTTAATTTGAAGAAATAGTCCATGCTTAAAGTGGAGTTGAAAGTATGGGAAAGAAAGAAAAAACCTAAAGTCTTCCTCCATAAAATTTAATAGAATATAGAAATTCTTTAGGGGCCTTGACATGTTTCAAACGTTGAAACGTTCATCATCAGGAGGCAGAAAATGTATTTAGTGCTGATGGTTTTAGCAGAAGAGAAAATGGTGTAGAACCTTAATGGAGCTTTTATGGAATTAAAAAATTTATGTGTAGAAGAGACATAATATTAAGAAAATTGATAAAGGTTAAACCATACTGAGTATGTTAAAAAAGTTATTAAAGGGGGGCTAAACCAACCAAATAAACTGGGAAAGAAGAAAAAACTTCCTAAAAAGAAGGTGTCGAAAATTATTTAAATTTTTTTTATAAAACTCGAGAAAAAACTTTTCAAGTGTATGTCAGTAAGACATTATAAGGATAAAATTGTCAATTTTCAAATTAAGCCCCAACGAAGTAACCAATTTATATTCACAGCAAATTTGGATATTCGCCCACCATTTTGTTTTAGAAGATAGAGTAAAATGTTTAAAACAAAAAAGATTTGTTATACCTTAAGGATCAAAATATGCATATTTTCGGTACCTTAATTTGGCAACATAACGAGAAAAACCTAATTTTTTTATTTGACCATGTCTGTAACGACCCCTAGCGGACATCTTCCAGACTTAAAAATGATTTCCAGAAATTTCTCTTGGCACTATTTACTACCAACATTTTTTTCTAAAGCTGTAAGGTTAACGGTTTCTATGATACGGTCGAGGACCGTTCTTATTTGGCTACACGGTATAAACGTGATTTTTGACCAATAAACTGGGATAAATATTGCGCTGCACGATAAATCAAGCTTGAGATGAAGTAACGGACGAATTATGCAGAACGCTAGTTTTACGTATGCCACAAAGGCTTCAAAAAGTAATAAACAGAAATAAAAAATATCAAAAATTTTGTATTGCTTTGACACATTACGAAAATACAATTACTAATAAAATATTTGAATTTTTTGAAATGAAAAAATTCCCAATAAATTTAGTTTCTCCACATAATCTGTCCCTCAAACTTATACACCAAGAAATATAGTTTAGTGCCACCTCCTGATTCCCGTTGATCATATTTTATATTACTGTATCTTGTTACTTCGCAACTTTTTTTTTTGTTAAGAAAGTTTATAAAAACACACAAGAACTCATTTAATCTACGTTGCTTTTCAAACATCCCTTTCGCAAAACATCAAATAAATGAAAACCCAAAAGGATTCTCACCAAAAACTTCTCAGTCCCCAACCACGAGCACACAAATAAAATACAATCATTCCCAATGTTATTATGAAGTTTTTGTGGCTTGGTTCAAGGGTGTCGTTTGGTCAGTTCGACTATACGAAATTTATATAATTGTATTTATACGAAAAAGGACCTATACACCTACATTAATTCAAAATTGTATAATATACGATATCCTGCGTGTAATTACTGAACAGAAAGTGTGTTATGTTATCAGTCATAGAGCGTAATATAATTGAATGAAAAATGTTAATCGGCGTGCAGACAAAGTTTTGCTTCAATATTTAAATAATTTAGTTTAGTTTAAATCTCCGTGCTGGACTCCCCTACGTGACGTCACAATGTGAGAGTGATAAATCTGGTGGAATTTAAAGATTTTAGTTTAAGAAACATGGATGATCGGAAGCAGGTCGATGTGGTGTACACACAACTGTGTGATTTTTTTACAATTATTGTTATTATGGTATCATAAATGTTTGTACTTACTTAACTTAAATATTATTAATTCCCACTAGCTAATACCACAACGTGGATTCTATATTGGGCTCAGTGTCTGTTGTATCCCCTATTTGTAAATAAAGAAAATAATAGTAAGTATATTAAAGTACACGTTTCATAAGAAGCGGTTTTAGCGCACGCGTCTATTTTAAAAAACGAGCCACAAAGTGGCTAGTTTTTTTATTGATACGTGCGCTAAACGCCTTATGAAACATGTGCTTTATACACTTTTTTCTATTTCACCTTTTATAATCAAGAAAAATACATTTTAAAAAGAAAATAAATCCTTTAAATTTTGTAAATTTTTATGTCTAAATTTTATGTTGGTAATACTATTTTTTATCATAGTAGCCTCTGGACAACAAAAATTATTTTGCAAACTGTCATTTTTTGATTTATTGACCCATTTTCACCACGAGATTCTAAAGTTATTTTAGCGATATGAGATTTAAAATTGGACGGAATACGTTGTGTGATCCTTGTACCGGGTGAACAACTAAGAATGGTCGTCGGCTATATCTCAGAAACTGGAAGTCATAGAGCTTTTAAGTAAAATATTTTTTAGTAAAACTGCCTAAAAGAAAATGTTGGAAATTGTTTTCGAGTTTGTAAAACGTCCGCAAGGGGGCGTCACAGTCATGACCACTGCAAATATTAAGATTTTCTTCGTGTTTTGACTAAATAAGAGGTACTGAAAACATCTTTGTTTTAATGCTTACATATTTCTTTATAAATTTTATAATTCAAAAATTTCTCTATCTAGTGAAATAAAGTGGTGGGGGGACTTCAAATGTTTTTTTTACATAAACTACGATTACTCCCATTTGGCATAACCGATTTTAACTAACTTGGTCTCATTTAAGAGAGGAGTATTTTATTTACAAATTGTGCATTTTTTATTATATCCTTGAACTTTACTTTCGCCGCTAGATGGCGTTAACTGAAATATAAGCGAATATTAGGCTTTTACGCGAGAAAGTTGAATAAAATGATGGGTCTGTTTTAACAGGATCAGATAGAGAATTAAAGTCTTGACATTTTCGTGAAAATCTCATATTCGTATCTTTTATAGAATCGGAGTTATTGACTAAAATAGACTAATATATCGTATTTTTTCGTTTTAAGGGCTTTTTAGTTTATATATTGGATGCGTTTCGCACACATTAATTATAAATGAACAGACAGTTACAAAAAGTGTTAACCATAACAATAAAAAATATTATTGAAAACTTCTAACTATATTTTTACAATTTATAATAAATTATTTATACTGCAATTTACTTTTTTCAAATCGCACACTAAAAATTGAGGGAAAATGTATTAATGACGGCCCAAATGTTTAAAATCATTATTAATACAAGCCTGCTACCTCTTCTGCGTGTATAAAACAGCAGTTTCAATTTCCGCAACTGATATATTTTCTAACGCCGCTGTAATTTTCTCAACCATATTTTCTTTGGTTGTAGGCCGGTTGGCAAATACAATGTCCTTAACCCTCCCCCACAAATAAAAATATAGGACGGTGACCTAGCTGGCCAGGGAAATAAACGTCCTTGTCCAATCCACCTGCCAGGATATGCCCGATCTAAGAACTCCCCGTACGTTTACAGAAAACTGCGCCGGACACCCATCGTGCTGAAAAAACATGTCACGGCGAACATCCAAAGCAACATATGTTAAAAGACGCGGCCGCTGATTAACTAAAAAATTGAAATAAGCCCTGCATGGTCAAAGAAAACGGGTCCAATGACTTTACCCCCCAGAATGCTGCAACGTCCTAGATTTTTATTTGTGGGGGAGGGTTAAGGACATTGTTTTTGCCAACCGGCCTACAACCAGAGAAAATATGATTGCGAAAATTAAAGCGGCTTTGGGAAATATATCAGTTGCGGAAATTGAAACTGCTGTTTTATGCATGCAGGAGAGATTGCAGGCTTGCATTAATAATGATGGGCGTCATTTTGAACATTTTTGGGTCGTCATTAATACATTTTCCCTCAATTCTTAGTGTGCGATTTTAAAAAAGTACATTGCAATAAATTGTGAAAATATTGGTAAAAGTCTTCAATAATATTTTTTATTGTTATAGTTAACACTTTTTGTAACTGTCTGTTCATTTATAATTAATGTTTGCGAAACGCATCCAATATATAAACTAAAAAGCCCTTAAAACGAAAAAATACGATATATTAGTCTATTTTAGTCAATAACTCCGATTCTATAAAAGGTACGAATATGAGGTTTTCACGAAAATGTTAAGACTTTAATTCTCTATCTGATCCTGTTAAAACAGACCCATCATTGTATCCAACTTTCTCGCGTAAAAGCCTAATATTCGCTTATATTTCAGTTAACGCCATCTAGCGGCGAAGGTAAAGTTCAAGGATATAATAAAAAATGCACAATTTGTAAATAAAATACTCCTCTCTTAAATGAGACCAAGTTAGGTAAAATCGGTTATGCCAAATCGTAGTTTATGTAAAAATTATTTGAATTCCCCCCACCACTTTATTTCACTAGATAGAGAAATTTGTGAATTATAAAATTTATAAAGAAATATGTAAGCATTAAAACAAAGATGTTTTCGGTACCTCTTATTTAGTCAAAACACGAAGAAAATCTTAATATTTGCAGTGGCCATGACTGTGACGCCCCCTTGCGGACGTTTTACAAACTCGAAATCAATTTCCAACATTTTCTTTTGGCCACTTTTACTAAAAAATATTTTACTTTAAGGCTCTATGACTTCCAGTTTCTGAGATATAGCCGACGATCATTCTTAGTTGTTCACCCGGTACATTCGGTACATATACAGAGCGTTGGAAATTCGGGAGATTTTGCTACTTTTTTTCGAATTTTAAAAGACGTGATTTTACGTCACGGCATTGCAATTTAGTATAGGGAAGATGGAAAATTCAAATAAAGTTGAAGTTAAAATCGACATTGGAAGGTTAGTAGATTGAATTTTGGATAGGATTTGGCAGAAAATGATAGCTTGAAGCATCTACAAAAGATTGATTTATAGATTTATGCAACCAACATACATGACTGTTATCCACACAGAATAAAAAAGTAAGTTATCGAGCTATTTTTTCTCTGCGAAAAATGGGTTTTCTCGTAAATCACAAAGGCCGCGCAAGTCAACGAAATAAAACATTTAAATGTTACCAACATCAAATAAAGAAAAAACGCGTATCGAAATAGCTTCATTACGATAAGCAAATGCGTATCGTACTGAGCTTATTATGAACGTGAAATAGAAAAATATTATTAACTCCCACTAGCTAATACCACAGCGTGGATTCTATATTGGGCTCAGTGTCTGTTGTATCCCCTATTTGTAAATAAAGAGAATAAAGAAAATGTATGCGCGTTGGAAAACCGCATATGCCTACAGTGTGACCAGTAAAGTCCGCATCATATGGGATTTTTTTTTATTAATAGCTTTATTCAAAATTTGACTTTGGCATCAAGTTCTGCTTCGATCGAGATGAAAATTAAGCAAAAAAATAGTAGGTATAGTCACGTGATTCTCATTATCTGTCAAATTTTAATTTGTTCCAAAAAATAATTCAAAAGTGGGGTTATTTCTGAAAGTATCGAAAAAAGTTATTAGAAAAAGTTTTTTAATGCAGTTTTTAGGCAAAATTTTAGGTGCATAAGATAATTTTGATTTTTTACCCATATTTTGTAAATTGCACCACTTTTGCAAGATAATACTTAACGCAACCTACATAAAACTTCTTAGTTTTGATAAATGCTTTATTTCAGATACATTTTCTTTAAAGTAGCGCCATATTAAATGTGTGTTTTTCTACAAAATCAAAATTGGGCTATTAAAATTTGGTCGCATATGATGCAAAGTTTATTTGTTTTTGACCCTGTATAAGGTAACTTCATAAAATAAGTATTTTTGAAAACGTAGTTTGTCTCTGTAAGTAATACACCTTAATATTAGAACAAAAAAGGACACAGTGTCATCAGTAAAGTGCTCATTAAGTGGAAAATAAATTTTAGTGGTTGATAAAAAATCAAAATTATCTTATGCAGCTGAAATTTTGCATGTGGGCTAGAAAATGCATTTAAAACTTTTTTTAATAACTTTTTTCCATATTTTCAGAAATAACCCCACTTTTGAATTATTTTTTGGAAAAAATTAAAATTTTACAGATAATGCGAATCACGTGACTACTATTTTTTTGCTTAATTTTCATCTCCATCGAAGCAGAACTTGATGCAAGAGTCAAATTTCGAATAAAGCTATTAATAAAAAAAATCCTATATGATGCAGACTTTACTGGTCACACTGTAGGTGCGTATCGTGGGCGACAGCGTAGAGTAAAAATTGGAGTATATTTTTACGCCGTTTCATCGCGGAACTCGTGAAAAACCTGGTGAATCTTTGCATTTGACGTATTGTCACCTGCCTGTGTCTGTTGTGTCGTCATTGGTTCCATGTCAGTTTGACGTGCAGGATTAATCCTAGATATTTTACCTCGCTGACTCCTGAACAAAGTGACGGATTCAATGCGGATCTAGTGACCCACAAAAGGGACGCATGTTTGATACCGATCCAGACGGATTGGGGGACTTCCCGAATCAGAGGATTTGGTAATACGGACGGTGTGTCCCGTGGAGTGACACTTCTGCTACTGGATACCGATGGATTAGGGGGCTCTGCGGCAACATTCTTTAAGTCACACCACGGAGAAGTAATAGGCTGCCCCGTCAAGGTCTGTGCTGGACAAGAGGTATTACAACAGGACCGTAAAAACTGTGCCGAGAATAACATCTGCCTGGTGGTTTTTTCTTTTCTATTCTTTTTACCAAAAAAATAGTTTTTGTATATTTTTAAAGTTTTATAATGAATATTTAAGTAGTAACAAATATTTTAACATGGTTAAATGGGTTAAAACCTTTGAACTAAAAAATATATTAGGTAGTAAAAAAAAGGTGCCATCATTGGCGACGTTCCTCTATTACTACCTCGCTGACTGTTTTTATTTGTTTATCAAGCGTTGACTTTGACTTCTACATTCTCGGACCAGCACTGTACGATGTTCAGTGCTCTTAAATGTACCGTAAGATAGAGTTATTATTTTGACTTTTATAGCGGAAACAATCTGCCGTGGTATCTCTACACGCGATTTATTTCAGCACTTAAAAACAATAAAACACCCTTCCATTATACATATTTATTTCCTCTTGCCACAAAGATATCGGGTTACATAAGAAATTACACCCTTTTAGCACACTTATCTCCGGGTCGGAGACAAGGGGCCATTAACGACTGCATTAGGCGATGTTTAAAGAGGACACGCTAACCTCTGAGGTTATAAAGGAAAAACGGGTCGCTTTTTTTAAAAGTAGATGCCTGTTTCGGTTATACAGTGACAAACAAAAGCACGCACCATGTATGAAAAACTTTTTTTTTATTTTTTATACATGGAATAATTGGAATACACGAATTATATGACTCATGCGACAGCGGTTTGTGCCCAATGTCCTAGAGAGGTACAGTTACCGTCACAAAAATCTGGGCACTAATCTGACAGCTAAAATTTTTTTCCTGAATTTAGGTTTTTACCTTTACTACCACAGATTGGAAGGTAAAAGTAGTGGTAAAGAGATTTTGGTAAAGTAAACTAGACAATAATAACTTATTATTCAATACAGAAATAGCTTAAAAGAAAGTAAAGTAACTCTACTACGAGCTCTACTACTACCAAACTATGACAATATTAATAAACTGAGGAGGAAATAAAACCAATACTATTTAATATTTGTATTGCCCTTCCATTACTTTGAATAACTGAAGTTAATCTTTTAGGCATTGAAGCCATCAGACCATTACAGTATTATTAGTATTATTGCGTTAGTTGATTCCAAGTCTCTTGTGTTTTTAGCCACAATTGTTCTCTATTTTCTGGACGAGAATCGTTATATTTGTTAATTCTCTTGATCATGTAAGCCCAAACATTTTCCATCGGATTTAAATCTGGCCTCCTAGAAGGCCAGGGTAATACTAAAATGTCCCTTTGTTGCATCCAATCAGCCGTGCAGTTATCATGTTGGTAAATGTAATTAGTATTGGGAAACATATTATTAACCGATGGCAACATCATCTACTCCAATATTTGTATGTTTTTTTGTGCATTAAATCTACCTTCTATGCGAGTACAGACTCCTATACCCTGTGCACTCATTCACCTCCAAATGTTGACAGAAAAACGGTCGCTTGTTGAAATATTCTGAGTGTAGCGTTTATCAAACTGGTTATTTGGTGGTCTATATACCCTTACTCTCCCGCTGTAACATTATCGGAAAATCTTTTTGTCTGCGAAAATTACATTTTCCCAAGCATTTATACCACCTTCCTAATATTGTAATGGATAACCCACTATTTGCTCTTTGTTGGTTACCGTTAGGAAAAGCTTTTTAGCTGCAGGGTGATTGCGAAGATTTGAACCATCTATTCCATTCTTCGTTGTGCGATTCTAACGGAACCAGGAAAATCAGTTACATTGTAAGCTAAAACAGCCGTTTTAAAAGGATTTTCCCTTAGGTATTGAATTAGAGTATTATCATGTTCTTCTGTCGATGCCCTTTTAAGGCCTGTTCCTTCTATTCTTTCCAGGGAATGTGTTTCCATCCATTTTATTTTGATATTATGAACTGTACTTTTTGGCATTTGAAATCTTTGAGCCAACCATCTCTCTGACCATCCTTCTTCTAGCAGTGTCACAGTTTTGGCCTGTTCCGCAGAATTTAAATGACGGGGCATATTTGTAAATTTATTTCACTAGCCGTAAATAAATTTCAGTTGACAATTTTTGTCAATGTCATTAAAACAGGTAATTTTTAGGTATTGGAGATGTATTTAAAGGTCGGCTTACAATAGAAAAAACTGCTGCCCGGATTTTTGTGATGCTAACTGTACTTTAAGTACCTATCTTGGTTTGTACCATAGCCGTCTTTAAAAAAAGGTGACTGAGACAGACAGCATAATTATTATACTAGTTTCTTCGCGAAGGCACTTTGACAGATCCAGATGGAAGGGCGTCTTCGAAAGGGTGAGATCCTCCGTTAGCGGCGTCTTAAAGTCAGCGGCGCATGGCGTTCAACTAAATAATTAAAGGTTAGTTTTTCTGTCAAATTTTGACAAGACTTTGACATCCACTTGTTTATTAATTTTATATTTTGAAGTTAGTGTTATGACAGGACTTTGATATTGGTATATTTTCAGGTTAGTTTGGTTTGTCAAAACATGACAAGATGTCATAATATTAAAAAAACTCAAATTTAAAGGGTATATTTACTATTTTGAACCGTTAATTTAACCTCATTTATTAAAGGGAATAATTTGAATAAGTGATTTGATAAATTTTAACGTGATTTATTTAGTAATTAGCGGATTTGTTCGAGTTTGTTTTTAGAAAAATATAAATCTAAAATTAGCGAAATTAAAAAATACGGTTTGCTATAGTTTAATTCACATAAACTTTTAACGCCGTGACATTTCAGTTCTGTCATACTTGTCAAATACTGCAGCAACTCATAAAATATAAATTTCTAATGGGTAAATTTAATTACTATAATTATTGTACTGCACACAAAGTATGTCTGTCTTGTATTATTTCATACGATTAAAAAGAGATAGAAATAAAAAGAGTTGGCCGAACAATTCCAGAAAAGAAAAAGAAAAAACACTGACCAATCTCAGCTGTATAAGAAATTTGTTGGTGAAATCTAAAGTAACTAGACAATGACAAGTCTTAACATTTGGCATTAAAACTTTATGTGAATTTAACTATATAATAACGTTTTTGCTAAATTTCTACATGATTTGGGACACCCGGTATAGGGTTTACGGTATTTTATTTAAAATAATTTACTATAAAGTAATAATAGCTCCCGCTTAGAAGAAAAATGTTATATGAATTTATGCTTAGTTTGCTTAGGTATTTACATTTCAATTTGTGTGTTAAAAAGAGTTGCTTGTCAAAAAAATTAGAATAATTATTCCAGTCCTAGGACCTGAAATAAAAACTACCAAAACTGTTTTGAGAGATCGACTAAATTATAAGAACGGTTTATAAGAAAAAGGTATAAACTTTATAGCTTAAATATCGTAGTACAAACTTTTTAAATTGGAGTAACTCAATTATCCTAATTTTATTATACTCTTTGTAATTTGGGACACCCGGCACCCGATACATATCCTAGGGTAATTAATTTTTTTAGGGAAATAAATAAAATGAGTGCATTAAATAGAAAAAAAAACGCGTACACAGACATCAACGGAGCTGGTGTCTTCATTTATGTTCTTAACAGCTGTGTGTTTTTTTAAGAAATAAAATAATTCATGCCCTAGAGCTCTGGTCGTCATCCTTTTTAATGTGTCGAGCTAGTTCGATAGTTTTAGAATATACAGTGAGCTACCTAGCCGTAAGCAACGTAAGCCAACCTAAATAAAATAATGCACAATTGTATTCGACACAGATTTATTAGATCTGTTGAGGTTTCGTCCACTACTTTATTGTTAAATGAAAAGTCATATTTTAGCTTTTGGACAATCTTTTAATATTTAAATCACTGCCAACGTTTCGGTGCAGTCCGCACCATCATCAGGGCTAATACACAAAGAAACAAAGGACTACTTTAAAATTACAAAATTATACATATGTATAACTAAAATAAGGCACAAAATTGATTGTATAATCACATTCAGAGTAACTAAACATTAAATAAAATTTCCCCCAAAAGAGGGGCATCTTAAAGCATGTGACTGACAAGCAATAGCTAGGTGGAAAAAAAAAACACAATGTCGCAACACATACGTGCCCCGACAATTGCCAGAACCGCTCCTGAACTCTGCATACATCTTAAAATTACTTTAATTATACCAAACAGTGTTTCCACTCACCTCGATTTATATTTTTAAAATTTATATCCATACAGGATATAAACATTTAACGAAAACACATCAAAGGATTAAACACCACCAGCATTCACTAGATTAGATGTTTATTTACTTACAGGACGTCTATTCTCAAAATAGACAAATAATCATTTCAAGAGAAGTGATTAGTTTTTCTCTTAAGAATAATTAAACTGTATTCTTGAAACTTAAAATTACTATTCATTTCCAGACGATGTGAGCATATGATGTGAATGGTCCCTTCTCGCGAGAGAGCATTCACTTCTCTTAAGTTGAAGAATAGACGTCCTGATGTGTTTTCTCCTTTTTTTATTTTTAAAAATAATTTGGCGAAGCGACGTCGCGGTCTGAAATGTGTGTTGCCGACATATAAATTCCAATACCACGCAAAACAACCAATTTTTTACAAACGCATACCACAAATATACTAACTATTACATTTATGTGTATTTGTAATTTTCGATTATATTATGTAAATTTTTAAAAAATTTTCAATTATATTGTGGTAAAATTTGCTTAAATTTTGTGAAGTCTATCCAAACCTAATAGAAGTTTTAAAGACGATGTTTCGCCACCGAAATAAATGTATCCATGGGCGTGCCGTCGAACGATAAATATGACTTTAAATTAATGCAATAAATATATTATTTTTTATAATTATTTGTAATCAAGTATAAACATGGTAAGCATTTTAGAAACCTGTCAAATCGAGCGCGAAAATAATTTACCCATTACTTTAATCAAAACTTTTGAAGGCGCGTGTTGTAATCAAGCGTAGAAATTGCTAATTGGTCTCAAAAAAAGGGCTCCCTTCTCCCCTACACCCTTTGCAATCCCATCCTGTATTTATAAGAATATTAATCATTGTTAAAACTTTTAAATGGAATCAAAAAATCAAATCTAAAATAAAATAATATGTATTCATACGCTGTTGGAATCGTCAGATGATTCGGCACTGGATTCATTCGCATTTTGAATCACTAGTGGTGCTACTGGCGGTAAAATAAGATAATATTCCCCCTCTTTTTTTTATAACGTGGGCCATGCAGTGTTTCCAAATATCGCGGCTTAGTTCACTTACTACTTGCCGAATATTATCGAGTACTATTGCGCTTAGTGTTGGTGACTGATTACATTTACGAAGACGTTTTTTTATAGTGCCCCAAATCATTTATATAGGATTAAATATGCAATAATAAGGAGGTAAACGCAATACAGTATGGCCGTGTCTAGTGCAAAGATTATCAATTATGTATTCATTTTTAAAATTTTGACTCTTTATCATTTTTAGTAATTCTTTTTTTACCGGGACCTTCTCAGGAATTTTCATGTTTTTACTCCTCATAAAATTTAAAATGTCCTCCTTTTTATTATTCGGGATTTTGCTTAATATACGCGAATGGTATGATGCATTGTCCATGACTATTGCCGTGTTTGGTGGAATGTTTGGTAAGAGCTGATCGACAAACCATTTTTCAAATAAATCCCCAGTCATGTCCTCATGATAATCGGCAGAAGATGTTGATATATTTTTGGCCGACAAAAGCAATGCATTGGGCACGAAACCGTTTTCACCTCCGGCATGAAGTATTAATATGCGCTTTCCTCTTGAACACGGTGTATTTAAGCTACAATTTTGAGTTTCATCTACCCAACCGTACTGAACAACATCATGAGTATCAAACCATGTCTCGTCTAGATATACTATATACCTTTTTGATTGGCGATATTCTTTTATTTTACGCAAATATTCTTGACGATGATCAACGAGACGGCGTGACTCCATTATTACCATTCGATTATTAATTTTTTTATGTTTAAATCCGCAATTTAATAAAATACCCCGAAGCGTTTCCAATCACTGATACTTATAATCAGGGTAATCGCGTAACTTATCCCAGATAATTTGTAATGTCGGTACCGTATTTTCCTTGTATGAATTGTAAACAATTCGTCGATTCTGCTGCATCGTCAACTTTCCGAAACTGTTGGTTATTTTTTTTCGCTTTACCAAATGATCTGTAACATCTCCTGCCTTAATTACGCGATAAATTGTTGATATCGAAAGTAGTGTTAATTCGTTAATTCTTTTTATTATGAATTTATCTAACTGTTCCGGATTTTCTTTCTTTAAACACCCGTAAATATTTAAAATTATTCGTTGACTTTGAACATGTAAATATTTATTAAATTCCGAACATTTTTCTGCTAGCGATGCGGTCGTTAGTGAAGGTAATTCAACATGTAATAATTCCCGTTCATCTACTTCAAACTGGCGCCAAAGAGACATTATTATAATAAAAATATACTTATCTTAACGAAAACTCGGAAACAATCGAAACACGTCCACACACGACACTGCTCTTCTAGAAACTAATTTTTTTAAATAACATCTCAATTAAATAGCATGCGATGATACTATATTATTATAAGTGGAAACAAGACAAAGCGTTAGAAACCAGAAACCAGTCAGACGGAATGCCGACCGCGACCGTTCAACCTTTTTTAACAGAAGAGTAAGCCTAAAATCTGACCGCCTAGCGCGTAGTATTTAGTAGTAGTGAGCAATCCTGGTATATAGTGGGTATTGGCGGCTTCTATTTGTATTTTTTATTGCCATTTTAAAAACACGTTTATTTCGATGGAAACATCGTCTTTAAAAATTCTATTTGGTTTGGATAGACTATACATCTATATTAAAATTTACAGTATTCTCAGTTCTGTGTATGTGGGCCATCTCGAGAAACAATCGTTTTTTAAAATTCGATTATCTATCCAGAATTTTTGTTTCATCAAAATTAAAATTGTGGCCCTCAGCAAAACGATGTATGGATAGGGCAGTTTTTTGGATTGTCGGCGTTTGTAACGTAACAGTCTCTTTTGTGGTCTGCAGTTCGTTTTCTCAGATATTGTTTGGTTTTGCCGATGTAGCAACGTTCACAATTATTGCACGGTACTTTATAAATTACTTCGCTTAGCATATTGTATTATGTCTTATCTTTTACTTTTGGAAATATATCACCAACCCTCTTTGTGTTATAAAATGCAATTTGCCCACCTGGCGACTTAAGTTTTTTTGATAAATATTCGGAAAGATTTTTATATAAGGCATTTTGAAGTATTTTTTGTTGTTGTTTTGTGCTGGAGCAATCGCGATTTCATACTGAGGTGGGGTAAGTTCAATAATTTATGTATCAGAGCTTTTGGATAGTTATTCCGTAGTAAAGTGTTCTTAAGTGTTTGTAAGTTCTTTTGCCAAAATTGTTTATCAGAAAGTTTGTAAATTTTGAGTTTGGCCTGTTTAATTATATTTATTTTATTATTTAGTGGATGTGCTGACCTGAAATTTAGGATTCTATTTGAACTAGTTGGTTTTTTGTAAAGATCTAATGTAATTTTATTGTCTCTATGGTAAATTTGAGTGTTGGACTTATTTTATTGACTATGTTGAGGATGGCGTCTATTTTATCCCTTGGTACCGCTATTAGTATTGGTACCGTCGTGTTGCGTGGTATTGGAATTTTTATGTTGGCAACACGCATTTCAGACCGTGACGTCGCTTCGCCAAATTATTTTTAAAAATAAAAAAAGGAGAAAACACATCAGTAAGTAAATGAACATCTAGTGAATGCTGGTGGTGTTTAATACTTTGATTTGTTGTCGTTAAATGTTTATATCCTGTATGGATATAAATTTTTTAAAATATAAATCGAGGTGAGTGGAAACACTGTTTGGTATAATTAAAGTAATATTAAGATGTATGCAGAGTTCAGGAGTGATCCGGCAATTGTCGGGGCACGTATGTGTTGCGACATTATGTTTTTTTTCCTCCTAGCTATTGCTTGTCAGTCACAAGCTAAGAGAAGAAGTAAGATGCCCCTCTTTTGGGGGAAATTTTATTTAATGCTTATTTACTCTAAATGTTTTAAAGTTGTCCTTTGTTTCTTTGTGTATTAGCCCTGATGATGGTGCGGACTGCACCGAAACGTTGGCAGTGATTTAAATAGATTGTCCAAAAGCTGAAATCTGACCTTTCATTTAACAGATTTATTAGGTTTACTAACATATTATACTAATAAAAATAAACTAATACGATATTTCAGTTAATTTTAGTACCAGTACATACTAACTAAGTGCTCATGAAAAATAGCTACAGGTGAAAAATAAACAACATTTTTATGCAATTTACGGTTACGATACGATTTAATAAAACTAAAAAACCATATAAGTAACAAAAAGAGTAATAAACTATTTTAGTGCATGTTCAATGAGAGGGTTGACACTCAGACTCATTAATAATTTTAATGTTAATGTTTGCGGTATAGTATGATACAGCCATTCGAATACTATTATCCAAATGTTTTTTTGTAAGTCGATTACGGTATTTGTTTTTAATTAACTTCATACTGGAAAAAGAGGATTCCCACAAATATGTTTCACTTTAAAGGCAACACGACATCAGACTGGATATATTTCTTATTTCTTTGCTTACTAAGTGCCAGATACATTTTATATTTGAGTATAACGATTTTAAAAATTAATCATTTTGAAATGCAATTAGTTCCATTTCGGTTGCAGCAATGTCTTCGCCAAAGTTCTGCATAACACAAGTTGCAAACTGTTAGATATCAATTTCCAATAAAAGGAAAAAACAACAAACTACGCTACTAAAGCAATTTCGTTAAAATCCTTAAAACGATTTTTGACGTTATCCTTCAAGTTAGAAATAATTATTTCTACATGATATTTACTATCATAAAGTTCCAATGGATTTTGAGATATCCGTATTTTAACAAATGAAACATCTTTTTTGTATTAAGCGTAATTAATTGTTACTGCCTAGCGCTTTCGGCCCATTATCAGGCCATCATCAGGGCTTAGATTCTAAAAGAAAAACACAAGCAAGGGTAAAAAACAGTAGGAACACACTACGTGAGAATACTTACTCGTCAAATTATGTCCAGGAGACAAGAAACATACTCAAAAGGTATTTAAATTTCTTAACAAATTTTCTTGGTAAAGGTTTCCAATATAAACAACACCTTACTGACATTTGACACATGGACACAAAGTAGTGAGGGACATCTTAGATAAAAACGTAGTTACTATACACAAAATGACGAATAATAGAAAACAGAAAGGTGGTACAAAAACTTCAAATAAGTCATAATGAATAAAATTGTATAAAAAGGTAGGTAACTCCGTCAATTGTTTAAAAGAAAATAATATAAACATGATTTTTAAATTGTGATATCTGTATTCTGCAAACCCGTCCTATTGTTAATAAAATGGGAGGAGTCAAAAGTCCACAAGCGTAGACCTTAACCTACGCTTGTGTCAAATGTCAGTAAGGTGTTGTTTATATTGGAAACCTTTACCAAGAAAATTTGTTAAGAAATTTTCAAATACCTTTTGAGAATGTTTCTTGTCTCCTGGACATGAGTAAGCATTCTCACGTAGTGTGTTCCTGCTGATTTTACCCTTGTTTGTGTTTTTCTTTTAGAATCTAAGCCCTGATGATGGCCTCATAATGTGCCGAAAGCGCTAGGCAATAGCAATTAAATTACGCTTAATATAAAAAAAGATGTTTCATTTTTCAATAATAAGCATTCTTTTAGAGAACCTTATATAGAAATAATGGAATACTAAATACAATTCTAAAAATTTTTATTCGGCTATTAAAAATTGTGCTCATCGATGCATAAACATTTACTTAAAGTTCCATGCGTAAAATTCTTAGAAAGAAATTCTAAAATCATTTACATTTCCCTCGGGCATTAAGCAAATATCCCGGGCTTTCACATTACACGCTTCATATTATTACGGAAGTATTTGTATAAAGGTTTTATAAAAATTCTATGATGTCGTTGGCGAGAAAATTTAAACACAATTTTCTACAACAATACAGGCTGCAACAAATTCGCATGCGACGATAAATAGACAGATAGATTCTCTTGTGTTGGGTTGCACCAGTGGCGTTGGGGGAGGCTTTTCCTGCTACATAAGATATAATAATACCCTATTTACAATGATAATAGAATTAGTACAGCTTTGAAACAGTATTTAATACCGTGCGAGCAAAAATTATTTGCATCAAAGAGGGCTTGAATTAAAAAACGTAGGGCTTGGTTTAGATCACAATGATATGGGGACGATATATCTAACCAAATCTAGGTTAAAATTTTGTCAAATTTATATTATGACATGATATGCCAAACTAATGAGTAATAAAATAAGTAGACAAATACAAATTAATTTTTGTTGTTTACAAAATTAACAAAGTAAGAATATTATACAGAAAGAGAAATAAAAATAAGTACATAAATTTCTGAAATTGGCCACCACCATGCTTCAAGCATAAATTCACACGTCTCTTTATATTTTCAAAAGTCCAGCATCTCTGGAGAAATGTTACCACTTTCTTGGATAATCCTTTCTTGTAATTATTGTTCTAAATTTACAACTGGTGTTTTAAAAATAGTGTTCTTTCAATGAAGAAAAACGAAGTAATCCATAACCGTTAAACAAGGTGATCTAGGTGGGAATTCAATGTCTAATCGAAAACTAATCAATCTGTCGTTGAAAAAATTGCGTAAGTAGTAAATAGTTTCGGCGGCTGTATAGGCGGTTGCACCGTCCAGTTGAAAATATCCAAAACGTAGTTCGTCGTCAAGTAATTGCTCCACAAATGGATTCAAAATATTGTCTCTATTCCGCTGTGCTGTAATTGTGTCATGGAAAAAAATAGGACCAACAATTCTTCTTCTGGAAACAGCTAATAAGACACCAAGTTTTTGAGGGTGCAATGTAGATTCTACAAAAAAAAATTGGGATTTTCACTACTCCACATGCGCGTCTGAGAATTCACATAACCGGAGAGGTGGAACCAGGCTTCATCCGAAAAAAATGTCAGGTCTAATAAATCATTTATTTCCAATAAATTTTGGGTAAAAATATAAATTATCAAACTATACCAGTAAAATGTAATTTCGGAAAAAATCGCTTTTATATGACGGATTAACAATCTTCCAAAAAATATCAGAAAAATTAAAAAATTGGCAACTTTTAAGAAACAATAAAATAGATATTTAGTATTTAAATTTATACTATTCTTTTTAATTGATTTTATTAATGAATTAAATTGGATTAACTTCTATTTTTTTATCGTTATTTTTTTGAATGGTTATTATTTTCTATATTATATTGTCATTTTCCATGCCATTGTAATGAACTGTAAAAGTTAGTTTGGAATAAAGTTAAAAGCGGTTGAGGCAAAAAAAATTATGAGTTAAAAAAATTATTATTATTAATACAAATCGAATCAATATAATAACCTCCTAGTTTTGGTCGGATAGAAATCACAATAATGACTACGCGGAAGCTTCGGAACATTGAAAATATTTTTTGTTTTCAAATGAATATACGAATAAGGTTAATAGATAAATAACGCAAATTTCATTACTGCTGCTTACTCGCCAAATCCCTAAATCTTTTTTATTCCCTTTTTAAAATAAGCTGAATAAATTTAAAGTTCATTACGATTTAATACCCAAATTTACTCTTTTATGCTGAATTTTCAAGCAATTTATTTTGAACCGTAAAATAATACAAAAAAATCCACTGTTCCGAAATATGGAAATTAGGTATTTAACGTATAATACAAACAAAAAAAATTTCAGTTATCCAGTTTAAACACCTGCCGCGCGAAGTATAATACCAGATACATTAATTGATTTATGGGCGGCATTTGAATACTTGCCGGTAGAATTTAAAGGTTTTTATTTTAACATTTAATGAAGTTAACTCGATTAGTGGATATTTGGGCCTTCGCATTATTTTTAAGCTGAGTATACAGGGTGGCGCGGTCTATTTACGAAAAGCAATGCATTTATTTTAAAACTATTTATTGTAGGGTATATCATTCCGTTCTTAAAATAACAACAAACTATCCTCTTACATTTGTTAATCGCGTAATAGCTAAATTAAAAGACAGATAGGGGATAATGTTGAAAACAAAGTGTCTAAGGGCGGTCGATGCTTCAAATTTCCTTATATTCCACAACGTCCTAATAAAATTTTAAAAAAACTGCTTTCCAAGTAATAAACAACATAGCCTTCTATAATACTAAAACAGTAAATAACTTATTCACCAAATTGAAGGATCGACTACCCATGGCATTCCATGTAAACAGTGTAACAATACTTTTTATGTGATCGAAGAGATAGGCTTACGCCTAACCAGAACTCAGAGTTAAGTATTAACTGACACCCTCGCGTTTGTCGAATACATCACCGACTGTACAGGGCTAAGGAGTCTGGAGTCCTGGAGGATCATTATGAAATCGGACATCGCACGTGTCATATTGCCAAGACAAGCCACAGATGAGTCTATAGGTAGGAACGTCTGGACGGGGAAACGACTAAACAGGAACGACCTCACATTTCATTTTAAGTGAGGCGAGGAATGTCTAATAGCAACGGAGACGGCAAGATTACTCTGTAGAGCTTGCTGGGCAACCAGTGAGTAATACTACGTGTCCGGCCCCTCACCTTATCAGTGGGGACTGACGGTTTTTAATGGATTTTATTCGATTCACCGTTACCGGACCGACGATTGACAGCCATAGGCACAGACTTTTTGCAAGTCGTGGCCTCAGGTGTCTCGCGTCTCTGATGAGTCCCAGTAGGACGAAACGCCTGGACAATGACTCGACTTACAAGAATGAGATGTTTAATGATCGGAGGAATGTACGGGTACTGGCCTAAGGGCACAAGGTGGTTGTGAACACCCCTTGAAGCATACAGAATATGCCTCGCAAGAGTGCCCCACGGTCCGGTAACGGTGAATCGGATAAAATCTATTAAACCGTCAGTCCCCACTGATAAGGTGAGGGGCCGGAAACGTAGTATTACTCACTGATGGTTGCCCAACAAGCTCTACAGAGTAATCTTGTCGTCTCCGTTGCTATTAGACATTCCTCGCCTCACTTAAAATGATATGTGAGGTAGTTCCTGTTTAGTCGTTTCCCTGTCCAGACGTTCCTACCTATAGACTCATCTGTGGCGTGGCTTGGCAATATGACACGTGCGATGTCCGATTTCAATACTTTTTATGTTGGCCAAACTAAACAACTGTTAAAAGAGAGACTTAGACAACACAAGTAGTATGATTGTAGTAGACAAATCAGACTCAACAGCACTTAGTTTCCATCACTATCTAACGGGCCATGACTTTGATTTTTCCACCCACGAGTATTCGACAGAAAAAGTAATTACATAAAGAAAAATATTAGTGATATGATTTATATTAACTTAACTAATTTAATTAATTTTAGAACTGACACAAATAATCTAAGTGCTTACCTACTACTCTGGGCAGTGGCGCACCCAGGGGGGGGGCAAGGGGGCCTTGGCCCCCCCCCCAAAACCCCCAATGAAATGAAAAATTATGAAAGTGGATAAGTATTTTAAAAAGTCAATTTTCTCAGATTTACCTTTCGGGCCTCGTTTGAGAGGGGCCAGGTGGGACATTTGCCCCCCCCCCCCCTCACCCTGGAAGTTGACTTATTGACAAAAGTTGACTAATTGAGGTTTAATATGGTTTGATTGAATGTATGAATTTATTATTTCGAGTTTTCCTTTATATTTTTGTTATTATTTTGGGGTAGTAAAGACTTATTTTAATAAAAATAAACAGTTTTAATGCCAAAACGACTATGAATGTTTGAGAAACAATTTTAGCTCATTAAGTATTGAGCAAAAAATTGAAATTAAAATTAAGGGAAGACCTAAACTCTCGAAATGAACTTGATACATACCACAAAGTGTAAATCTAGGGACTTTATTGTTATTGATAAGTTTGCTGCAAATAAAAACAGATTAATGAACTTTACTTTTAAACAATGTACCCACTAATGAAAAATAAATTAGCCTTTTTGAAGTGAAAACTTCTTTAGGCGCGTTTGTGGGCACTGAATTAAACTGAGCCGTCAGGCGTCAGGTTCGGCTGTGTTACGCTCGAATTCGACTCCGCTGCCGCATCAGTCGACGTGGAAACAGTGTGCGACACTTGTTGCGTCTCAGGTATGTTCTGGCATTTTTTAAATTATATATTTACGCAGGGTGAAGTAAGGTAAAGTGAAAACTTCTTTAGGCGCGTTTAGCACTTTTTTGTGGGCACTGAATTAACCTTGTTGAAGTTTTCACTTCTGTCGTGTGGTCTTAAGCACACACAATTTTTATTTTTTATCTTATTTCATTTTCAATAGAATAAGAAGGTAATCATAAATTTTTAAAATATTTACTATAATAATTATTGACCAAATTTGGGCGTGGTCTTAAAAAAAATTCGCCTGCGGCGCATTTCGCCTACAGCAGGCTTTTAGTACACCCCCCAAGTTAACAAGTCACAAGCCGCCAATGCCCCCCCCCTAAGAAACCGTTGAACGACTCCCATGACTAGGCTATTGCGATCTTTCCTGCAAGAGTACCTGTTAAAAAAGCTCCGAAGTTCTAGAAAAATGCGTAACTTAAAAGTTTATTAAAAAATTTGCTTCCAGCACTGGTTGGCGGCCCCCCCCTAACATAAAATCCTGGGTGCGCCGCTGACTCTGGGATCTTAAATAAATTTAAAAATGTGTTTAATGAGTACGGGAGACATAAGTTCCTCCAATATTGTGGTGAGGGGAGAATTAACTTCACCGTCGGTTGTCTCGTTTTGTTATAATTGTCGATTTTTCACAACATAACTACCATTGTTATAACGGAGTTCGTTATTAACTTGACCGAGGAGTCCATCTGCAATAGCTATCTACAATTTAAATCTAACATCACCTTCTAACTTCACTGTTTACGTTTTACTATCGAATTAATACTGACAGTTCGGATCTATATGTATCCAATGTGTTGTCATATTCGACAGTATGAATATACAGGCTTATTGGTATGTGCCTAATGTGTATTTGTTATTAAATCATATTTCCCATGTATATTTTACCTAAACAACAACAATTTATTTATTGGCCAAAGTTGTGATGTAGTTATATTGATGAGGGACCTACTGCTTCGTTGTAATTTTTGCTTTAACTGTATTTGTAATTTGAAGTATATTCGCATTGTTTTTCTGTAATTGTCTTCTCTCTCTCTCTCTTTTCAGACCTTTGAGATAGTTTTTATACAAAACGAAACGTTGGAATAAATACAATTGTGTCATTTTATTGCCTGTCCTAATTCCCACTATACATACTTACCTAACTGTTATAAAAACTTGGGTGACCAAAAACTTGACTGTAATTTTAAGTGTGTAGGGTCTGTTATTGACTAGTGGTAGATTTCACTTTGTAGAAAACCCATTTGTGTAGGTACTATAAATAAAATTAATGCATGTTGAGTAATTAATTCCTGAAGATCATATCTCTACTCCACTATATTAATATAAACATTTCCGAACGCTAATATATAAAATGTAAATTAAACCGGTGTACGCTAACCACAAATTCCTACATCGGCATCGGTGTATTTTCTAAAATTTATTTATTAAACACCAATTTGGAATCGAAACTGCCATATATCGGTTTGAGAGGAAATTGAAAATAAATCTATTTGTTGAGATAAACTCGGTAGAGTTTGCTCTATATTCTAAAATTTATTACAAACATTTCGAATTTGCCGGTAGGAGCGGGTACGCTTTGAATCATTTAAACGTGAAACGCTACATGGATCAGTTGCATAATTTATTATTTAGCAGTTTTGATAGTTTGTAATGCCGATTACAATACTTTTTATTTTCTTTCATCTACAAACCGTGATAGTAAAACCATATTATGCTCATAATACAATAATTACAATTTACACTGGTTTACAGCCAAGCTGCGACGGTAATGTAAAAGGCAGTTTTTTTGTTAATTTTTGGTCTCTAAATGCGTAAATGATCGTAAAAACGTTGTTGAAATAGCTTTTAAGAGCAAAAATACTATAGAATGTCGGAACATGCAATAGACTGCAGAATCTTTCATGTTACCAAAGACTTTTTGACCATTTTAAAACGTACGGGAACACTTTTGACTTTAAAAATGTAAGCATTTTAGGGGCAGAGAGTAATTATAAAAAAAGCATTTTAAGGGAAATGATAGAAATCAAAAATGACCCGGAAAGTATCAATCGAAGGACAGATATACAGGTATACCCTCAGTACTTCATACTTTAATTTAATTGAAAAAACGAGAAGGAAAAAAAAAAGAGATTTACAACAATAATTTATTTCTACATTATCACCGGTAATACCTGACAAACAAATCAGTTGGTTTCTCGCCTTACACAGGTTCTCAAATTTTTTAAAATTACTAATTGTTTATGGTGCCGCTTGTTACGTGTCCCTTTTACCATTATGTGTCCTAATTTTATTTTATTTTTATTTGGTTTTTACCATTGACACGTGGAGCCCACTTTAATTGTAAGTTTTTACCACTTTTTGTTTGTTGTTTTGTTGTTTTTGGGTTCACCCTTGGTCCCTATTTTATTTTATTTTAATGAGAACACTTTTCTCCTTTTTAATATGTTTTAATTTTGGTGTACTTTTTAAGAAAATTAAAATACACAAATTGTCGTAACTTTCTTTTGTCTCTCTCTACAGTTTGCGCGTTATTTCTAAAGGTTTCTTTTTCTCTTTAAACACCATGAAATATAAAAGAAAAATGACACCTACTTGTAACTGTGTTCTTTAATATACCAAGGATATATTATGTACTTTCTGTTATGTTATGTTATCGAAAATATGATTTGTCATTTTTTCAAACAAATCAATTATGTAATGTTTTTATCGGTTATTATTGAAACCTAAGAAAGAATCCTATTGTTTCAAAGCCCTAAGGAAGGAAATATATTTTTCGAAACATCGGCAAATTAAAATTTGGGTTTCATTTGCTAATATCCTTAAACCCATAAAAAAACACCTCCATAAAAAGTCTATTGGATCATTAACAATTTTATTTTATAAGATCGTAAAAACTTCTTAGCACGTAAGATTTTTGAGTTATGATTTTTTCAGCAAGAGCATGCTGAAGTATTAGATTCTAAATTACAATAAAATTTACTAGCCACAAAAGATACAATATTTGGGAACCGTAACCAGAAGCTATCCTCGCAGGATAAAATGTGTGTTTGTGTTAATCCAAATAGGGGAGATCCGGGCAGCCCGGCCCACTTAAGCAAATATGGATGTTTTGAAAAGATGTAATAACTGTCTTGATAAACTGAAAAATGTTCTAAATACGTTCGTCTATTGTCTTTATTATTACTTGCTTAATTTTGTGTAAATTTTTTGTTTTAAATAAAAAAACTAATATTTTTGGAAACCTTACAATGGGCGGGGATATTCGCCATGGAGGATAACCCCGTCCACTATGTCAGTTAGTGCAGCCCATATATTATTAATTTTTTTCAGAGGAATGTATGTGAGCCTTATCTGATATTTATTTTAGAATGGGTTGACAACAAATTTATATACAAAAATCGCAAATATAGGACTTAAAACCACTTTGACCAGTACAGTCTTTGTGTGCCCATTTGTTTCACACACCAGATTTGAACCATGTTTCAGTTTTCCCAAATTCATGTTCCCTGCAATCTTCCATGTCGTCGGAACTTTCGTCGTTGTATATTACTTCGACTGATTCATCACTGCTAGCGCCCGGAGCGTTAGCAGGCGGCGCTACCCGAACTAGGCTTTCTTTACAAAGTAGACTGTCTACAAAAATACAAACTAGTTATCAAAAGACCAATACTGTTCAATAAACTAGGATTAATTCCCTTTAGTTTCATATATAAGTTATATTGTTTAATGATAATTTACTCTACTTACCGTTAATTTAAAGCTGACTAGACATAAAACGCACCACCTCAAAAAACTGTTGTCGGCCGAATAAACGTTTAAAATGTAGTTTTCAACTTGTTTCTTGTATTGAGCCACATACTAGTTAGTTATGCACCCGACCAATAGATGATACTACATTTCAGTAATATTGCGATGAGCGGGGTTACCCACTGGGCGGGGCTACCCGGATCTCCCCTAGTGTTATTGAAAAATTAGGATTTGCACATAACCTGGATGAATGGTGCTTATTTATAGATTCACCTAAAATAAGTTTAAAAGCAGTTTATAATAGGAACAAAAGACCCTCTATTCCTCTTGCACATGCAGTTGACATAAAGGAAACATACGAAAGTATGTCACTTATTCTAAATGCAATAAGCTATACGTTATACGTATAAGTGGCAAATATGTTGTGACCTTAAAGTCATAGGACTATTACTATGGTTACAGGGTAGATTTACGAAGTATCGCTGTTTTTTTTGTCTTGGGGATAGTAGAGCAACAGAGAGCCATTACCAAGTAAAATAATGGCTTCCGAGAGACCAATATATTACAGGTCAAGATAACGTAAAAAATATACCTCTTGTTGATCCCAAAAAGGTTCGGTTACCTCCATTATACATTAAACTAGCATTAATATTAAATTTCGTTAAAGCATTAGATAAAGAAGGAAATGCATTTACATAACTTAAACAAATTTTTCCTAAACTAAGTGATACTAAGCTTAAGGAAGAAAAATTTGTTGGATCATAAATTAAAAAAATACTAAGGGATCAACGGTTTGATCAAAAATTAGGTGATGTTGAATTAGCTGCATGGAGTTCTTTGAAAACAATAGGGAACTTTCCAATTTGTTTTTTTTTCAATAATATGATTTAGTTAGGCCTAAAAAAATATTCCCCAATTATTACTCCTTAAAAATCAGTAATAACTTGGTAAAAATTCCTTAAAGTTTCACGCGTGTCAAAAGCATTTCAAACGACCTTTTAAGCGCGCCAAGCCCGATGGCGTCACGAAGTATGACTTTTCCGTCATCCGTCATCCTGACCGGTGGCCGAGCTACCGAGTTTGCATTTGGATTGCCGTGTGTTATTGTTATTGTATTGTTGTTTTAAAGTGGAATTTTCAACGTCGTTCAATTTATTGCCAACCTATAACCTATTTCGTGGATGTCAGGATGACAAATAATACTTCGTGAGGTCACGACCCGTTTGGGGCAGTTTTAAATCTTTATAGCGGTCTTTTGGGACGAAATATGTTGTTTTTTTTGCTGCCATATGTTTTATGACAATATATACTTATGATTTATAAAAAATTTTCACCATTTAAAATTTTTGTCAAGTTCCCTATTGTTTTAGAGTTTAGGAAACAAAAAAGCAAAAAACTATGAAAAACTTGTAGAAGAACTACTTGACAGCTACTGCAAAATGGGCTCTTGTGTGTCTCTTAAAATACACTTCTTGTACTCCCATTTAAATTTTTTCCCAAAAAATTTGGGTACGGTTAGTGACGAACTAGAGGAAAGATAACAACGAAGCAACACTACCAAGGCTCGGGGGGATATGATTCAGCAACAATGGGGGATTATTATTGGTTTCTTATAAGAAAAACAATCAGGAATAAAAACGAAAGTCAGGATTTGCAAAAAGTTGTGTACAGGTTGTCCCATTTTCGATACTTTTAGTGGATAGTGGAGTTATTATCAAAGATAGAGATTTGCGGTTTTCGGTCACTGTGCTGCTATTTAACGAAACGAATTATTTCGGTGTCAAATATGTCATGGCTTTCTTAGATTTTAATCTACAAGGTGATTTTGAAACACTTTCCTTTTTAGGCACCCCTCGTAATTCCGTTATGCATCAACTTATTAAAAAAGTAAAAACTGATATTCGTAGAACTTTTTACGTAGAGCTCAGTGGCGTAATCAGTTTTTTTTTTCTAAAAATGTTAGTTTTCCAGATATTAACCCAACCTATGTTTTTTTTTAAATAGGATACCCTGTATATTATTTTTTATATTGATTAAGTATCATTTGGGCTTTTCAAAAATGTATGTTTATATGTTTTGGCATTTAGCAGAACTAGGCGATACCCGGTTTAATCAACCTACCCGGTTTTGTCCAACTCTCCCCTACCTACCTAAGGCAGAGAAATAATTTCTACTTATTTTTCTTGAAACCAAAAAGGATACCTAGATAATGCAAAATGCAAAAATTATACATTAGAAACCTAAACTTTACGAACAAACATTTTTTTTTTTTTGGCCTTGAGCGTAGCTCATTTAGCCACCGCAGAGTATATTAAGTAAATAAATTATAGATTAAATAGTTTTTTACGATTTAATGATAGGGATATAGGCATGTAACATAGGGATCTGCACAGGGACACGCGTTTCACGCCACTGGGGCCTATCAGGGCGACTTAAATTAATACATAGGACAGTGAAGGCCACTAAAAATGGGAAAACACATATGGTTAAATTAGGATAATTATGGAGGATAAGGAGTTTTAGATTTATTATATTTTAAAGTCGGTCAGTTTCAGATATTTTATAAATATTGACTCTATCGTTGGATTTATATTGGTGTTGACCATGAATGAGGTACAATTTGGGGGCAGTAAACTATGTTGGGCCAGTTCTGAGTAAAGAAATTTGGTTGCATTTCTGTTAAGGCCGCAACCAAACATTTTGTGGTCTAGATCATCTAAAGATTGATTGTCGCAGTTGCATACGGGAGTTTCACTTAATTTTAGTTTGTGTAGGTGTTTATTAATGTTGCCATGGCCAGTAACATATCTAAAATATGAGGTAAAGCAGTGTCTTGATAGTTGTAACCTTTTTATTATGGGTTTTGTTGGGAGATTAGGGTTTATGGATGTATAGTTATTTTTATTGTTTAGTGTATAATTGTGATAAATATTCTGCCATGTTGTTCTTAATCTTGTTTTTATAAACGGGAACAAATCGCTTGCGGGAATTTCCCTCATAATTATTCCATCTTCCGCTGCTTGTTTTGCCGCCCTGTCAACTTCTTCATTGCCTTTTAATCCTGTGTGTCCTTTAACCCATAGAAATACTATTTGAACATTTTTTGAATACAGGTAGTTTATAATGTTTAAAATTTTTGCAATAAGTGGATTTTTGTAATGGTATGTATTTTTTACTGCTTTTAGTACTGATTGAGAGTCGGATAAAATTACTATATTTTGGAATAATTCATGATTTGCTACGTATTCTAAGGCTTTTATAATAGCGAGGGCCTCCGCTGTAAATATGGATGCCTTGTCCTCGCATTTGTATTTACGTGTTATGTCACATTCGGGAATGATAAAAGCACTGCCCACTCCATTCAGACTTTTTGAGCCATCGGTGTATATTTTATAATAATTATGGAATTTACTTAGGTGTTGATTGAGGATTGATCGATTGAGACCTGGGAAATCTGTATATTTTGGAATTATGACATTAACTATAATTAGCGATATTTCATAAGGGTAGTTAAATATAAAATACTTATCGCTTTTTAACAACAAACATTTTAAGAACAAAAATTTCACAAACTAACTTTTCGACAAAAACGGCGTTCAGATGAAATGAAACCTATTACTTATCGATGAATTAAACTAACGAGCAAGGCACACATTAATAATTATGGTCCCTACTGAAAAGAGTTTAAAAATTTAAACCTGTAAATTTTTGGTCAAATGAATAGATAATAATTGTAGGTACTTACCGGGCACACAAAATTTATTAAAATTTAATGAAAGTAAAAAAAACGGCACCGTTACCACAAAATATTTTGAAAACGTAATTAAATGTAACAAAAAGCACAAAAACGCAATTCATAACTCGGTGTTTGGGCTCATTACGGTCCACTACAAATCTGGAGATATTATTATGTCCCAATATCAGCTGATCGATTTCTGCTGTCATCTGTTTTAAAACGAGAGAATTCTATATCAACGATGGATCTGTTTCAAAATGTGTAGTTACCCCACAGATCTGTCCAAGGGACAAATCCACCGCACAGAACCGTAGGTATGTAAATGGGGCCCTTAGACTCACGAGAACTAAATTACCGAATGACTGCGTTCCAGTTTAAATATACTTTGCTTATTGCTTTAAAAATAAGAATATGGCCATGGCCCATGGCACTATAAGCACCTCATGGGCCGATACTGAGATGGAATCTATTCACCGAAGGGTTTTTAAAATAGGATCGCCTTTCTTGGACCACCCGTTTTTATTCTCAGTTTCATACTCTCCCTAATACACCTAAGAATAAAGTATTGTTAAGGAAATACTGTGTTGTAAGTCTGTCTCGTTACAATCTTATTTATTTGCAACTTTTATCGGCGATAAAACAACGAACCACAAAATTTATTCGCCATTATCTTAAGATATTTAACGTAAGATGTTGCACGTCCATTAGTACACTTATCTTTCGGTTCGAGATAAGAGGCTATAACCGTTTGCCTTAGGAGATTATATCTAACCCTTGGGATTAGGCTGAGTTGGTGGGCCGTTCCCTTTTGTATGTGGTTTTATTTTTGGTTTCCTTTCGTCAATCCTGAATCCTGATCACAAACGTCATATTATTTTCGGAATATAAACCTCTCGTTTAACCTACTTTTTTGAATTAATAGAACGTTCCAAAAAAAAATTTATTGTTAGTATCGCCAGAATATTTGGCGGTCCGGCGATAAAAAGGGCATTTATAAATTTGAAAGTGGCATTTTTCTATAATCAGTGTTTAATTAGGCATTAGCTCGTCACACACATAACCCCACTTTCGATGTGGGGACAAACAAAGCGTTTTTACATTGAATTTTAATTTTTCGAATTTTGTTTATTTTTTGAAACTTTTTGATATATTTAGGGTTTAAACCTTTATAACTTGTAGTTTTAAGTGCTGTTAGTATTAATTTTCATAAAGACTTTTATTTTTAAGTGATATCACTCTCAATTGTTTTGAACTTTCAAGACAGCCAGCAATAGGAAATCTAAGGGCTTTAACATTAATTATTTACATTAAATAATGTTAAAAGTAAGTTAAAGTAATACCTATTCATAAAGTATTTTAGGATTCTAAAGTAGGTACGCTTTAAAAAAAAGTTGCCGACCCCGATTGAAGTAATGGGGTAGAATCTTATTTAAAATAAATAAATAAATAAATAAGGTATTTATTTCCATTGTAATTCATAATACAACCTAAAAGTAAAGTGCACCTAATGGAAAATGCCGAAAGTCAGGTGGGAGTGTAAAAACCTGAAGGCAAGACACTCCCCCTGTTCTTTACCTTAAGCATGCACAGCAGATAGGCTATGGCAAGAAAAAAAAACTGTGATTTAAGTGAAAAAAGTTACTTTTTTAGGAGCAAATAACCGTGGGGCGTGGATAAAATTAATATTATATTATTGAAATAAAGATATATTATAAGGAATGGACCATTAAAGTTTATATAAATTAATATTTTTCCCAATAGTGGCAAAATTTATAAAATTTATTGTTGACTTAATAAAAGCTTTTTATATGCAAACTTAAATGATATTGGACTTAAAACTTTCGGATATTTCGTTATAAATTTTGGCTATTTGGTAAGAAAATGATATTATTAATTATACTTACTGTTCAGGACAAGTCAAGAAACTAATCAGGAAATATGGGCTTACAAAAGTTTAAAAAAGCAAAGTGTTTGACTGCCTAAAAAAATGCCACCCTGAAACTTGGGAACCATCTTTGCCTAAACCCCATAAAACATTTTTTATATACTGCATTTTTAGATTCAACCCGGCGTTAGCCGCTAAATGAGATTTTCTCAAACTAATTTTAAAATTTTGCTGATTTGTCTTTACACCCAACGCTGACCGTTGTCATATCGGCTACTTTACTGACTTCTCCCACTTTCTTTTTGAGCGTACTTAGTATAACCGCATCACATTACATTAGTGTGGTGATACTGGCTGCTGATAAGAAGGACCCGCTTCGTGTGAGATTTTTCCGCATTAAGTACATGACAAACCGATAGATTACCAACTTACCTTGCAGCCTACGGATTTCTATTAGAAAAAAAAATCAAACTACCACCAGAAGCAATCAAACAACTTGAAAATGGCAATGAAAGTTTTTGTAGCTCTTGTCCTCGTCGAAAGAATAGAAAAGTTAAATAAAGATGCAGAACTTGTCAACGACTCATTTTCCCCTAACACACAATTTTTTCGTGTCGAAACCTCTGCGAGCCTGATAATGATTTATAAATTAATGTATTATTCTTTTGTAATATATAACAATAATAAACATTTAAATTTAAAATAAAAACCTATATGTAGAAAAAGGGCATTTTATTCACTAAAATTTTGGATATATTTATTATTTTATTTATTCCAAATAAAATCCCAAAAACATCTGTTCATGCGGGATTCTCTACTATTAACAACATCAAAAATATAATTGTTAAATAAAACTAATTAAAATACAAGGTAAGTCAAAATAATACTTAAATATTAATATTCAATAAAAAAATAAAAAATAAAAATTAATAAAAATATAAAATTATTCAAGTATTATTTCTTTTAAGAAAATAATATAACTAATAATATCGTTTAGATATCATTTATAAATAATTTTGAAAAGAATAATAGATAATAAAATAAGTGCACGTTTAAATATTTTTTAGTTTAAAATTTAGCTTCCCCTTTTTTAAGTATTTTCTTAGTTATCATTTTAAGACGTTTTATATTTAAAATTTTTAATTCCTAGGGTATTTTGTTATAAAATTTTATACCTTGATAATAAATGGAGTTCTGACCGGCCCTAGTGTGTATTAAAGGTAAATCAATATTGAAAACAGTTATAGCTAAATGATCATGTACTACGTACCGTCTGTTATGGAACTTTATATTTGAATGTTTATTTTTTGATATCATTTGGTGAACAAAAATAATATTTTGCATTAAGTGAATATCCTTAATTGACATAATATTAAAATTTTTATATAAAAGTTTAGTTGAATATTGTCTATCCAAGCAATATTATATGTTTTTAATTGCTTTATTTTGTAAAACTTGTAAAGAGTTGAGCAAATTTTGAAAAGTTGATTCTCATATTAAAGTTAAATATTGTAAATGATAGTGAATAATAGCAAAATAAATATGACGAAACATATAATTTGGAGTAAAAAAACTGAGTTTTTTTAAATTTCCCACTGGTGCAACTATTTTCTGTTTAATATATTTAATGTGTTTTCTCCAATTAATAGCTTCATCTATTATCAACCCCAAAAATTTAATTTTATTTGATTGTTTTAGATGCCCGACGTTTAATTTTAAATCACTTTTATATAAATTGGGTTTCTTTCCTATACATAAAAAAAGAGGATTTTTCCAAATTTAATGTTAATTTATGACTGCACATCCAAAATTCAATGATTTTCATATCATGATTTATAAAATTTTATATAATTTTTTTTATTTTTTTTTTAATCTCTCACACGCGACTAACAATGGGATTTTATACATAGCGACTAATGCCGGGCTAACTTTAAAATAGGTTAGCACAATAATTAAAAAAGAAACCCTAATCGGTTCTTTAGTGCTAACGGATGAGCAAGTAAACAAAGTTTTTCCTTGTCCCTATTTGAGCAGTTCCCACATTTAGCAACAGAACAAAACTTTATACACCATTCTGAAAATCAACTAAAATAGTAGAAAAAAAAACAACAGTGCTTGCTTTTAGTACACACTTTACAATCTTTAAAAAACTGAAGAAAGTAGGTACGTTTAAACACTAATTTGACCAAAAAAACTTACAAGAAATAGTAAAAAAAAAACTTGCAATAGCTCTAGGAGTCCACACTCTAACTTTTAAGCTTAATATTACACGATTATTTTAACACTATCAAATCAATTTGAGCGTTTTTGTTATAATTAGATGCTTTAACATGTCTAAAACAAGAAACTACTATAATTTATTATGATTTTGCTGATTAAATAAATTAAAATAATACTTAAATAAATGTAAAACGTATGTTTAACCCCCTATCTAAAGTGAGGTTATATGTTTTGTGACTTAGTAGCTAGCGCCTAATTATTTACAGGTTTTCTATGTAGATTTACGTTAGTTTAATTTTGAGCACGGCAATAGTGCGAGAGAAACTTTACTTATCACATGATTTTTTGTAGATATGTTTGTAAATGAGAAAAACAGCGACTCAATTAGTAGGGGTGATTTCTGCTCTGTGTGAAAGATCCTTCTCGGTAATGTGCAAAATTTTAAGTGGCTTAGACTAAAAATGCGGCATGACCGATTTATTAACTTAGCTTTAATTCATGTAAAAAATATATAAGGGTGAATTTTGATGAAAAAGTTAACATTTTTTAGTAAAAAAGCTCGAATGTTTCAACTAGAGCGAAACTTGGGTTTCTGATTTTATTAGTTTTATAATGTATCAGTTGGTACAATAGAAAATATTTCAGTTTTTCATCACTTTTTAAATATTTATTACTTTAAACATTTTTCTTTGACCCTGCCTCCAGGCGCGTATGCAAGGGCAGGGGGATAGGTTATTGGGTTAATTAATATTCATTATTCATATTATTATAAATTGCATGGCAGTATTTAGTATTTTTTTTCGGTTCTTACTTTGTTGAATCGATTGATCCGATTGTCTGGTATTGCACTGGGTATTCCAGTATTTTAACGTCATGTTCAGTATAAGAAAATGATAAATACCACACAAAATTTGAATTATTAAATTTGAATAATTATATAGGATTTTTTATTTATTATCTTTCACTTTACAAGGAACTTTGACTAAGAGCTCAAAATGGTGAATGCGTCGCAAAATAATTACATATTGATATGTTTTTGCCAGCCCCCTCAAAAAATGAAGTCCAGTTACTTCGCTGGCCACTATCAATCAATACGTCTACCGTTTTACTCTTTGTTAGCAGACCTTTATAAAAATCATAGAAAGTTTCATCTACGTAGGGAAGAAGTCCAACAGGTCATTTTCTTTCCGATGATCTCGGATCTGGTCTGAAAGCTAGAAATTAATATTACACTGAGGGAAAACATTGATAAGCATAACTAAAATTTTAATATTCACAACCAAGATATCAACATTTTATATGGGATAATGTTGATGCTTGGTTATCATTATTAAAGTAATTTTACAGCTGCGCTTTAGTTAGCGTTATTAAAGAAGTTTCATATCTACCGTTATTAACATATTGATAACCATAATCAAAGGGTTTAATTGCCGTTATTAAACCCACTTATTACCATATTATTATCTACGCTGCGTCTTATTAAAGAAATATAATAGTAATACAGTACCAAATTGTCACAACACACGTATTACAATAGGGTTATTCGTTTACTTTAATAAAAGGAATTCATGAGCTTACATAAAATAATTTAATTTTACTGTATAACGCCCTTCTGCTCTTTTATGCACAGTGTTATTGCCTATATTTGACCAAGCTGCACATCGCATAATTTATTTTTACGACCGAATAAATAAAAGTTTGTAATAGTTTGTTTAATCTTCTATTTGAATAATCTAAAACAAAAATCAACATTAAAGTATAATAAACTTAAAAACGAACAACAAACAGCTTATTAACTATTTCAATTTAAATATAACTTAATGTAACAGTTTGACTAAATACCGTATTAAAATGTGAGATCACTGTGTTCATAGAAATAAGATCGTACAAAATACCATTTTCGAAAAATCTTCTTGCATTAAATTTGATTTTAAACTTACCATGGCAATTTGATGACGGTGGCGCAAGGGCGGATCCAGAAATTAATCCTAGGGGGGGGGGGTCAAACAGCGCCGCCGGCGAAAATTTTTAGACGTTTTTAAAGAAAGAAGATAAAACAATTAAAAATATGATAAACCTTATTAGTGCCGAAGCTAAAATGATATCCGCAGGCCGACCATTAGTTGAGAATCTCTTCGGTTCAGAGGAAGTGTCCAATTTTGCGACATCCGTGTGTGGTTGCTGGCCTTTAATTCAAGAAATTTCAGACATTGATACTCCCGATGAAGGCACCAGACTTGCTAATAAATTAAGAAAACTTATAGTTTGCACTAAGGATATATTACAAAAGCTTTTAGTCTCGTTATTGCTAATAAATAATTTAATGACTACTGAGAGGATTATTTCCCATTACAACAAATTAAAAACGTCAGGAAGAATTTCATTAAATGAAGATACAATGAATGATCGCCTCTTAGTGTCATTGAATGGAGTTGGAAACAGCCCATTTTGATACAAGACCGGCAGTCGCCAAGTTTTTAATGAAAAAAGAACGTAGGTTTAGAGAACCAACTCCTGAAATATACAAAACTAGAGATTTTATTAGTACATTTTTTATAGATAATCCTAAATTATAATCTTATTAATGAAGTTCCTTTTACAATGAAAATGAGTAGGTAACGAGTTCCTTTTCCTTTTAATTTGTCGTATTTTTTATTTTTATGTACTGTATTGTTTTGGTTTTGCACGACGCCGTAAAATAAGAGTGTTTTCAATTTGTAGAAAAAATGTGCACTGGGTTATGAACTCACTCTTTTTGACTCCACAATAGTTTTTACGTATGTGTAAACCGCCCGGGGGGGGGGGGGGGGGGGTAATGACCCCCATGACCCCCCCCCCTGGATCCGCCATTGCGGTGGCGATGGAGGTTGGATTATTCTCTCTGTTGCTTCTAGTAAAACTGTATTGGCAATATTTGGCCCCATATAACATTACATCAGTATTGTCAAGAAATTTTCTATTAAAATCTATTTAAATCTAAAATAAAATTTCAAACATGAACTAACAATTTTATGAATTTTAAAGAAAATAGTTAAGTTAAAATAATGTTAGAGGAAGAAACATTTTTGCTCGCATTTTTGTCTTATTAAAAATAAGCCTGTACAGCATCCCGCACATTTTGACATCGTTATGCAGTGTGGTTGTTTAAGTGTGCAACATAATATGGGATTTTTTTTTAGCGATAGTAATTAAAACGGTTCTGTACGATTTGTTTAGTTATTGTAACTTTACTTAACAGTTATAGTAATGCTGTTTTTTATCGTCCTAACTAATATCATCGCTATATGATAAATTGATTACTTGAATTATCTCCGTGTATTTGGAGCTTGCATGCCTTCAAATCAAATCAAATCAAATCAAATCAAATCAAATCAAATCAAATCAAATCAAATCAAATCAAATCAAATCAAATCAAATCAAATCAAATCAAATCAAATCAAATCAAATCAAATCAAATCAAATCAAATCAAATCAAATCAAATCAAATCAAATCAAATCAAATCAAATCAAATCAAATCAAATCAAATCAAATCAAATCAAATCAAATCAAATCAAATCAAATCAAATCAAATCAAATCAAATCAAATCAAATCAAATCAAATCAAATCAAATCAAATCAAATCAAATCAAATCAAATCAAATCAAATCAAATCAAATCAAATCAAATCAAATCAAATCAAATCAAATCAAATCAAATCAAATCAAATCAAATCAAATCAAATCAAATCAAATCAAATCAAATCAAATCAAATCAAATCAAATCAAATCAAATCAAATCAAATCAAATCAAATCAAATCAAATCAAATCAAATCAAATCAAATCAAATCAAATCAAATCAAATCAAATCAAATCAAATCAAATCAAATCAAATCAAATCAAATCAAATCAAATCAAATCAAATCAAATCAAATCAAATCAAATCAAATCAAATCAAATCAAATCAAATCAAATCAAATCAAATCAAATCAAATCAAATCAAATCAAATCAAATCAAATCAAATCAAATCAAATCAAATCAAATCAAATCAAATCAAATCAAATCAAATCAAATCAAATCAAATCAAATCAAATCAAATCAAATCAAATCAAATCAAATCAAATCAAATCAAATCAAATCAAATCAAATCAAATCAAATCAAATCAAATCAAATCAAATCAAATCAAATCAAATCAAATCAAATCAAATCAAATCAAATCAAATCAAATCAAATCAAATCAAATCAAATCAAATCAAATCAAATCAAATCAAATCAAATCAAATCAAATCAAATCAAATCAAATCAAATCAAATCAAATCAAATCAAATCAAATCAAATCAAATCAAATCAAATCCTTATTGCATGCATTACAAAATCTTTTGTTTGCACAAGTCAATCTACAATACAATCTGAAATAAAAGGCAGGAAATATTTTTTTTATAGTAGTTACCTACATTAGAAGACCTTTCTTCTAAAATGTACACACATAATATACTACCTACATCACAATTAAAATAACGAGAGATAAAAAATAGAAAACAAAAAAGATCAAGACAAATATTTGGCCTAAAACCCATCTGGAGTCGCACTCACATGAAATTACTCTCCCTTAGAAGTCATAGAATGCATGTTTCAGTAAATGGTTTTTTATAGTTGATAGAAACGCTTTGTCCTCTAGCATTTGCACGTCCTTAGGAAGTAGATTATAAAATAGAGGACCATGGTAGTTTACCCCGTATCGGCTATGGCTCAGTCAGTTTTGGATTTTTATATGTAGACTTTGCCTGGTGCTATGATTATGGACTTCATTATTTAGTGTATAATTGCTTAGGTTTTCTCTGACAAATTTAAGACATTTATAGATGTACAAGGAGGGCAAAGTAAATAGCTCATTTCTTACAAACACATCCGCAACATCCTCCCTATAGCCCATTCTGAACATGACACGCAAAACCCTCCGCTGCAATTTAAATATCCTGACTGCATGTAGGGAGTGTCCCTATGCAAGAATCCCATATCCGCAATGGGAAAGAAAAATTGAATGATAAGCCGTCAGGACTGATTGTCTAGGCAACTCATCCCTCAAAGATCTTATTACAAAAATATTTTTTGACAGCTTTGCAGCTAGAGAGTCCACATGATGCTTCCATGACAGTATAAGATCCATACAAAACCCCAAAAACTTAGCATTCTCCTGCTGCTGGCAGGTTCGCTTGTGGCTAAAGCACATAACCTTGGTTTTATTTTCATTTAGACTGAGGCCATTTTGACCAAACCACTTTGATGCTGACAGTTTAGCAATATCTACTTTTTTATTTACATTTATAAGATCTTTGTCCTTAACAAGAATAGTGGTGTCATCCGCAAAAAGTATGGTGTCAGAACTGGAATCCACACTGAATCTATTTATGTAGAAAACAGTATGGCCCTTGGGGCACTCCGCAAGAGACCTCCTTTATATTTGAGTTTTTATTGTTTATTGATACAAACTGCTTTCTGTCAGTTAAGTAGGAACTGATAAGCTTTATACTATTATCATCAAATTTGTAAAATTTTAGTTTAAAAATAAGGAGACTGTGGGATACACAATCAAATGCCTTTCTTAGGTCACAAAAAACTGCACCGACAATCTCCCTACTTTCAGTGCCCTCTATAATTTTGTCTATTAAATAGACTAGGGCATCTGTCGTAGATTTTTTGCTCTAAAGCCAAATTGCCCAAAATGAAATAGATTTTTCGACTCAAAGTATTATACAATTTGCTTCTTCAATACTATTTCAAAAAATTTTGCAATGACCGGTAATATTGAAAAAGTCATTTGTGTTTTTATTCTTTGGTATAGGCAAGACTTTAGCCACCTTTAAACTATTAGGGAAAATACCCTCAGTTAGGCAGGCATTTATGAGGTCTGTCAAAGGGTACAAAATTTTTTCTTTGACAGATTTAAGTAATTTAGCATTTATATCACAGTTCCAAAGTAGGAAATTCGCTTTTAAGATCTGTTGTGGTTTGAGTAGTTTTATTCCACTATGCCTATTTCTATCGAATATCTCGACCCCTAAACGTGATATTTTTTCAAAGTATTTTTGTGTATCGATTTTTGTATGCTTAAAATGTTGTTTTGGCAATGCGGAAAACTAAAAAAATAATCGTTATCTGTCATCTCTCAGTGGCGTGAAATGGTTGAGGGTTTTCGCATGACCCCACCATGTAAGATAAAAATCTGGACATACTTCATTTTGCCTATTTTTGATAATTTAATTATGATAATTATATTTTATTATTGTTATAGTTATTACATTAATTTCAATTAGAAGTGCACGAGCGAGAGCAATACCCATTGCCGGACGTGTTATTTTATTAACTATAACAATAACAAATTAATAATTAATCAATTACTGATTTAGCCGATGGGGGACATCCATAATTATGGTAATATGGGATACAGCAAAAAATGTTGAACTTGTAAATTTTCACTGTATTAAAAATAAACGCTGTGCTAGCGAACTTTGTTTTACTTGTATCCCATAATACTATATAACAATAACACTAATAACTTAAGGTTTATAGAGATTAAGGTTAGTTTAAGGACATATAAGACTAATTAAAAGAGAATATTGTGGCATATCGGACAAATGCGGAACTATTTTTTATATTGGAGTACACATGTATCCAATTTTAATGGATACCCTGGGGCGGGTAGACAACGACGGCCGTTTTGTCCTTGTTAGGACTCTACGGGCAGCCATAACCCAAGCAATTCCAAGAACGACGGTAAAATGTATTAATTGCTTGGGTTATGGCTGCCCGTAGAGTCCTAACAAGGACAAAACGGCCGTCGTGGTCTACCCGCCCAGGGTATCCATTAAACTTGGATCCCCGTGTATTCTAATATAAAAAATAGTTACACACTTGTCCGATATGCCACAATAGTATCTTTTTATTCTTTTCGCGGACACTGCATTATCTTCTATATAAGACTAATTTTTCATATTTAAAAGATGTAGGCTTAACATAGCATATTTAGACACAAAGTGGACGCAAATTCTTTTCATTTTCGATTCTAATGTCAAAATTCTGTTACTTAAAAAATTTTGAAACTGTTTGTTTCGAAAAATTTTACAAACCACGTCGATACATTTAACACACAAGAGAATTTTCGAGACATTTTTGATAAGATTGTGCATTTCCAAATTGTACGGACACATTTTCGATTTAAGTGAATTGAAACCAATTGGTATTTTTCTGCTTCAAAATATTTACCAATCAATGGTGTCCATTTATTTACGAAACTTGTTAAGAAGATAATTTTTGAAACTTTAGCAACATACACTCCCACTCACTACCTGCTCGTCAATCTCAACAAATTATAACAACAATAACTTATAATTTTTAAGAAGGAAGTCCTGTCTTCCTTAATATGTACCCTTAATAATTATACTTTTTAAATTGTTTTCAGTTTGATTTTTTGAATATGTTTAATATTGTTTGTTTTTAATCACCTTATCAACCGTTTTGCATTATTTATTGTAACTTATATAAAATATAACAAGTAGAGGAATATATTATTATATATCTGGGCCACACCATCAAACTGGGGAAACAAAACCAAACTGCAGAGATCTCAAGAAGAACACGACTATCCTGGGCGGCGTTTGGTAGGCTGGCCTATGTGCTGAAATCTCAAGTCATCCCAATTAACCTTAAAAGAAAAGTATATGATTCCTGCGTCTTGCCGGTAGCAACATATGAACTAGAGACTATTTCTTTAACAAAAAATAGCGCAGAAAGACTGAGAATAGCCCAGAGAGCAGCGCGCCATGTTGGGATGTAGCCTGAGAGATCACCTGAGGAATGATGAGATCCGAAGAAAATTGGGGGCTACGGACGTTCTAAGAAGAGTAGCGGAACTCAAATGAAGATGGGCGGACCGTGTTGCCAGGCAGGACCCATCCAAATGGACAAATATAATAATACAGGGCAACCCAGAACCACAAAAAGAAAAACGGAAAGACCATAAAAGGGTTGGCGAGATGACATCTAGAACACAGCAGGGAGAAATTGGATTCAATCAGCTCAAAACAGAAAAACATGGAAATTACTGGAAGAGGCCTACATTCAGGAGTGGATGAACACAGGCTAAGGAAGAAGAAGAAGATATAAAATATTTCTGTTGATTAATCTTGTTTTAGGTTACCCATGTAAGTCGATTTTAGTTAAGCTACGTTTGTTTCGCATTATTTTCGATACATTAGCGAAACACTGTTTCTGTTTCGATAATTTATCGATTAATTCTTACTACATAATATACAAAGCATTATGGAAATCCTATACTAGAAATTGTGTTTCGACCTTATTTTTAACCAGAATAATACCGCGCGTTCTGGAGTCCATTTTGACAAATAAACTTTTATCTTGTTAAAATTTGTTTTAATTAAATTCTTTCATCTCTTGAAAAGCCGTAAAGTTGTCACATAATTTCAATTTTACTAGTGAATTCAATTTAAAAATTTGAGAATATTTTTAATTTTTATTTTTTTTGTAAATGCAAATAAATTAAGAGCGCAATAAAAATATAAAGCTAAATTTCTAAATTGCATGATAGAATGTAGTTCGTCAATGTTTTTTGTTTCGATAATTTACATAGCAACTACATACCGACGCTTAATATTGCTACTAAGAGTTTTACTTGATATTCAGCAGCACCAGAAAAATAACGATTTATAACAAGAGCTATCGAAAACACAATGGTTAAACGTAAAATAATCAAAATGTGTGCGCTCCAGAAAACATGGCAGACCTGTCAAAGTCAGGTATTTTGTAATAATGAATTAATTTCCTAAGAGAAACAAAAATGTTTTCGAAAATTCGCTGTGGCTGTGTACACGTAGAGTAGAATTGAAGAAAAGAGTCGAGTTTGTATTACGTGTAAAAACTTTTATTTTATTAAAATCTTAGCAGAGCGCTTTCGGCTTTCGCCATCTTCAGTGCTATCTGAAAGTGAAAATTGAAAATTTTTATAACGGTAGGTTAAATAACAAAATTCTTGGAAAGAATTTGTGGAATGCAAAGAATTTATAACATTTTTATTGATTTAAAATTTGATTTTCAATACTCACTCGTCAATATACAATGATATCCTCAAGGTGGAATGGCATTACGTCCACACAATGTTTTGAAAATGATATTAAAATTGTAAAAGGACAACACGAAACAAAACATAAAACATCTTTGATTTAAAAAACGTGCTGACAGTGGTAAAAGTAACGAACAAGTAAACCGAAGAAATCGAAAATTCGAGATGAGGTTACAGAATTAAAAATCTATCCTTTTATTTTTACATGAAAAGAAGGATGTAATGAGTTTTAAGGTGCTTTATTGTAAACAACGAATGCACATCCTTGACGTGTTTGGCGGGATTTTTTGAATTTAAATTGCGTTTCGTGGAAAGCATGAACTGACTTATGAAGAAAAGATCGAAAATAAAAAGAAAAATGTGAGGGAAATAGAAGAAGTCACGACATGATGCAAAATGTTAAATGTAAAGGGGGGGGGGGTAGGAGTTTTTGAATAATCGAACGTTATAATGAATGTAGAGTAATTGTGGTTGCCTATAGTGTATGCAAATTGAAGTTCTGAAAACTGAGTGTTGACGACTAAATGGTGAAGTAATATTTATCATTTAAATATATTATAATAACGTTCGATTATTCAAAAACTCCTACCCCCCCCCTTTACATTTAACATTTTGCATCATGTCGTGACTTCTTCTATTTCCCTCACATTTTTCTTTTTATTTTCGATCTTTTCTTCATAAGTCAGTTCATGCTTTCCACGAAACGCAATTTAAATTCAAAAAATCCCGCCAAACACGTCAAGGATGTGCATTCGTTGTTTACAATAAAGCACCTTAAAACTCATTACATCCTTCTTTTCATGTAAAAATAAAAGGATAGATTTTTAATTCTGTAACCTCATCTCGAATTTTCGATTTCTTCGGTTTACTTGTTCGTTACTTTTACCACTGTCAGCACGTTTTTTAAATCAAAGATGTTTTATGTTTTGTTTCGTGTTGTCCTTTTACAATTTTAATATCATTTTCAAAAGATTGTGTGGACGTAATGCCATTCCACCTTGAGGATATCATTGTATATTGACGAGTGAGTATTGAAAATCAAATTTTAAATCAATAAAAATGTTATAAATTCTTTGCATTCCACAAATTCTTTCCAAGAATTTTGTTATTTAACCTACCGTTATAAAAATTTTCAATTCTCACTTTCAGATAGCACTGAAGATGGCGAAAGCCGAAAGCGCTCTGCTAAGATTTTAATAAAATAAAAGTTTTTACACGTAATACAAACTCGACTCTTTTCTTCAAAAATGTTTTCAGCTAAAGGTAAAACGAGATCAAATTACGTCTCTTTTAAGAAGACAACTCTTGAGCTCTCGCTTTCCCTATGCGCAAATTCGTCATCCCACTTCCAACCAAACCGAGCAGAGTATTTGCTCATTTGCAATTGCTGTTCCTTGGTAAAATTATCAATTGGGCACTTTTTTACGTTAATGATGGATAAAGTGCGTGATATTTACCCAGTGCCTTTAGGGTAAGTGACAGTGAATATACACCCCCCACAGCTTTAGTCAATAATTTTTAGTCTAGTCAACCGTTCGTTCAAAAGAAGGTCCCCACCTTTTATTGGAATTTAAAAGATTTCGTTATCATTTTATGTAGTGGCAATCATTTGTTGCCATACCCTACAGCGCCGCCTTTGAACACAGGAAATCAATTATTACAACCACGGTTTGTTTCTTTACAGGGTTATGAGAAATGGACGGATCAGCATTTTATGTAGAATACCGCCTTAATCAAGAATCTCTCGAAACCGTCAAATTAATTTTTTGCATTTTTTTTAAACATAGATATTAGATAGGGTGGATAATAAAAAAAATGCTACCTGTATCAACTCTATGTTTTTTAAATTAAACATTGTATATTTTTACATCTTTACATTCCAAAATCAATTCTAGATATTTTTTATAAGTCATGCCCTATACCTGTCTCCGACGGTTTACGAAATGTTAACTTTTAAAACTAAACTAAAAAAAAGAAAATATGCTATAAAATGTTGAAAATGTGATCCACCAACTGTTCTGTAGTAGATCAATCGATCTAAAAATTTCTTGAGTAATAGATAAAATAAAAATTTCTGTTGTACATTTTGTACTACTTGTGGAAAATTTTTTCGTAATACTCGTCGAAAGAACTCATTAAGCTTATCTATCGAGTTGTGTTTAGAAAAATAAACTAAATTTTTGCCGAGGCCCCACAAAAAAATTCCAGTGGGTTAAGATCGGGCCATCTGGGTGGCCACTCTATTGACCTCTGTTTACCTATCCACCGCCCTGGAAAAAATGTTTTTAAAAAATTTAATGACATTTTTTGTCGTCTCAAAATTAAATAGAAAAATTGTCATTGTCAATGCGTTAAATATTGTGATTTCAGTTCAGGTTAGAATGTTGTCGAGAAACATATCAATGGTGCATACCAGCATTAAAATGTTAATATTTCGTATACGGTTGACGATAGGTATAAGGTATAATTGATTGTAGAATGTAAAAATATGAAATATGTTGCAATAAAAAAATTAAAGTTGATACATGTAGCATTTTTATGATCAGTGTAATATATTTTTTTTAATTAATTTGGCGGGTCTGAACGATTCTTGATTAAGTGGACACTGTTCTATATAAGAGGTCGATCAGTTTCTTCACCATAACGCTGTATATTATTATATGCAAATTAAAGTCGCTTCGCCAAATAAACCTCCCGCCACAAATTCAAATTTACTATAACTTATTGACCAAACATGGCAAAATTTAGGAGTGGTCCAAAAATATTTCACAACTTTTGAATACCCTCCCCCTTATAACAAATAAGGATTTTCGAAATCGGAGAGCTGAGCGATGAGACTGGGATCGCTGATCACTCAGGCAATGTTATGGAACGTGCATGGAACAAAACCAGTGAGAGTTTTATATAGGCCATTAAGCAGCCCTAAGCTGTCAGGCGCCATTAGCTGTCAGCCGCTCTTAACTGTCAGCCGCTTTTAGCTGTCAGCCGCTTTTAGCTGTCAGCCGCTCTTAGCTGTCAGCCACCCTGGCTGCCCCCACGCTAATGACTGCCCTGCCCTACCTTAAGGGCGAAGACACACGTGGCGTTTTAATAGCCGTTTCTCCTTCAGCAGTGACAAGAGACACATATCGCCTTACTTTTGTGTATTTTGCATCATATATAATAACATATAGATATGTGCCGACTCGGCGGCCGCGGCACAAAAATCTTGTATATGTCATCGTCACCTTAGGTTGACACACACCAAGTCGGCACATATCTATGTGTTATTAAAAAACTTAAAATAGTATGTTCTTTCTGCCATATATACAGGGTGATCCTTAAGTACATCAAGAAAATCTAGGATATGATTCCTGGCATCAATTTAAGTTGAAAAGTTCATATGGACTTATGCCCTAAAATGTTTACCCTCTAAGATACTGGGTGTTAAAATATTTTTTAAAAATATTTATTTTAGTTAAACTTGGAAAATCCTTAAAGATACGGTATTGAAAATTCATGCTTTTTGGATCAAACTACACCTTTTCATTAAAAAAGGTTTTGCTTCCTTCCACCAGTAGCGTGCGTACCATATACCATCAATATTGTTTTGGTGAAAATATTTGATACGCCACTGATTTTTTTAACTCTGATGCATTTTTATGCATTATTGATACAAGGTGAACAAGAGTTGTCTCTACTATGTTTTTGAAAAAAGCAGTAGATTTAAAGATAAATGGAAAAAATAAAAAAAAACTTAATTTTGTCCCATCAGAGTTATCTTTAAATCTACTGCTTTTTTCAAAAACATAGTAGAGGCAACTCTTGTTCAGCTTGTATCAATAATGCGTAAAAATGCATCAGAGTTAAATAAATCAGTGGCATATCAAATATTTTCACCAAAACAATATTGATGGTATCTGGTACGCACGCCACTGGGAAGGAAGCAAAACCTTTTTTAATGAAAAGGTGTAGTTTGATCCAAAATAGAAAAGCACGAAATTTCAATACCGTATCTTTAAGGATTTTCCGAGGGGTGTCTCACTAGGTAAAATTTGTACACTGACTGCCGATGAGTGCCAGTGATTGCCGATGACTGCCATTAATTTTTTCAAACTTCATTCATCCATCATTACGATACGCCGAAAAATATGCGTTCTTATTGGTCAGATTAAAATTAATTCCGATAAATGCCGAGGGTGATTGCCGAAGACTGCCAGTGATTGCCGATGACTGCCGATGACTGCCGATGACTGCAAGTGATTTCCGATGACTGCCAGTGATTGCCAATGACTGCCCGTGATTACCGATGACTGCCAGTGATTGCCGATGACTGCCACTGATTGCCGATGACTGCCAGTGATTGCCAATGACTGCCCGTGATTACCGATGACTGCCAGTGATTGCCAATGACTGCCAATAATTTTTCCAAATTTTATTTTTTCATCATTGCGAAACGCCGAAAAATATGCGTCATATTGGTCAGATCAAAATTAATTCCGATAAATGCCGAGGGCGATTGCTGAAGACTGCCAGTGATTGCCGAAGACTGCCAGTGATTGCCGATGACTGCCTGTGATTGCCGATGACTGCCTCTGATTGCCGATGACTGCCAGTGATTGCCGATGACTGCCGTAGTGAGACACCCCTCGGGATTTTCGAAATTTAACTAAAATAAATATTTTTTAAGAATATTTTAACACCCTGTATCTTAGAGGGTAAGCATTTTAGGGCATAAGTCCATATAAACTTTTCATCTTAAATGGATGCCAGGAATTATATCCTAGATTTTCTTGATGTACTTAAGGATCACCCTGTATATTAATTTATTTTCAGAGTAATATTGAAAAATTGAAAACCATTTGTGACAAAATAAAAAATATCCAAAACATAACTAGATTTATAGCTGAAAAACAAAAGGTAATTTACACAAAATATTTACGGCTTTCATGTGGATTGACAATAAAATAAAACGTAGGTACGGCTTTTGTTTTAAACCGAATTATTTAATGCACAAAGAATATAATGCCTAAATATTGTCTCTATTTTATATTTTATTTTCCTTTTAATACGTTCATTTATAATAGATTTACAGCGATACAGTATGTCCAAAAGTAGCCTTCAAACGAAATACTAGCAACCAGGCCAATGAAAATAAATATAGTAATTAATGTAAAAATAAAACAGTATCTACCGTACATTTTAAAATTCCCCTACAACCGGGAAATAGTTTTAAATATTTTTTTTTAATTATTTTTTCATAATGTTTGTCTGTTGCGTTGCATCAAGCGCCTATTATACCGGGCGACGAAGCGCCAGACTGGCCATAGGAAACCTAATATAAATTTTGCTACCCTCAAATATTAGCTCTTCTATTAATTTTGCATCACAATTGTATTGGACTTTTTCGAAGGTATGTGGACTCGCATACCAAATTTTAAAAAAAATTAATATGCTGCCAACAAACCCGTAGTCTGCACAGTAAAAAACGCATATAAATTTGTTTAATTTTCCTACAAAATACATTAACCACGATCTAATTTTTAATATACCTAGACTGTACGTGTCAGGTTTCATATATATACCTAGAAAGGGAAATTTTACTATATAATACATAATTTGAGAACATTTTATAGCTGACTACGAGGCTGACTATTTAATGTTCTGTAAATAAAACATTATGTCTTTTTATTCTTCTTCTTTCTCAGCCTTCCCTCATCCACTCCTGGACATAGGCCTCTCCATACGTCTTCCATTCATGTCGATTTTGGTCTTTATGGTGCCAGTCTCTTCCGACGATTTCTTTAACATCGTCCAGCCATCTTCTTTGTGGTTGGCCTCGGCTCCTCTTAGTTTCTCTTGGTCGCCAATGGGTGACTCTGGCTGTCCATCTGTCGCTGCTTTGTCTTGCGACATGTCCTACCCAGCTCCATTTAAGTCGGGCTACTCGCACTGCCACGTCTGTAATTTTTGTTCTTCCTCGGATTACCCCATTCCTCATTTTGTCTCTTAACGAGATTCCTAACATTATACGTTCCATGGTCCTTTGTGATGTTTTCAGCCTGTTTACACTCTTTTTTGTGAGGCTCATTGTTTCTAGGCCGTATGTAGCCACTGGTAAGATGCATGAGTCGTAGACTTTTTTATTTAGGTTTATAGGTAAACATTATGTACATTCATGTAAAAAAATTGAAAATAATTTAAAGCATAATTGATTATGTATTTCGCCCCCCTTCTATGCATGCTCGAACGCATGCTGCGTGCTTCAGTTAGTTTTGTGCAGAATGCATTAGAGTTAAGACAGGTGGGCGGCTGTTTAGTAATTTTTGACCCGTTAATTCTTGTTTTTGACGTATTTTACCAGTTTCTTGTGTCGTGTATATAACAGTTTATTGTGGTATTTGGTAAACCGAATTATTTATTTTTGTAGAAAAGAAAAATAAGAAGTTTTTAATTAAAATACGTTTTTCTAAAAGTAGATCCTTTCGATTTATTAGGTACAGAAGTCAAATTTAGCCATTTAAAGAAATAGCCCTACCATGAATCAAGATTGGCAAAGCAGTTACTTGATTAAAAAAAAGCTTTTAGTCGTATCTTTTCTCTAATTTAAACAACTTAGTAGAGATTACCGTTTATAAGATACCAACAATAGTGGTCATTTTAATAATGACCCTATGTAAACATAGAAAAGTAGGTACCGGATGGATTTTTTAACTGGAATGAGTTAAGTATTTGAAAGCCTCTTTATTATTCGTGTGTAAGTCGTTGCCTAAGTTCCTCTAAATTTTCTGGATTTTGTTACGTAAACTTTGGTTTTTAGGTGACCCCAAAGAAAATAATCTAGAGGATAGAGGTCCGGTCATCGTGGCGGCCATTCAATGGTACCCCTCCTTCCAATCCAGCGGTTTGTAAAAACTTCACTTAACTATTGTCGAGCAGTTATGGCGTAATGAGGCGGAGCATCATCATGCTCTAACCATATTCCATCATTATAAAGATTTGCTTCTGCATGGTGAGGAAATGAAGGAGTAAAGCTGGAATCAATTAAGTTACCTTTAAGGAGTATTGACCAATGACGCGGTCGCCAATTATTCCTGCCCAAATATTAAGTTTTTGGTAGAAGCTGGGTGTGTTTCTCTCATCCAATGAGGATTTTCTGCGGACCAATATCGACAGTTCTATTTATTGACTTTACCATTTAGTACAAGAGTACACTCACTTCAAAAAAGTGAAGACGGTGGTCCGGATTATTTTCCATTAACTCTTGTACAATTAATTTCATTTTTTAATTTAAGGACGCATTTGACTTGATTTTACTACTAACTTGAAGGCGGACGTATGGCTTATGTTGTTTTCTCTTGCAAGTTGCCGAACTAGAGTAATAGAATTTTCTTGAAGAGCAAGTAAAACGTTTAATTGCGTATCTTCATCCATTACTTCATGCTGCTTTATTCTTGGTATATACCTTACGTCGCCCAGTTACGAAAATGTATTTCAATTTTGCTGATTGTGCCTTGGAAAATTGGTGGTAGATCGGAGTGTGGTTCGTGAAATAAAGCTGCTACTTCTGCTTGAATACGCGATCTGTCGCCAAAACCAATTATCATTAAAATTTCGATTGTGTGTGATTCAGTCAAATAACCCATTTTAGATAACAAAAATATTTCTTACTGTAAAGTAGCGATTTAACCAGCACAAAATAGTACGACAGATAAGTTCTTTTAAACCGAAAATAAAGTGACAGTGGAATGCGGCATTAAGTAAACGAACAACCTTATCAATAAGATGTTTCTTTTTTTTTTTTAAGCAGTCTGAGCTGGAAAACCCCAAATTGTAGTATCAATTGTTGCTTAAATAGCAAGTTTCTGGTTTTCTAGATTACCGAAATGCAAAGTAAATAACGGATCGTATTCTCTTGGGGGCAGTTTCTACCCCAAAAAGAGGAGTAAGTTTCATAAAATCACGAAAAATGTATGCCAAACTCAAAATAAACACAGCCGTAGTTCTGTATTTTCCAGCAAATGCAGAGGCTTTCTAATACTAAATTTATTCCAGTTGCAAATTTCACCTTGTATTTACTGTGCGAGCAAAAATTATTTGCATTAAAGAGGGCCTTGCATCTAAGAACGTAACGCTTAGCCGTGGAGCTTAATACCTGTTGGGTGTCAGTAACTACATGAATTAACAATCAATCAGTTGTTCCTTCATCTTTGACAGTCGTTACAAGTAATTTGATTCATCGCAAATGTTTTCAATTTCTTAAACAATTCACACAATGGGCTTTACAGAACAGCACAAAACATTCATGGTTGAAGCGTATTTTCGAAACGAGGTTAGAGTAAATTGTGAGTGGTAATACAATCCGGGTTTGTACATGGACGATTTTCACGAACATTTTCCTAACGCTGCTTTTATTGCTGGGGATTTTTATCATTGCCTAAAAAGAACCGTGGCTGTGTTTAAGGAAACAGGTTCTATTCTACACTAAAAAGGAGCAGGAAGACCATCTGTAAGAACAGAAGAACTGGTTGCAAACGTCCGTGAAATAATGCAAAATACAACAACACATTGTATAAGACGCCTGTTTCAAGAAGTGGGACGATCTTAAGAAGCAGCTAAATTTATTTCCCTATAAAGTGTAAGTATTCCAAGAAATACAGCCGTAGATTTTGAAAGACGCAGGAATTACTGTCAATGGTTTACCTAAAATTTATTGGAAAGAAATGATTTGTTAAACCTGACATTTTTTTCGGATGAAGCCTGGTTCCACCTTTCCGGTTATTATGTGAATTCTCAGAATACACGCATGTGGAGTAGTGAAAAATATTTCTCTTTTTCTTTCTGTATATTCTTACTTTGTTAATTTTGTAAACAACAAAAATAAATTTGTATTTGTCTACTTATTTTATTACTCATTAGTTTGGCATATCATGTCATAATATGAATTTAACAAATTTTTAACCTAGATTTGGTTAGATATATCGTCCCCATATCATTGTGATCTAAACCAAGCCATACGTTTTTTAATCCAAGCCCTCTTTGATGCAAATAATTTTCGCTGGCACGGTACTTTTACATGACTGAAAACGTACGCTTTACTAAATAATAACTTTACAGAATAATAATATGTTAATTTATTTGCTGTTTAAAGGAAACCATTTTAACATCTCTGGTGGTTCAAGAGTTCTGACAGGAAGAATTATAAATGTCTTGTCAGTATTGGTAATTACTTTCCCATTAAATTGCACATAATATTACATGGCAGATTAGTAAATAACCGAATGAAATATTTTTAAAATACACGATCGTAGAGGTTAAAAGTCTAATTATGGTTCCTGGTAGTGTTTTGCTTGAAGATTCATGGCCTTTCATTACCAATAAAGGCAATGGTAATTTGACATTATAATTTTTACTGTATGTGGGCTACTTTAGCCTTAATTTGAATTTACTAATAATTACAAATTATTTAATTATACAATAAATCTTAACTTCCCAACCTTTACGGTAAAGTAATAACAATAGGTACCAAAAAATATTATTTTTGAAATCAGATGAATAAATTATCATTTATTTCAAATCCTACATTGGTCCTAACTTTACCAAATATGTATTAAAAATTTGAAAATGGATTTTTCATTTCGAAAGTTTGATTGATTGTTAAATTATAACCGATATAATTTAAGCAGAGGCCATAGCCGCTTTTACGTGGATTGAAAAATAATCCGGTTGCGTTTTTATGGATTTTATTTGTGGTCGGATTTTACCGCAGGGACATAGAAGTAATTACATGGTTTAGTTTTAAATTACGTTTGTAATCAAAAATATAATTGTTCTGATAAAAAAAATCTGTGAAATATAAAATATATATTTACATGATTATTTTGCGTTGTACATAGACTTGATAAAATAAGTAAAATTACTTAAAAAATATAAGCTGAAATGTTTGTAAAAATGTCTTCACCTCTTAGACTATATTAAGGTTTAACGAACGCCAGTTTTTATAACGATCGTATAGAAAAACAGTTTTCCCTTGCGTAAATTCCTGCTTACTTATGCGACCCAAACTTGTGATGCTGTATAATGCAAAACATCAAATAATAGCTTACATTTTAAGTTTCTGAAGTTGTTTACGAAAGCACTTGCAGAAGGTGCCATTATTCATGAATTTAAATCCCTTTTGTTGGCAAATGCGAAATAAATTGTACGGTACCAATTTGTTTCTGCTTACATTTTATATTAGTGCTAAAATCTTGTTTTCTGTTTTTACGTTTTATCTGGTAATTTATTTTAATTTATTTCATACATTAGGAATGTTTACAGAAGAAACAAACCACAAGCTGGAATAATTTTAGAAAAATTTAAAAATGCTATTTTTGTAAAGCAATTTTTTAAACAAAATAAAAACGCGTGTATCATAAGTCTAACGGTTGTAGAAGCAAATAATTAAATGTCAATCATACACACGCTTATTTCAATAAAATAATATTTATATTTCAGAAATTAACCTTTACTTTATCACACCTTCCACATTCAACTAATAGTTGGTTGGTTGGTTGGTTGGTTGGTTGGTTGGTTGGTTGGTTGGTTGGTTGGTTGGTTGGTTGGTTGGTTGGTTGGTTGGTTGGTTGGTTGGTTGGTTGGTTGGTTGGTTGGTTGGTTGGTTGGTTGGTTGGTTGGTTGGTTGGTTGGTTGGTTGGTTGGTTGGTTGGTTGGTTGGTTGGTTGGTTGGTTGGTTGGTTGGTTGGTTGGTTGGTTGGTTGGTTGGTTGGTTGGTTGGTTGGTTGGTTGGTTGGTTGGTTGGTTGGTTGGTTGGTTGGTTGGTTGGTTGGTTGGTTGGTTGGTTGGTTGGTTGGTTGGTTGGTTGGTTGGTTGGTTGGTTGGTTGGTTGGTTGGTTGGTTGGTTGGTTGGTTGGTTGGTTGGTTGGTTGGTTGGTTGGTTGGTTGGTTGGTTGGTTGGTTGGTTGGTTGGTTGGTTGGTTGGTTGGTTGGTTGGTTGGTTGGTTGGTTGGTTGGTTGGTTGGTTGGTTGGTTGGTTGGTTGGTTGGTTGGTTGGTTGGTTGGTTGGTTGGTTGGTTGGTTGGTTGGTTGGTTGGTTGGTTGGTTGGTTGGTTGGTTGGTTGGTTGGTTGGTTGGTTGGTTGGTTGGTTGGTTGGTTGGTTGGTTGGTTGGTTGGTTGGTTGGTTGGTTGGTTGGTTGGTTGGTTGGTTGGTTGGTTGGTTGGTTGGTTGGTTGGTTGGTTGGTTGGTTGGTTGGTTGGTTGGTTGGTTGGTTGGTTGGTTGGTTGGTTGGTTGGTTGGTTGGTTGGTTGGTTGGTTGGTTGGTTGGTTGGTTGGTTGGTTGGTTGGTTGGTTGGTTGGTTGGTTGGTTGGTTGGTTGGTTGGTTGGTTGGTTGGTTGGTTGGTTGGTTGGTTGGTTGGTTGGTTGGTTGGTTGGTTGGTTGGTTGGTTAAAAGCGGGGTCGGGTGTGTGACCCAATCTTCTTCCTTCTGGCTTATTATGCAGCCTAGTCTTGTAGAACTTCTAAGGTCCAATAGAGTTATTCCAAGTCTACGATGCGGGAGGTTGTCGCCGCGTTAAGTGTTTCCGAAGATTCTGAATATTTTGCTGGTTGGTGCTTCGCAACTGTAAGTTATATGAGCGGCGGTTTCGTCCTCTTCACCGCAAAGTTTGCATTCGATGGGTCCATTGGACATTCCCATTCGTTGGAGGTGCCTTCTTAAGTGACAATGGCCTGGTAACAAGGCATTTTTAAAAGAGAATAAAAAATAGTGTGTATCATAAGTCGAACGGTTGTGCAAGCAAAGAATTAAATACCAATCATACAGTGACGAGGTTGATCTAGTCGGATTATTAATTAATCTTGAAGGAAAATGGTAGCGTTCTAATAATAATGATTTAAATTTATTATCACTGGTAGCGGTTATGACCGAGAATTTTAGGTCATTTATTTATTTAGGGAAATTTAACCGGCCAACTTTTGAAAACCAAGAAGACTTACGAGACAATTTAAATTTTAACGAAGAACTTCTACACTTTCAGCACTATGCTGCTATGGTGAGAGCGGTTGGACCAAAATTATCCAAACCAGCGGATTGGCAGAAGAGGTATAAATGAATAGCCGCCAAGGTTAGCTGATCTTACCCCTACAGCCTTTTTGTTATGATCTTATACAGTGGCGGAACAACGTAGCCACGGGCCCGTTTGCGAAAACTTTGCCGGGCCCCCATTATGATACGGAGTATTGTAATTGATAACCATATAAAAAAAAAAAATTTCTTGCTTTTGCATGCGCAAAGTTTGAAATCAGATTAGAAATGTCTATTTTTTGAGCTTCCTCATTTTCAATAGAAATAATTGCTAAAGCTGATAATTTTTTATCGGTCATGCAATTTCTCAAATAAGTTTTAATTAACTTTAACTTGGAAAAAGACCGTTCAGCTGGATGCAGCCGAAATAGGGATGGTTAAAAAAATAATGCGGGCAGTTACAATTTCACTAAAACTGGAAGATCAATAATAATTTTTTACCAATATAAAATCTAAAAAATCAAAAATAGAAGTTAAATTATTTAAATATTCTTAAAACATTCTCCAAATGAAAGCACTTGTGATGAAATTATATCAGCGATATCTTCTAGATATTGAAGATGCAGGGCTTGACTCATATCGTAAATATCCTTATCAGAAAGAGAAGGATCTCGTAAAACGTTGGGGAACAAAACGCGAAAATAAGAATAAATTTTGTACAGGCCAGAACTTCGATTTTTTAATTGAGCTGTTATTATATTTATAGTTTTAAAAACACATTTATTCTAAACCAATCATCACATTGTTTGAAATTAATATTGGTTATTAATCACCAAAAATTATTTTTGGTCTTAATATCGTTTTGTTTTCGAATTCAGAAGTAGTGCCCCATTGCCTAGCCAAAATAACAGAGTCCGTTTTAATTACATCAAAATTATTTCTCATTTGATTTATGATTTTAGTGGCGGTGGTAAACATTTTAGACGCAGCTTCAATATTTGGCTCTTTTTTTTGTAAAAGTTTTGTCAAAGCATCAATATTCTTTAAAATTTTATTTTGAAAAACGGTTTCAAATTTTTCCACGTGTTTTCTTAAAGACTTTGCTGCATTAACTTCCGCTTTATTTGTAGAGGTTAAAATTATTTTTGCCAGCGTTTTAAAAATATCCACATAATAATATCTAAAACGACGAGCTTCTAATTCATCGTGTCTCGATGACTATCGGGTGTAAATTTTTTAAAAGTTATTTTGGCATTATAACACTTTGCAATAGTGCCCACCGTTTAATGCTTTGTCCAAAAAAAACATAGACACATTCAACTAAATCGTACAAATTTCTAATTTCTCTTATCCAAGTTCAATAATCGCCGACACAAACACCGCCCTTTAAACTAAATGCCGGTATTGCGAATTGCGGTTTAATAAAAACAATAATAAAAAAAATAAAGGCCGTTTTATGTGATTATTTCAGTTACTATCTATAAAAGTATTGAGTAGAGTAGTTTTGCGGATACGTTTCCGGAGTATTGTATTTTTTTTTCTATAAGAATCTTTTGTTTTGCATTTTTATGTTTTTGTGGCTCCGCTCCGGTAGTTTCGCCACTGATCTTATATTAAATCACTAGGTTCTACAACTCAGCCGGCTTCTTGCTTCAGATGATAGGTGATACTGCTCGAAGTATTCCAAGAAATATTTTTAGGAAACATGGGAGGGAATTTGAAAATCGACTTTGTTTCTGTTTAGAAGAAAATGACAATCATTTTGAGCACTTAGTAAAATAATAAAAAAATACTTAAATCTCATTAATTTTATATTGCTGAAAAGTATTTATTTTAATATTTATTTATCCAAATAAAATCCCAAAAACATCTGTTTATGCGGGATTCTCTACTAAACCCAACATCAAAAATATAATTGTTAAATATAACTAATTAAAATACAAGGTAAGTCAAAATAATACTTAAAATGTTAATATTCAATAAAAAAATAAAATCATTTAAATATGTATAAAATTATTCAACTATTATTTTTTTTAATAAAATAATATAACTAATAATATCGTTTAGATATATATTATTTATAAATAAATTTGAAAAGAATAATTAATCATAAAATAAGTGCACTTTTAAATATTTTTTAGTTTAAAATTTAGCATCCCCTTTTTTAAGTAATTTCTTAGTTATCATTTTAAAACGTTTTATATTTAATAATTTTAATTCTTGGGGTATTTCGTTGTAAATTTTCATACCTTGATAATAAATGGAGTTCTGATCTGCCCTAGTGTGTATTAAAGGTAAATCAATATTGAAAACAGTTCTAGTTAAGTGATCCTGTACGTCACGTCTGTAATTGAATTTTATATTTGAATGTTTATTTTTTGATATAATTTGGTGAACAAAAACAATATTTTGCATTAACTGAATATCCTTAATTGACATAATATTAAAATTTTTATATAAAAGTTTAGTTGAATGTTGTCTATCCAAGCAATATATATTTTTAATTGCTTTATTTTGTAAAACTTGTAGAGGGTTAAGCAAATTTTGAGAAGTTGATCCCCATAATAAAGTTAAATATTGTAAATGAGAGTGAATAATAGCTAAATAAATAGGACGTAACATATAATGGAGTCAAAAAATTGATTTTTTTTTTAATTCCCACTGGTGCAACTATTTTCTGTTTAATATATTTAATGTGTTCACTCCAATTAATAGCTTAATCTATTATCAACCCCAAAAATTTAATTTTATTTGATTGTTTTAATGGCCGACTTTTAATTTTAAATCACTTCTGTATAAATTGGGTTTCTTTCCTATACATAAAAAAGAGGATTTTTCCAAATTTAATGTTAATTTATGACTACACATCCATAATTCAATGATTTTTATATCATGATTTATAAAATTTTGTATAATTTCATATGAATCAGCGATGTATAAAATAGTTGTATCGTCAGCAAACAATCTAATTTTCTCTTTCATTTTAATTTAAATATAGAAATAATACAAATAAGGAAAAATAAAGGGGCCATAATCGAACCTTGTAGAATGATGCCGCAAGTGGGGTAGTGTCATTTTAGATTTTAAAGTTGATGAGGGTAGTACTTCAAGGGTGGGTGAGGGTGGCCGCAGAATACCTTATTTTTACTTCCCGCGATTTTGCAGAAATGGTATATTTTTATATATTCTTTGGTGTAGATAATATAGCCATCGAAAGTTTTTCAAACGTCACCGTGTATAAAATATCTACATGCGTTTAAAATTAATATTTAACTTTTTGTTTTCTAAATATTAGCAAAAACATATGCTTTTCAAAGGCCGTATAAGTATCCTTCATACGAGTGCTCCTGTAATCCTTTACCTAGAAAGGATAATCCGGACTCAAACAAAATTCATACACACCGTTTTATGTTCCATAAATCCATGTAAAAACCGCAGTAACTGCCGCATAAATCGCTTTTTATCTCTCAGAAATACATAAAGTTTTATTGCAAAGGTAGTTAAGTTTTGGCTTTAGTGTTAAATGTACCAAATTCGCCTGCTTGGATGTACTTAATTGTTTAATTTGGATATCAAGTAAATAATACCTTTAGTTCATCTATCATCGATGTTTATTATATGTATAATAGGAGAAGGTTGGATATATTGAACCAGTTTTAGGTGTTTTCGCTGCTGGTTCTAGTAACTGTTTGATAGCCATTTCTGAATTACACCTAAGATACTAACTTGCGGTAATTTTTTGAAAAATTTCTGATGCTACCTGTTCCTACTCCTACTTTATCTTAATTGTATATCCTTCATTTATTATTTTATTTATAAAAAGTAATTAGTCCAATAAGAGAAGTCGTTGGGTCTAATTTAAGCAATCGGTTTCTTATATTGAACAACTTGCAAGGGTTTTTAATTTTTTTTTATAGTAAAACAGCCTTGCAAGTGGTTCAATATAAGAAACCGATTCCTTTATTGGACGGGAACCGTCTTTATAATAATAAAATAGTAAACAAATTAGATATATAAAATGAAAGTTGGATTTGGTTAAATGAACTAAATTCAAAAAATTAACAAAATAAATGTCATTAAAAATTAAATACTTACTGATGTAATTATAATTATAAAAATAAAAAAGTCAACATATAAATACAAATATATACTTATGACAAATACAAAAATGAACAGCTTTGCTTTATGAAAAAATAATTTAAAAAAAAAAACACTTATATATAGGTAAGTGCGCTAAGTCTCTAACGATTACTTGGGTCTACAGCAGGTGCTTGGATCAAGGTGCAGGTCACATTTTAATATTTATCACATTTGGGTCTATAAATATACTTACAACAGTTAGATATTATATAAACGTCACAGCGAAACTAAGTATAAAACGTCACATTTCAGCTCAATGGATAGTAATATGAAAATACAAAAAAAGAGAAATTTAGTTTTTATTTCTCATTAACGACCAATTTAATTTACTTGTTTTAAATTTTGTATTTTATATACTATAACTGCATGTCCTGTAGTGTATTTTTTTGGCATCTCATAGCTTGTATAGAAATATCAAGTATAATAATCGTGTTATTGCTGGTATTAAGCGCAAGATTGAAACACATTTGTAGCTTCATACTTGGTAAGTAAGTATAAAGCCTTAAAGTGTTTTCTAAATTTGATTTATGGACATGATCATCTAAGAATAGGTATACAAGTATAATAAGTGTATACATTTATCAAAGGAACTATGTTTTCATAAGAATCCTTGTTTAATAATCTTAACTACGTCGCTTATATGCCATTTTAATTTAAAAGTAGTCCAGGGGCAAAGAAGAGTTTTAAAAAGCTTTAAGATGATTTAATAAGCATATTACAAATATGTAAAAAAAGGAATATTCCCCGTTTTTTTTTTGATAGTTTGTAAAAATTTACGCTTATTTCTTTTTGAAAGTTGGACTAGTTTTGGCTGACTTTCAATTTTTGTAATAGGTCTTCTATTGATTTTTGAATATTTTTTATGAAGAGCGTTTTTCGTTCGAGTTATCATATAGGGTGAGAGAACAGCACGACAATAAAAATATATACTTTTTTAAATGGACCCCTTAAATATTTTAGCATTTTTGGTTTCCCCATAAAATTATCCATATGACGCCATATTTGGTTTTTCCTTGTTTTTTTAACGTTGCCAAACAAAATGGAAAATTCTTAAAATTTAGGAAACAACATGAGTATACAATTAGCTGTATTTCTCAATTAATCATCAAAACTATCAAGAAAATCGGAAATTTCCTATTAAGTCTGTGTAGGGATAGAAAAATAATTTAATTGGTTAAAATTTTGCACATGGTGTAATCTGCTGTTATTGCAATATAAAAATGTTTAAAATACAAGAATTTATTACGCTTGTCCTATAGATATTTTAATTATCTATTATTTGTGTTAGGTTTCCTATACCCAAATTAACTTTGTTGCCAATATTTCAATTTTTGTTGAAATTTTTCTTAAAAAAAACTGTGGGTAATAATAACAATAAATGGTAGTAGAATTTGAAATATTTTTTATTTTTATCATTTTGCTCTAAAATGAAAAATAAAAGTAGTTAACTCTTGACACGATTTAATATTTTTGTATTTCTTAAGCACCCTGTATAAAAAAAACGAAACTTTATTCGGTTATAATGTTCATTGTTTCATACTTAAGAAATAACTCTAGGTGATGGTTATTTTTTTATTATGCCTTATAATTTATTGATGGGATGTATTGTAATTTGGGTTATTTCAAGTTTTAAATAAGTAAATTTAAGGTAATAATTTATTTTACTTTGATATTAAAAATGTTATGTACATTTATTTTTATTTCGCTTGTCATAGTTAGAAAAAATCACAGTTGTTTACGAAAATTTAAATAAGAATCGAAATCTTACCAAAACTAATGAATTTCTGGGATGACTTATCAAAAATTATAGATAATTAAAATATCTATAGGATATTTTATTTGTAGAAAACGAGTTATTTTCGATACTGGAATGTCAATAGAAAACACCTTGTATAAAATTTTATGGTTTGAAACTGTTTTTCTATCCCCGTACTTAAGAATTAATAGGAAATTTTTGATTTTAGATATTCTTATTGAGACATATGCAGATAATTTTATACTAGGTATCATGTTTTTTCCAAAATTTTAAGAATTTTCCATTTTGTTTAGCGACGTTGCAAAAAAACGATAAACCAAATAAGGCGTCATATTGTAGGTTAATTCACATGGAAACCAAGAATGCTTAAATATATAGGGTGTTCCATTAAAAAATATATATTTTTTTATTGTCATTCTTCTCTGGAAAACTTTTTTTTAGTAACTCTACTAGTAGAGCCGATAGACTACTTTGTCACACAAATGGGCTACACTGTAAGTATATTTTTTTCAATACCATCGGAAAACAATTTAGTCGCAATTCCTTTTTAATAATCTTTCAAATTTATACCTATTTTTTAACACGCTTTTATTAGCTTCACCTGTATGTTTGTATGTATGTTTGTTTGTTTGTAACCGACTTCTTTGAACCCGATTTTGACCCACTTTAAATGGTCAGATTTAATTTAAATTTTGTAGACTTATTAAGAACCGCTGACAATACAATAATCTGCACGCAAAAAATGATTCTGTAAAATTTTGACAGCTGTCAGGTATAAAAAAGTGCGATATTGACAAAACAAAATATGGGGTCGTATTATAGTATTCTACACAAAGACAAGACAGCTGTCAGGTATAAAACGAAGATGCGATTTTGACGAAACAAATTAGAGGGTCGTATAGTATTCGATGCGGAGACTTCGCCGGGAAAAATAAGCAAAACATTCTCCTCTCAAAATTTTACAGCTGTCAATATGTCAAATAGTTTAAAAAAAATATTTATGAAAAAACTATAAGGTCGTATGTATATTGACGGTGGAAAGTTGAAAAAATACGCAAAAAATTCTCTTGTAAAAATTTGAAACCTGTCAATATGTCAGAATTATTACAATAACCGATAGTAATAAAAGAAATGTGGGCTCGTATAGATATTGTCGCTAAGAATAGAGAAAAATTATAAAAAAAATTCTACCCCTGAAAATAAAATTTTGACAATTTTTTTTTTAAATGTGTATGGAAAATGTCGGAAAATTAAAATTTTTAAAAAATTTGCAAATGTCGTTCTTTTCTTATAATTCGGCAAAGAGGATCGGGTTTGTTCGGGTTTGTATGTACTTATGTTTGTTTGTAACCAACTTCTTTGAACCCGATTTTGACCCACTTTAAAAGGTCAGATTTAATTTAAATTTTGTAGACTTATCAAGAACCGCTGACAATACAATAATCTACTAATCTAGCTCAATCTACTCAAAAAAAAATTTTTTTTTAACAATAACTCAAACTAAAAAATTAAAAATAAATATAGTTTAAAAAAACTTAAAAACACGCTTTAATAATTAATCGAACTAAAAAGCTGAAAATAAATATGGTTTAATATAATTCTTGAAATTCTTAATATAGCCAGAAAATAATAATGAACGATAAACATTAGTATTATTGTGAAAAAAGCATGGTGTGCTCGATATACGAAAAATATAGCACAAAGCGCCTCACGCTTTTTTCACAATAATACTATAATGTTTATCGTTCATTATTATTTTCTGCCTATATTAAGAATTTCAAGAATTATTTTAAACTAGGTATATTTATTTTCCGCTTTTTAGTTCGATTAATTATTAAAGCGTGTTTTTTAGTGTTTTTTTTAATTATATTTATTAAACTAAGAATCCTCTTCATATTATCAATCACTCTCTAAAGTATTATTTAATTTTATTGGATACAAACTTTCTTTACAAATTTATATCTACTAAGAAATTGCCATATCAAGAAATACTTTTGTTTAACAAACTAAATAATTTGTTACAAACATCTTGACACTAAAACACTTACGTTTAGAACACAAAACTTTAGTTATTTATTGTTTTACCTAAACTGGCCCAAAAAGTTTGACGTACATACATAAGCGGAACTTTATTCGACAAGAAATATATGTTGCATTAAATGTTTGAAAGCCACTATTTACGAGAAGTTTAAGGAATATATCGCAGTTATTTTGAAGATTTCTGTAAACTGGCGGTTAAAGTTTTTGAAAGTTTAGAAAACGCTTTGGCCATGTTTCAAGTAATTGCCGAAGTTGCTTTCTTAATAAAATTGAAGATGTTGTTATTAAAGTAGGTACCTAGAGATAGTTTTACAAGAAGTAAGGCGTTTACAACAGTTTATCAAAAATGTCAGTTATAATATTGAATTAGTATTTATTTTAAACAACGTTTGTTATGACAGCTCTTTTTAATTACGAGTTTAGTAACTATAGTATAGTCTAACATGATAATCAATCACTCGACGATCGTCATTTATTCCTAATTCGAATAATTTATTATTATTTGAATACTTTCACGTGCACACCTTCTGCTTTTTACGATCCTTTATTTTTAAGGTATTCTTGACGTACAAATGACAATTATTAATAATTGCTATTTTCTAACAACTGGTAACTAATCCCAGGTTACTATTTCTTACTATTTCTCTCTGAAAGGTGCGAAAAAAATGCTACTACAAATTCTTGAGGTTTTAATATGATAATCTAATCCAACTTACTTCAGTTCAAAAGTGAATGGTTTCGGAGATAAAGGGTGCCAAAAGTTCAGTTTAATTTTAGGTTTTCATAAATATTTTTTTTATTAATTGGTGTATTGTCACACACTGCTGGGGGGGGGGGGGGTGGTTAAAAATTAATATCTAGATGGCGCCACCTTGCACACATTTAAAACCAAATAACTTTTTTGATCCACTCTGTATTAAACTTTTAAATAAACATTCTTATTGCTTAACTTGTTTTACCTAAAAAAGGCATCCATCGTAAGAGTTGATTTAAGCAGCCGTTTTTTGAGATATCTAGGTTTAAAAAATTCACTTCGTGTATGGCCAGGTCTAGATTATTGTAATAATTAAACACAATTTGAAGAGAAGGCGTTAAATTAAAATAACTATCACTAAGAACTAAAAAAAACAATTATATAAATCTGTTGTTAATTTTACTAGTAAAACCAGTCAATAAGAGATTTATCAACACCAAAATATTAATTTAATTTAATTTAAAAAAATACTTTTAACGAATGTTCAAAAATTTTTGTAAATGCTTAACAAAATTAATTGAACTATTTGAAAGTGCATGTTGTCATCATTTCTTAAAGCGTCATAGTGGCTTAAAAATGTTACTTCGTTTTAAATGTGCGCAATCTAAATTTTACAATAAAAATGAGAGCAGATTTAAATTTTTTACCCCCACAAAATACCCCTAGCCCAGTATTTTGACAATACATCAATTATTAAAAAAATTATTTATGAACAACTAAAACCAAATGGAACTTTTGATACTTTGTATCTCCGAAATCATTTACTTTTGGACTAAGGTAACACCCCGAACAAATATAGAAAATAAGCAGATTACTTGCCTGGGTTTGTTGGATTTTAGTAAAGCGTTAGTAAACTCCATTATTTTGGACTGTCGGAGAATGCTGTTAAATTTTTTTAATCATATCTTAGTGATAGGGCCAAATGTGTAGTTCTTAAGCAAGAATGTCAATCGCAAAAGTCAAATTACATACCTATGGCTACCGGGGTTCCACAGGGGTCTATTTTAGGACCGTTGTTATTTTCATTGTATGTCGCGGATATGTTTCACATTTTAAAATTTACAAAACATCAACATTATGATGATGACTCACAGGTTTATCTAGCATTCTCATTTGAAAACTGTCAGGTTGCTCTAGAGCTTTTTAATACCGATTTAGAAATTATTAATTTTGCTCAAGACCATAACTTAAATCTAAATGCTGATAAATCATGTGCACTCCTTTTTAGTAGCAACAAAAGTAGCCTTCCTATTGTCTATGATAATTTTAAAGTAAACATTAACAGTACTTCTGTCGCAGTGGTTAAGGAGGCAAAAAATCTGGGTATTTATCTTGACGTAGGTCTTACATTCGAAACGCACATAAGAAAGAAACTTAGTCGTTTACATGCGTTTAAAAAAACTTTACCAACTAAAAAATGTTTACCCGTTAAAAGTAAATACTACTTATGTAACACCTTTGTCTTGTCTTTATTTGATTATGGATATGTGGTATATTATAGTGATTATTTAAAAGCTACGCTTTCTTACTCTATTCGAAAGATCCAAAACTCTTGTGTTACTCATTTAACATTTTCTTTAGGAACCACGTAACTCCGTATTTAAATAATAATAATATTTTAAATATGAAGAATCGCAGAAAGTGTCATAATGTACTCTTTTGTGTATAAAGTACTGAATATCGGGAAACATCAGTATTTAAGAGTAAATTTTCATAATTATGCGCACCCTCATCTTACAAGAAATGTAAATTATTTCAGACTACCTCAATATCGTACATCTAATTTTCAAAATCATTCAGTTTCATAGCCGTTTAAATGTGGAATAATTTACCTAATAATGTTAAGAAATGTTCAATTAATAAATTTAATAATTAAATTAAAGGATTTCTTTTAAATATGCAAATGGGGGAAGTTTAGCATATCTGTATTTGGTCTTATTATTTTATTTTTCTTCTTTCTTTAGCCATAACTATCTGCATTGATTGGTTTTGACCTGGAAACTGCTCGAACTTTCTTTAAGCGTTTTTTTCTGTCGTTTTTAATTCTTGTTTACCTGTCCTTTCTGTCCTCCTGTCTCTTGCGCCTGGGTTTTTGGGCTATTGGAATAATGAGTAACAAACCTACACATTACAGATTCTTAAAGTTTAAAAATAGTTTTTGTCGTGGCCACGAAGCTATACAAAGAAGAATTTCTTCGATAAAAGTGTTAAAAATTATTGTTTTGGCAATAACTCTAAAACCTACAAGGATATCGAACTGCGGTCTTCACATTTTTTCTTGCAAATTCAATCTACTTTCCGATTATGATGTCATAGTTATACCGTATGTTTTGAATTTTCGGGATAAAATCGAAAAAACTGTTATTATTACAAATTGCGCCCTCTAACAGTTTTATTAGCAACTATCGTGTACCGTTGGATACAATAATTAAAAGTACTGACCTTTCTCTTTTAAACAAGCTGAAATTTAGTAAAATCTGATAAGTCATTTAGAAGTTATAGCGATTTTAATGATTACACTTTCAATAGCTTCCCCCCCTCTTATCAAGCTCGGTACGCCAATGAGCCTTAAACCAAAATGATGTAAAATTGTCTAGTCTTTCTAATGAAGTAACCAAAGGTATACCATAATAAAGGAATTTTCGGAGAAATTTAGATTTTTTAAAATTAATTTTTAATTATGCCCCCTTGTGGCGAAATGCGGAACTTAAAAATAATTTCCAGAATTTTCTCATGACCACTTTAATCATAAAAAAATGTTCCCCAAGTTTCAATGCTTAGTAGTTTCCGATATATGGCCGGTGGCCACCCTTAATAAAACACCCTGTATAATTAAAAATCACATATAGGTACTATTTTTATTGTATTTTCTCATTTGATACATAAATTGTGTTTGAATTTGAATTAGCTGATTAGTAAATAATAAAATTTGGTAAGTAAGTCCATCATACAAGGACCTTTAGAAAAGTTTCACACGATTTTAATGTAAAATTAATAGGGAAGCCAATATTATTAAGGATAGCAAAATTTACATGGTCAGTCTGGCGGTGCTCCACTCGGTATAATACGTTATTTCTGATTTAAATATCCAAAGCATTACAGATAAGTCTCCAGGCTACAAAGTTCGCAACAGAGCGTCTTAGTATATCCAATTAAAGCTGATTTGAGTACCTAATCTGTTCGTGCCAAGATTAATTAAGTGTAATATTTGGTGGACCAAAGGATAAATTATTAGGCAAGATGGTTAGAGTATTAAAGTTACCTGACCTAAATCCCTTTATTAAATGATCCTTGTGACTCGGTCTTCCAACTTACTGAAATAAGCTTATAATAATCAACGATTAAAGTCGTTTTCTCTAGCTGATAATTTAGATATACCGAGTTGGTGTATCTGAAATAAATTCCAATGTACCCACATCATGATAACGCAATGTTAAATAATGTTTACGTATGCCTTAGTAGAAATTTAAATTTGGCGCTAGTGTTGCCACGAGTCGAGACAAAATGGGTCTCTCGTCTCGTAAACCCAATATCAAATATGAAAAAGGTAAAACCACGTAGATCTGTGGTAAATTAGCAGCGGTGTGTTTTTTGGGAAAACGCTCGAATACGTCGATTTTATTTTATTTTCTCGCATCTTTTAAGGTTTCTGAAATATATACAGGGTGCTTCAAGGGCGGCTGTTAACTTTTCTTTTTTTTTAGTAGAACACCCTGTATGTTATTTCATTTTTAATTTCTATGAAAAAATTTCGGTCAGTTTTATAAGAAAAAATATACGTCTAAACTTAATAGTTTACGAGATATTGACATTTGAAGAAACATTACCTTTGTGAACTTTGACAGTCTGTTGCGTTCCAATGGTATCTACGTCATAGAGAGAAACAGCTTACGTGTCCCTACGCAGCATTAAATTTTTTATCCAAAAATATCAACTTCCGGTTCACCAAGAACTAAATTTTTTTAACTTCCAGTTCTGGTTAAATCGGAAATTGGCATTTGTAAACAGAATATCGTAGGCCTAAAATGTTAACCTGCTAAGTTCGTTTTTGAGGTGTCATGGGCTTTCAACATTTAAATAAAGGTTTTAATTTTCTATTTCGATTTGTTAAAGTCAGTTAAGTCGCTTAGCTTACTTGTTTATATTTTCTCAGCATTTTTGAAATTTATTTTAATTATTTTTATCAACAATAATCCCTGAAATAGTATATTACATAACAAGTGTTGAAAGTGCTACTTTTTAAACGAGGTGGTATTTAGCACGAGGCGTTAGCCGAGTGCGAAAATTCTCCGAGTGTGAGAAAATCACTTTCACACGAGTAATGTACACAATTTTTCGTACGACCATACAATATAAGCAAAAAGAGTTTGATTTGTTTTTAATAGTTTGTAGGTATCACCATTGTGTTAATCAAATTAAAAAAAAAAACAATGCCCACTTACACATTTTAACTTACCTAGATTTACATAAAAAGAATAACTTTTTCTCCTATTTGCTTACGCACATCATACCTACTATCTATGTACAGTGAATAAATTTCGTTTCTGATCTTTTAGTTGCTTGCATTCTTTTAATAAAACATTACCTACGAAAACAACATAACACAAAACTACAACATAACCTCAACATTTGCTCAACATTATAGAAAGATAGAGATGGAGTTAAATATCGATAGCTTGTTAATGATAAAAGTTAAATCATTTTCGATTTGTTTTAAATATAGCTAAAATAAATTTACTTACATAAAGCACATTCACTTGTCCCATATCCTTAAACATTGTATGGATATTTTTATCCGAGATAATGGCAAAATTAAAAATGGGTATTTCCTAGGGTATTCTATTTCTGCTCTATAGCTGCCCCATTTTTTTCTGTAGTTCAACTCAATTGACATGTAAACATGACAGTTAGTGAGTTGCCTGTTGCCTGACATATTATTATTTTCCCTTTTTGGTAATATTATTTTATCTTAAATTAATACTCTTATGACCGTATGCACCAAGGCCAGTTAATCATGATTAGCTTATAATCATGATTAAATATCTCAATTAAGAAAATTTCCAATGCGCCAGCACTGCTCAGGAACTTAATCAAGATTAAAGTTAACCAGCCAATCTTGATGGGTTATATATTTAATCATGATTAAAAGGTTATTTTCATGTTTTGTTTTGAAATTTGTCTCGAATTTTCAATAATAAAATTAAAATGGGAGACGAAATCATCTTCGATGGTGATTTTAATGTAATGGATGTTTTTAAGGATGGCTTTCCGAGAGCTAGAAAGACCTCGGAGACAAAATTATTTTGATTTGATAGATAAATAGGGTTTGTTCAGCTAACAGTTCTTTTCTTTTTCGCATCTAATATATTATTTTCTTCCTCACCAGTCAAACCCTTTTTTTTCTGTGAGTCAAACTCCATGACTCTAGATGCCGAAGTGTGAAATTGGGGGTTTAATGCGCAAAACAGCCAAACTGAAAAAAGTTCTCGGAAAAGTTGAAAAAACAACAAAAAGAAAACATAACCACAACTGTCAATCTGCTTGGTGTTTCCGGTCACAGAAAAATAAAGGGTTTATTTTTCTGGTTGATGGCACGAATTTTTGCATCTGAGCTATGTTGCCAAATCGAGGTTTTAACTTTACCCTGATTACAAAACCCACATATCCTTTTAGTTGGTGCATAGGCTGTTTTATTTAATCACGGTTACCTGGTTAATCACGATCACCTAATCATGCCTAATGGGTAAAATGGTGCATACGGTCATTAGGTTCCCAAAAATAACGAAAAAAAGGATTTTTTTAAATTTGCAGTAATGCCCTAGTGTACTTTACCCCACCCAGCACCCCAATTCACTCCATCACGTGTCCCGTAAGTTTGTTATTTTTAATAAATAGTTTTGTTATTAAATTGACACCTGTTTAAATTAAATATAGTGTGCTTTGTATTTCCACACTCGTAATGAAATATTTTTTTTCAACACGCGTGTGATATTTAGCACTTTCTAGCCAAGTTAACTGTGCTGTTATTGCCATTTTCGTAGGTGGTCGTAGGAAAAATCGTTTTTTACGTCTCCTGTATTTCGTAAAATGGACTTAGCAGGTTAACACTTTAGGCCGACGATATAAGAAACTAGGACAGGGACATAAAAGCCGTTTTTCTCTATGAGGTAACATTGGAACGCAATAGACTGTCAAAGTTCAAAAATGGCATTATCTCGTAAAACCTACCTACAGTTTTTAGACGTATAATTTTTTTCATAGAATTCAAAAATGAAATAATTTACAGGGTGTTCTATTAAAAAAAATTAACAACCTACCAGCTTTCTCAACTTACTTTTTATACATCATTATATCAACCCTTTTCTATATCCAAGTAACTGTATTATATTTTTATGTTACTTGTTGCTATTATTTTTCTGTCTTCATACTCCTAAGAAAAAATAAATATTAATTCTTAAAATTGGCGTTTTATTATTTTTTATAGAAAGATAGGACAATGGTAAGATTAGATTTTTCACCTTACTCTGATTTCGCATGTATATATTTTTTTGAAATGTATTTATATTTTTTATATTGCTAAAATAAATAAGTAATAATTAAGCCTTTATGTATTTATTGTTTTATTTATTATTGATTTATATTTATTTTAAGAATATAAAAAATATCAATACCACCTACATTTAATAAATATTATATACCTAACTGCGAAAATGCCAAACCTTTAACTATAAAAACATATTATGTACCCTTCCTATCGATGTTTTTTTCTTTGTTATATTTAGTTCAGGTATTCATGAAAATCTAAAAAGCATCTGAAAAATATAGGAAAAGCATTTCATTTATGGAAAATCTTCCTATATAACCTATATTAAATATTAATTTAAAATGGTGTATCGTGTATATTACAGTAATCTTTTAAAATTTCTGGTTGGGAAAGGCCAAATTAATATACTTAGAGTTTACAATAAGAAGTACTTAATTTTAAAGCAAATAGGTACATACATATCACAGTCGTTTTTATTAGAAAAAAAAATACAAAAAATATGAATATCGTCTTTACTGTGTAGTATGTTAATGCAAACACTCACAATAAATCATAAAACTAACATTTTTTGTTCGGGAGAAACGAAAATTTCTCGAGGAGAAAGGGTCTTTTCCTGGAGAAATTATTGAAAATCACAAATGTCAACTTCAAAAATGTAGTTCGAAAAAATGTCGTTTTTCTCTAAATGACAATATCTCGTAAGATTATTGGGTTTAGACATATAATTTTTTCTTTCGAGCGAGAGAAGCGTACTCTTTTCGAGACACGAGACCAATTTTATCTTGTCTGACGAGACGAGAGAACGCCTTCTCTTATCTCGTTTCGTCTCGCGGCAACACTACCTGGAAGTCTGCGAGTCCAAGAAAAGCGTTTTCGGGCGTACCTACACTGTTTTTTCGGCAAAAGTACGAAAAGTGAAAAACCATCCTGAAGTTACCTACTTCCCGGAGTCATCGAAAAGGGAAAAAATCCATATCTCATACTAAAAGACTGTACCAGAATTAAGATAATATAGATATTGCAATCAGATACAGATAAGTTCTGTAACTTTTCAATCAAATCTAGTAATTTCCCAAATTTTCTTTGAAATGTTCTGGAGCATTATTCCAATACTATTTTTTTTATCATAAGTCGTTACTGTATACACCTTTCTCCTCTCCCCTCCCCTCTCCGACAGTCAACACATTTTTTTAGCGTTATTCCCCATGCCAACAACTAACTTAGGATTTCCCCCCGGCCCACAACAAACAACGTATTTACATAACGTAAATAAAATATGCACTAGAAAACCGTTCTTATCAAACTTTCCCAAGGCTCGAGTGCCAAAATGTCCGGCTACTCGCTTTTTGTCGATCTGCGTGTCACTGCCACGTGCCAGTGACCATATTCCGGTCCTAAATAAAATGTCAATAGAGTAAGAAATCGTATTTTAAAATTACCTGATTCTCCGAAAAAAAAAACATGTTTCAAAAGCGCAGAATTACAAGCAGTGATATTGACAAAAGTTAATAGAAACCACAGGCACTCAAAAGGTCGGGTCAATGAAGGACACTTGGGGAAGTTTAAATTTTAGTAAATTTAACAAAAATAATTTATAAATCATGGAGGAAGTTCAAATTTTGTAAATTTAAATATATCCAACCCCTTATGTGTAATAGCCAACTTACCAACACAATTAATTAATAATAATAATAATAATAATAATAATAATAATAATAATAATATTAATAATAATAATAATAAAGGCCTTTATTCAAAATTCTATAACCAATGTGTTACAATGTATGATGGGCGAGGTTCATTTCGTCGTGTCTACATTGCTGCAACACGACGTCTGTTCAACTAACCCAGAAGAACATAAATAAAATAAAAAATAAAAATATCAGAAAATAACATTTGGTGAGCAAATCAGATGAAAAACAATAATAAATGTGTAATATTATACAGGGTGCTCATTTGAAAACTTCCCACCACGGATTTTCCTGCTTTAAAATAAAAATGTGGATAATCGCTCGGACCCGTCGATTTTTATTTCGAGGGGGACATCTTTTGCGCATATTGTCAATCTTGTTACTTCAAGCCCCTAGGAGGGAGGGGGGGTAAGATCTAAATCTTAAATGGATACTCCTATTTTATATATTTTTTTTGGATTCTGCATGAAATTCTGGACATATTTTAATAAAAGCATTATAAGTCGATACTAAACAGTTTGCGAGATATTGACTCTTGAAAAATGAGATTTTTGAACTTTGACAGCGTCTAGCTTTCTAACTGTACGTCTTAGAGCAAAACGGCTTACATATCCCTACTCCCTATCTTCGATTTTTATTATCTTTCCAATAGTGTCAACTTCCGGTTAAACCAGAAGTACTATATTTCTTACAACCGGTAAGGTAGGGGTATCCATTTAAGATTTAGATCTTACCCTTCCCTCCCTCCTAGGGCTTGAAGTAACAAGATTGACAATATACGCAAAAGATGTCCCCTTCGAAATGAAAATCGACGGGTCCAAGCGATTTACCACATTTTCATTTTAAAGCAGGAAAATCCATGGTGGGAAGTTTTCAAATGAACACCCTGTATATAGGTAGGTATTCCCATCACAGTCCGTAGCCAATATTAAACATTCTTATTACATTACACCTACAATTTTTTATAAACAATTTTTTTTTTAAATTAGATCTTGACATATTGAGGACATCATCGGGATATGTATTAATACTTTTGACAATATTATAAGAGAAACATCGTTTAAAAAGTTGTGTTTTGTGTTGTGGTGTTGTTAGCTTACCCTTAAATCTAATATTAATATTATGTACATACATAATATGTGCAAAACCTAATTTTTTGGTAACGATAAACAGGATATTGGTATTTTAATATGGTATGATTGTTGGGGAGATGGGGCCTTAGAGACGCCTCTGAATCAAAAAAATTTGTATATTTTTGATTTTTATTTCTGATGATGGATGTTTTTTCTTTATATACCTAATTATTTATATATTTAGGTTAAATAAAAATAGAAGATTTTACTTTTTACCTTCTTATGTCTGTATTAAAATGTTTGTGCAACTCAACACAGCAATAATTATTATCTTTAATTACCTATGAACTTACGCAACGCAGTGTTGTAAAAATCTAAAATTTACCAAGAAAATTCGAAAAGATGTTAAGTCGATAAAGTTTCCAGCTATTTGAAAAAAGCCTTCAGAACTTAGCGGCTTAATATAGAAAAGTTTGGGTCTTTTTACTAAATTACCTAACATTAAGGTATAACATTTCCAGAGTTTTTGCCGGACTACTAATTTTCTTTTGTTTCTTTTTGGCCACAAATCCCCAAGGAAAATTATGAAAATGAAAAAGCAGCCGTACTTAATATTAAGCGATAATATTACTTTTTAAAAAGGTCACGACATCAGTTACAGTGCATGAAATATGAAATGCTGAAAGGGCATCTTAACAACGCAATGTCACGAGTTGCATTTCGACAAAAACGCTAATATTAAAACGGGTTAGTACTTTTCATCTATAAAACTGTCGCATTGTTTATAAAAATATCTGTATTAAAACTACAATTTCGAAAATCATATTTGCGATTACTATCAATTCTAAAAATCAATTTTTTAATTTGTCTACTTTTGAAGTATTTTTATTATTAGATACATGTCATATTTCTTCAATTCATTCAATCATAAATTATAAAACTTTTAATCAAACGTGGTACCACCGAGTTAGCGCATAGTTCAACTCGATATGTGAATTCCTGATAACAGTTCCTAGCTTGCTATATTTGGGATATTTGCAATAACTTCTCTTATTATTAGGTATATCTTGCAAATGATTATAAAAAAAGTGCTCAGAAGATGCAAATATGTTTGTTGATTGAAATTTTTTTCCATAAAATATGGTTCAATGATTCGGTTGTAAGAAATGACACACCACACGTTAAGGTTTCGTCAATACTTCTTCTTCGTCCTATAGAGTGGATACGAAAATTAGGATTGTCATGGCTCAATAGCGATAGTATAGTGAACTTAATACCCCGTGTGTGTTTAAAGTTGCGTCGTCCGAGAAAATAATATTTTAAAAAAATTTCTTTGTCTAAGGATATGTTCCACTATCCACAAATAAAAATCCAAACGCTTCATATTGTCATTTCCTTCCAGAAAATGATTCAATTTAGGTTTGTACGGACGAAGTTTATTGAATTTGAATATTTTTTTAATAAACATTACCAATTTGAGATATTTTTCTTAAAGACAATTTGGGAACATTTCTAAACGAATTGTCATTATCATTACAGCATCATCTTCAACATACTTTTTCTCACTTTTTTTTATGCAAAACACTAGGTACCAGTTCTCATGAATTTTATTACAATTTTTTTTTAATCTAATATCCGTGAGAGAAACATCAGGCCATATCTCATGGAATTGTCGAAGCATTGTCATGAAGCTTGTTTCGTGTCCTAAACCATAACATCGGACAAAATAAATTTTTGGTTTCAACGTAAGCATCTTCTAATTACACCAATATGCAAATTTATGAGAAAATTATGACAGAACTATCAACAATTTGAAAGATTCAAAGAAAATAAAACATACATATTTGTTTAGAACAGTCTGCTTGATATTTTATTATTTTAATATTAGCTATGAAATTAACAACTTTGAGAAAAATGTATGATAAACTTTTTGGCAAAATTAACTTAATAATGAAGGAATTGAAAATTAGAATTGATCAAAAATTTAAAAAAGCTAAAAATGTTGTTTCAGACGATCCCTGTATAGTAACCGCAAATCTGATTTTCGAAATTGTAATTTCAGCACAAGCAGACGTTTTTATAAACAATGACTTTTTTTCTATTCTTACTAATAAAAAAAATTTTATACTCCAAACTTTATCCGTGGACACACTGTATGATCATGTCATAAAACTTTTAGTAATTAAGTTGTGATATTTAAATAACAAACAATTTTTGTATTTTCCGTTTATTTAAAAATTTCGAACGGGAACTGAATTCCGACTTATTCCAACTTTTTGCTCCACGAATGCTTCATTAATGGCTTTTCAATAATAGAACTGTCGATAAAACTGCTTACAGAGTTTCCTCATTTAGTGCCGTCTTAATTCTTGCTTCTTTTTTGGTTCAACAAAGTGCTAAATACATCTGCTAGAACGCTTCTGGATGTCGTCTTTCCGGAAACCGAGTCGCAATAATTCGACTAGCGGGAATAAGCTTTCTTAAAAAATATAATTTTTTGAACAAAAAATTATCGGGGATAATAATTGCATAAGTGCATTAAAATTACCGATAATTTTGCATAAAAGCGTGTTTTCTAAAAACTGCATGATTTTATTTTCATAATATTTTCTATATTTTTTTTTTAATATTATGAAAATCAACGAATGCAGTTTTTTCTTTAAAAGCAGGCCTGCATGCAAAATTATCTAGTTATTTTAAGGCACAAATGCTATTTAGTGGAATAATTCCGGAATAAAAATAAACACAAAAATCAAAACCCAGCAATACCGGGTCCGCCAACGAAGCGGGGACGGAAGATTAAGGCCTTATCGATGAACTTATCAAAACTACGATAACAGCACAAGGTATGGACTTAAAAGCGGCATATTTTAAAAATATTTTACATTACACAGGTTGTCCCAAAAAAGTGTGGCGTACTAAACTTGCATTTTTTAAAATGGAACACCCTGTATATTATCGACCCAAAAGATGGTCATAGAGCTGCTGATCATTTTAATAAGTATGGGGGTTTATTATTAGTAGTTTTAAAAATAATAACGATTTTATCTTAAAAATTGTCTAAGTTTAGTAACCATTTTTAAATTACTAAAAACAATTGAATGAAAAGTAAACTAAAAAACAAATATTTTAGAATGTTGTATATATCTTTATGATAAAAATTATTTGTGTTTAGTGCATTTATTATACAGTATACAGGGTGATCATATTATACAAAATACAAAAAAAAAATATTTTTTTAAATGGAACACCCTGTATATTTTTTGATTTCTAGAAAGCCCTTTTTATATCCTTTTTACTGATACCAATTTGATACCTTTTAGAGTTTACCGTATTTAATTTATTTCGATATTAACTTTAAAACCCTACATTTTTGCTACTTTTTAATTACTTTCATTCATAATCGAGTTGCCATGATTTCTTTTTTTTCTTTTTCCTAATACCATTTTAATAACCTTATTGCTTTTTTAGATAAAATCGTTATTATTTCTAAAACTGCTAATAATAAACCCCTATAACTTTATATTAAAATGATCAGCAGCTCTATGACCATCTTTTGGGCCGATAATATACAGGGTGTTCCATTTAAAAAAAGGCACTCTTAGTCCGCCACACTTTTTTGGGACAACCTGTATAATGTAAAATAGTTTTAAAATATGCCGCCTTTAAGTCCATACCTTATGCTGTTTTCGTAGTTTTGATAAGTTCATCGATAAGGACAGGGACGGACTGGCCCGGCGGGCTCGCGGGCGGAGCCCGCCGCGCCTCTTGATCCGGCGCCCTTGCTGCGCCTTTTGCCCTGGCCTGGCGCCCTTTTGGTTTACGTGAACGTATGAAAATAATAGGAAAAACAAAAACCAAAATCGAAAATATTACATAAATTAATACCTAATTTACGTAATATTTTAACTTAACTTTTTTTACATTTTTTAAAACCTAATTTTGCACACAATATGTACATTTTAACTCCTGCCGGGGTAACTGGGTCGTAAAAAGCCTAGTAAGCCTGGTATTTTACTTTAAGCTAAATGATGCTTTGACTTTTATGAAAAACATTTTTTTTCTTTCCCTCTTATTTCAATACTTTTACATGTCTCTAACAAAGCTGAATAAAACTTAAGATTTTTCACTACTTAACAAATGTTTTCCACAAAGTCTGGTAAAACTCCCTAATTTTTCTTTTACGCTCTTCATTTTTCTGCCCAAGACAGGGCCTCTGCACTAACCCCTGACTTTCCAGTATGCTGAAGTCTTAATTGTCGGTTTTTTGACTATTCAATTTTTCACACCTCTTGTACACCTTTGAAAGCTCCATTACGGCTCAATCCCACTAATATTTTCTCTATTGCTAACAACATCACTACACTCAAAACATGTCAAATGTAATTATTATGAACTATTCTAGGTTCGCCTAGTTATTCTAATAAAAAATTGTGGAAAAGACTTTGTGCTTTTCTTTTTTCTAATCATTTAACTCCACTTTGAGTATGGACTACTTACTTCTTCAAAATTAAAAGTAGGTACTTTAGTTAATACAGCTGTGCTATATAATTCGGTTTTCTGGTGAAAATACAATTTTTTTGTTATCATAACTCAATTTTTGGATCTTTCAAATTATTTTTCCTTAGTTAAGAGATTTAATAGACTAATTTTTTAAATTATTATTTTTCCAAGCAAAAAACTTAATCTAAATAATCTTACTTTCTATTTATTATTTTTCATTCTTGAGCACAAAGTACCATCATTGACAAAAAAAAAACGTGGCACCCAAAAATTTTTTATCTGCGGCGCTACTATTTTTTTTTACTATTTGAAAAGCAAGTCACATCATTGAAAAAAGGGCGTGGCACCCAAAAATTTTTTCCCTGCGGCGCTATTTTTTTTTCATAATGAATACATGCCGACGCCTTTGTTATCCTATAGCCCGCCATATTACATAGACCCAGTCCGTCCCTGGATAAGGACTTAATCTTCTGTCTTGTCTTCGTTGGCGGACCCGCTATATTTAAAGTTGAAAATTGCAAGAATTACAATTAAATAAACAGTTAATATACTTAATATTTCTTTTCTGGTTTGACATAGAGCATGAAAAAATTATTGTTGAATATGGTTCCTATGGGAAAGACTCATACATGTATCACTTTACTCCTGTGATTTATTTCAAATCGCACTAGCTGATAACGCAAAGAAGTATATTTTCACATGTTGGCAGGAAACTTACCTACGAATATAAAATTTCTGTATACCTACTCAGTGAGCATTAAATTTATCAATGGAATTCGCAAATTAATTTCAAAATGTCAATGTTTAATGTAATCAAACAAAATAAGACCTGCCGCGCACTTATCGGTACCCATAGGCGCCGACTTTTAAAAATGTGTATGGGTGCTGGAGCATGTCCATTTTTATTTTCTTCTGAAATGATGCGCCGCAGGCAAATTTTTTGCAGGTGCCACGCCCTTTTTTGGACTATTAAAACTTTATTTGATTCTACGTTTCGATAGCACGACCCGTAAAAATAAAGAATTTTGCACAAATAAAACGAAATTTTAAAAACTTGCTAAATAAATTATATCAAAAATTTTAAAAATAATCACATGATTTATTAAAGTATTCATTACCAACACAAAACACAAATAATATACTGTAGTACCTATACTAGGTAGGTATTGTGTAATATCAACATTACACTTTTTAAAATGGTGTTCTTGAAATCAACTGTTTTTCAATGCAAACGTATTTTGGCGAACAGCTCGAGTTATAAATATATCAGCGACTTCTTTAAGGTCCAAATCATCTGCTATTTCTCGGTTTACGTGCACTACCATTTGATTATTCAGTCATTGTTGGGTCATAGTACTTCTGAAATAAGTTTTTATTCTCCGTAATGCTGGAAAATGCGGGCCCGTGAGATTAGATAGTTGCCAAATGTTGGGTTTCCGATTTAATAGATCACAAATAAATATGACAGTGACAGTTATAACAACAACCACAACTATTAAATTATTAGATATTATTGTCATTGTGGTGCGGATAAAACAACTAAGTAACGCACGCAATATATGCGGTTTTAAATAATAGCTTTTGTTGTAATTTTTTTCATCCTTACCTTGACGGAAATTATATTAATTTGTATGGGTGCTCCGCACCTATAATATAAATTCAGTATGGGTGCTTGCGCACCCATAGCACCTATGGAGTCGGCGCCTATGTCGGTACCTGTCGTGTAATCATCGATAGCTATCGTGCAATTATCACTTATAATCTCCCTAGTGCTGAAATTATTTCCGGAAATTTCTCCGAAGGAACGCATTTTTTGAAAATTTTCTAGAAAAATGCGTGATTATGAAAATTTCGGATATTAATTCAAGGACGCGGGGGATTCGGTAAGAAAATTTCACACCTAAAATTTATTTGAATTATTTTATTGAATTTATCCATAGTTATGGGAATACTTAAACTTTCAAAAAAAGTTTCGTCACCGTTTAGTTAAACGAAATGCAAAAAATATAAGTGAAAATTATCCTTTTTATTTATTTTTACTACATTTCATTTAGTAAAACAAATTTCTTAAACGTGCTTCTTTAGTTCACAATAATTAAATCATGGCAGTAAACAATCAAGAAACTAATGTTAAGCCCTACGGTGTTTGTAAATCTTGCTCTGAAATAGGGGACATTAATATGTCTCATAAAAATTTAAAGTATTTGCAATGTTTAATGGAAAAAACTGAATTAAATCCCCATCAAGAAAACCTTTTCTCAGCTATCCAGAAGATTTTGGAGGAAGATATCCCATCCTTTTTAAGAAAAACCAGAATTCAGCAGAACAAAATTGCATCCAAATATTACATCTATTATATTAAACATAGACATCTGATAGAAGTGGAAAGGGAAGATAACCATTATCCTTGTTATTCTCCATTACGAAGAGAAGAGTTCGAACCAGAATTCCAAAAAAATATTTAGCCTTAATGAAAGAAATATTTGGTAAATAAATATTTGTATTTATTTAGTATTATAAAATGAATAAAAACATTAAATACCAAAATTTGATCCTGAATACTGATTTTCGGATCATATGATAGCTGTCAAGAAAAAAATTTCACTTATTAATTTTGTTCGCCTAGCTTGGCAGGAGGAGAAAAATTTCCGAAAAACTTGAAGGTTGTCATTGGTAACTGTCGAAATGAAACTGTGTGATTGGCTTAGAATGACAGGTGTGAAATTTTCGTTGTAATTTTTCGAAAATTGTACACATCTTATGGGATTTTTTACATATAAGGAAAATATTCCGTTTAAGTACCTATTTCTGATAAATAATGTCAAAATGTATTTAATTGTTAAATTTGATTGCTTTTCCACGGTCGCCTAGCTATTTTGTTTTTAAAAATTTTTACGGATAGCGACATTTATGTTTTTTGATTTTTATCAAACATTTTTGTTGAAAACGGATTAAAATTTTAAACCCATTTCAACTAAAAAAATTGTTTGTTTTAAAATTCTTCAACGCATAGTAAAATAAGCATTTTGAAAACCTTGAGCAAAAAGAAAATTAGTTTAAAGTGTAACATTTTTGAAACCTTATTTTGTTATTCTGTGTAAGGTAGATAAAATATATTAATTTATAGTTTCTCTTGACCCATTTTTATTAATCTAACACAATGCTGTCAACTAAAAAAAATGCTTTTAAACCGTTTATTTGACTTTTTAATCCACGGATGCCATTTTTTTTAGTTGCTCAAAAATAATACGTTATAAAACATGTACTTTAATAAACTATTACACAACCAGACAAGTTTAACAAGATTGGCGACGTCTGGTTTTGTACACAAGTAGTTTGCAGTTTACAAACCTGTAACAACACACCCTGTTTCAATTTTTAACACGATATTTTAAATCCGTGTAAGCCGGGCATAAATTGACTTTCGAACAGGGACGTTACGGGGGGCTCAACACCGTCTAAAATATTACTTAGCCACCCTCTTAAAAAAAATATGTACCACTGGTGACGTTTACCTATGTCAGGAAAGAATCGTTTCCATACCGTGATGCGGGGAGAAAAAGGGAACGATTGGGAGATGTTTTTTAATTAATATTCACCAACTTATCATGAATTGCACTGCCGTATTTTTGATTCGGTAAGTTTTTATTCTGTTGAAACGATGAAAAGAAATTGTTTATAAACTATGATTGAGAAATGTCCTGATTGTCCGGTATTTTAGTGGGCAGTCCAGTATTTTGACTTCGTATTTTGGCATAAGAAAATGATAAATACTGGACAAAATATTAATAGGTAGTTAAAGTTGAACGTGGCGCGAATGTGAATTTTTATTTATTATCATTCACCTTACCAGAAACTTTGACTAAAAAAAAGAATAAGTTTTGACAAGATGGTGAATACGCACACCCCCCAAAAATAAATTCTAGTTAAATCCCTGCTTTCTTTCCTTGCCGTTTTTTAATTAAATCCAGATAAAAAAGACATCAATAAAACAAATCTTCTTTAATGCCTTAGGAAATTAACTACTCACTTTCAAGGAGAAGCAACCAGATCAGCAAACTTGTTGACATATTCATATCTAAAATCCAACAATCACATAATTTACACTAACATTGTTAAAAAGTTATTAATTAATTACTAACTGTAACACAACATCACTAGTCACAACATATTCAATGAATCACTATTAACACCTAATAATTGTCCTATACAAAAAATGTTCCCGATCATTTTAAACTTGATTTCTGTGTAGAAAATTTAATCTCGTCTAAAAATAAAATGTATTTTCCCGAAGAAGCGCGTAAATTCTCGCTACAATCGACAATTCACTCCCTTATATGAAAGTTGAAAGCAAACTAGGCAACGGGACGGATAAATGCGCCAATTTTCTGTGGCGCAAACTTGACGGAATTATTTGGGCGCATGCTCAAAAAAAATTGCACTTACTTTTTGTGGCTATTTTGAATTTTTCAGTTTTGTTATTAGTGTTAAAGTATATCTCAAAGTATATCGTCTTGCGTTTTTGACATTAATTAGCAAAATGCAAATTTCTAGCCAAAATTTATTACATATTTACAGGTATTTTAGGAAAAGAAATCAGTAACGGATTAAAAAAATTTCAAAATTATACTGCTTACATGTGCCCTAGCTAATTTTACAACACTAACAAATAAAATATTACATAATTAATAAATTTGTTTAATCTAAGCCTATTTCTGTTTCACTGTCGTTTTATAGTCGTCATTTAGGTTAATAAGAATGGGTTCTATATTATACTCAAAACCCAATATTATAGGCAGTGACGTATTATTCGAAACCATGGAAACTAATGCAAACCGCCAATGACCATACAGTATTTTGGTCGTTTTCATGGTTACGAGAGCTACGTCACTGCCTATATTTTTGGTAATAGACTATAGTTTGTATATAAATTAACGAATCATCGTCTTTTAAAATATGCTTTACGAAATGTTTCGCAAGGAATATTGTTTATAACAGTTTTAATTAACTTTTTCTATTTGACGTTCATAATAAGTTCATTATGAACTTGAAATGAAGTTCATAATGAAGCTATTTCGATACGCGTTTTTTCTTTATTTGATGTTGGTAACATTGAAATTGAAAAATTGAAAAATTGATGTAAAATCACGTCTTTTGAAATTCAAAAAAAATTAGCAAAATCGCCCGAATTTCCGAACGCTCTGTATATGTACCAAATGTACAAGGATCACACAACGTATTCCGTCCAATTTTAAATCTCATATCGCTAAAATAACTTTAGAATCTCGTGGTGAAAATGGGTCAATAAATCAAAAAATGACAGTTCGCAAAATAATTTTTGTTGTCCAGAGGTTACTATGATAAAAAATATTATTACCAACATAAAATTTAGACATAAAAATTTAAAGGATTTATTTTCTTTTTAAATATGTATTTTTTATTGAAAAAACTACAAATAGAAAAAATAGAATAAAGCACGTGGTTCATAAGGCGTTTTAGCGCACGTGTCAATTAAAAAACTCGCCACTTCGTGGCTCGCGTGCGCTAAAACCGCTTCTTATGAAACGTGTACTTTAATATACTATTATGACACTCGCACTTTGGGTAGGGAAAACATTTTTGCTAACCTTTGATTTTACTTTGTGCCACATATTATTATGCCCTATGGGGTTAAATATACCGGATGAGTCAACGATTGCGCGGAGTAATTTTAGGCCTTGAAGACAAGATTTGTCGATAATAAGCTTTTGTAATAAGGTATGGTTGGATATCTGGCACATTTTAAAAATAGCCCAAAAAGTAGGGTGTCATAAAGTTACATTTTTTTAAAAGTGACACCCTATATTTGAATACATCCAATAATTCTACGTGTTAATTCATACATTTTTAATAATGGTTTATTATACGAAAAATTTATAGTTTTTTAGATAATTCGACTTATATTGAAAATTTTGCATTTGCAAGCATCTCGTTGTTGTGAAAATGCTACTTAAATTTTGAGACTAAGCTATTCATAATTTTTATACTTACTAAATAAAGTCAAAAATACATATTCATCACTATGAAATATTTGACGTCTCATTTACTCAGTTTAGTTTCTAGGACCGAATTCAGAAAACTTTTAATTGAAAAATATCACTTTAATTAAATGGAACACCTTATATATTTTTCTGTCATCTTATAGCTCATCATAAACTCCTCAACTTTCGTGAAGAATGTCCTATCCCTATCTCTAATAGTTTTTGAAATATTTTGATATTTCGAGATTTAATGTCCTCGTTATAGCATTTTATGTCAATGGATCACGTCTGTTGAATCAAACATTTCCATTAAATTTAGAAAACTTCGAGGACTGGGTGTTCGCCGCTCGGGATATTTCATCCTGTATCGTTGTTCAACAAAATGACACTTTTTATCCGCCTCGCCTAAAACATAAATCATATCGATTTATTCTTTTTTTGAAAAATGCATTTTGATTACCAACTTATAAAATGACTGGACAATAAATTTTGCAGTAAAAAGGCTTAATTTTTACATTGATCTGATTCTTAATGTGTCATCCACTGCCATTATTTTCATTTATTTTCCATGGCTATTGTGATCCATTGACAAATAATGCGATAACGAGGACATTAAATCTCGAAACATCAAAATATTTCAAAAACTATTAGAGATAGGGATAGGACGTTCTTCACGAAAGTTGAAGAGTTTATGGCGTGCTATAAGATGACAGAAAAATATATAGAGTGTTCTATTTAATTAAAGTGATATTTTTCAATTAGAGGTTTTCTGACTTTGGTCCTAGAAACTAAACACCCTGTAAATGAGACGTCAAATATTTCATAGGGATTATGTATTTTTGACTTTATTTAGTAAGTTTAAAATTTATGAATAGCTTAGTGTCAAAACTTAAGTTGCATTTTCACAACAACGAGATGCTTGCAAATGCAAAATTTTCATTATAAGTCGAATTATCTAAAAAACTATAACTTTTCCGTAAATTAAACCATTAATAAAAATGTATGAAATAACACGTAGAATTAATAAATGTATTCAAAAATAGGGTGTCCCATTAAAAAAAATGTTACTTTATGACACCCTACTTTTTGGCGCACCCTGTATAATTCAAAATATTTTTAAAATGTGCCAGATATCCAACCATACCTTCATACAAAAGCTCATTATCGACAAATATTATCTTCAAGGCATAAATTTACTCCGCGCAATCGTTGACTCACCCGGTACAATAATATGGCAGTTATCACGTATGTACGTATTTTTTTTATGTTAAGTGTATTTAACACTTCTAAAAGTTTTTTTTTTTAACTGAATTAAAAATAAATATAATTTTCTTATAAATATTCTAGTATTTCAGTTTTAGTACTTGATCTGTTCGGCGCTCTATTATAGTAGATGGCTGTGATAACTTGCGATATCTATTATAATAACGCCATTGTCGGGGGTTCGCTGTACGATTGTTTGCCACAGAACACCAATAAAGAGAAACGTTATAAACGTGCTATTTAGTCAATGCCGCCGTGACTCTGAAATGACATTAGATGCGAATGCAACGCCCCCAAGTGTAGTGCGTTTGAACTAATCATGGCGGAAGGGGGGTAGGGGGAAGCAATCATGTGTAATTTTAGAAAAAATACGTTTTTATTATCAATAAATACAGTTAGCACTGCACGATTCGTAATAAAAAACGTATTTTTATTAAAAATTATTTATAACAAAGTTTAAATGTCAAAATGTTAAATTACCTTGATATCGAAATTCTTGAGCCTTAGTTTAAGTAAAACAAACTTTAGTGTAACTTTTTTATTGTACAAAATCATTTACAAGTAGGTAGGTATATAATATACAATAAATAAACTTAATATTAGTTTTTTTCATTCGTATAAATATAAATCAACACCTGTAATTAAAAAGAATGAAGAGTTAGTTGTATATAACATTAATAAAAAGAAATAAGTTCATACCAGGTCATAGAAATATTTTAAAGTAAAATTAGCTAACCAGACGACTTTGTAACAAAATCACTTCTACCAGTGTTATTTTATTAGTCACAAAATTGTTTAGTTAGTCAATCAACGATGAGCTAGCCGAATAATTTCGGTTGTAAAAAAGTAATTCTGGTCACCATATTGTTTTAATATTCTTAAGAAAGCAGGAATCTTAAATATAACACTATTAGACTTTTTAATAAAAAAGATAGTGATAAATGAACGAATATGGTATTATCTTAGGAGGCATAACATACCAAAGCTATTAGGTCTATTATCTTTCTTATTACAAGTCCTACACCTTTTGGCATTTACCTAAAACTAAAATAAGATATTTTTATTACAATAAAAAGCAAAAAGTAATAGTTTATAGGTTTAAATTCTATTGGTGCAGTTATCAGAAAATATACTCCTTTACTGATATATCAATCAAATATATTGCTACGCATAACATAAAGTCTAAATAAATTTAGTTTATAACTATAAACAGCCATGTATATAGCATTAAATACTAAATACAGAAATACATCCACTACTTCATTTTGTCTTGTCTCATAACCATGAGACAAGACAAAATGAAGACATTCTAATTACTAACTATAAACTATCCACCTACAAGAAAAGTCCGCATTGCTTTAGTAGTTATATTTTTAATAAACTCCCAAATAATATTAAATCAGAACCCTCTTTTCGTACTTTTAAAAAGTCTCTTAGGTGCTATCTTCTTGAACACTCATTCTATACTATTAATGAATATCTTGGTGGTTAATATTTGTACTTCTACATTGGGGTGTCCACCAATAATATTTTAAATTTTGTCTCGTGTAAGTTTGTTTATAGATTTTGTTACTATACTTTTGTGCTACTGAATGTTTTTAAATTTGATAACCAATTTTTATACTAACTATATAGATTTATATTTAAGACATTGTTAATGCTTGTAAGAGTCTTCTTAACAATAAAGGATAAATAAAATAAATAAATAAAATAAAGATTGATGGAAATACCACTCCCATATTTATTTAACGTGTTAATCTAATTAAACTTATTGAGCACATAACTTCGCACCGATTCTCACGTCAAATCTAAAATTTCAAAAAACAATTGATAAAAAGTAAAAATATAAGTCATACAATGCCATAAAAAGTATTCTTAAACATAAACTTGAAAGATCCTCTATGTGATCTAATAGTATGTTCAAAAAGCTCGAGTCTTCTCTACGGACTTACCAAAAGTTCTCGATACAAACTCATGATATGATATGACATAGAATAGCATTATTTAAATTAATCAGTGTAGAATTTTTCACGATATTTGAATCCCTTCTAGCAGAGATACAAGAAAAAAATTGAAGAAATTATTTTAAAATAAAACTCTCATCGAACTTTACCTGATGAAAAATTGGAACACTATTATTTTCAAATCCTTAAAAATAGGTATAATGTAAAACAGATTAATCCAAACCTTACCCAGATATGTAAGTACACTTTCTTTGGTACTCCCATCACGATCTTCAAAATTACAAAATATGCATCAAGGTGCAAGGACGGACACAAACAGGATGGTTAAGAAATGGAGCATTGTGATTGGTTATATATATTATGTATTTTATTTTGAGTCAACCTTTTTCATTTCCTTGAATGGGACGCCATATGTAGTGGATGACAAGTGACTTTAATGACAATTGACAGATGCGACTGTTCGGATCTCGGTTTTATACCCCTGGTGTTTGTTATGGCTGTGAAGGATTGACTCTAGGCAAAACCACCAGTTTTGACAAAATAGTGAATACTCCTTGAAAATTTTTGCCGCGCATTACTTCTGGACAAAATTCCCTTTGCTTTTTGGCACACTTCTTCCTTTTTTCCTATGGACTCTTTCGTTATTAAAAAAAAAAACATGTGAAGATTTACTTCCTTTGACTTTACAATTAAAGGGAATGTATTTGGAACCCCTAAATTATTGTACCCCCTGCTCTGAAAGCGCGACACGACCCTGCGAACAGGCTCCCCTTTAGAAAATTATTTTGCCTGTGATCATGGTATAAAACTCTAAATGTTGTGAAAAAAGTAACGGTATGGCATACTGTCCAATCGCGACCTTATAGCGAACTTACGGCAATTTCATATACTTTTACTTCTAAAAAAGCTGCCTTTCTCGAAATTCTTGTCGTACGCCTCTGTTAGAAAACGGAACTTTATTTTAGTAAAATGTTGACATTTTCTTAATAAATTGTTGACGGAACAAAATAAATATTTAAGTATTGCAGAACTTTAGTACAACTCGTCTAATTTTAACCTTTTTAAAGTCACCGACAATGTCTAAGTAGTTTAATTAGCTCGGCGTAATTAATTGTAAAAGTTATTTACGAGAACAATAAAATATTCTTGCAGAAGGAGTAAATAATTTATAAAGGGTAAAGTACACGAATAGCTTACGGGGAGGGACAGATCTCCCTAGAGCGACCTCTGGGCATTACATAGAAATTTAAAAATGTTTAATAGAATATTTTTACTCACATTGCAAGACGTAAAGTATTTTAATCGCGATTATTTTGTACACCCGTCAATTTCGCCTTTTCGTCCAATCAAACCGTCTCGTTTTAACCAATCAGCTAGTATAATAGTGATAAAACTACGTGGGATTTTAGCGATTAAACGTCGCCATTGGCCCGTCTAGTTCTGTCACAATATTTCGAAGTATAAATCAATGTCAATTATTTTTTTATAACTTTTTCGGATAATTTCTGATATTTTAATAAAATAACATTAGTACTATATTTATTTACCTACTTGTTTTTATATTAAAATGCACCCATGCCTATGTTTATTCCAATAAAGTTGCTATTCTTTATAAATTACACCACATTTTAAAAATACTTAATAAATGTCATTTATTATAGAACTAATCTAAAATTCTGACTTCTGCTTATAAGGCTGGCATGCTGGCAACCAAACATACAATTATAAACTTAATTATAATTGTATGTTTGGTTGCCAGCAGTAAACTAAACAGTTATATATATAAAACATTATTACTCAATGGATATGGATGGGACATTTGGGGTTCACGAAATAATCGTGCCAAATATCACTCGACTATCATTTTTGTATTGGATAAATTTTCCATTTTTCACTCAAACTTTTTTGGCAATTTTACTCGTTGAACTTTAAGCATGTTTATTCAAAGATTAAATCCCTCGAGCTTCGCTCTCGTGATCTAATCAGAATAAACATTTCCAAATTCAACTCGTTAAAATTCCAAACAAACAAGTTTTCGTGACCGCTAAAAAATTTTACCGATAAAAAAACGAGGTCTTCTGATATTACTGTTGAAAAAATCGCTTGGCTAAATCTTATCAGATTAGGATCTAAAAATTACAAAAGGATGACTGATTTATCATCGCCCAGCCTAAACCCTTAATAATGAAATTTCGAGGAGGTCTTCTTCATATAATTTAGGCGTTCACTAAAACTGGATTTTTCGAAAATCAACCACTAAGGGGGTTCTAACGGGAGTGGAAATTTTTATAGGAATTTCTGTATGTCAATCTAAGTAGGGTTGAGTAAGCGTTCCTACCCCATCCATGGATTTGGATCGCAGACACCCCCACCACCACACCCAAACCTACCAATACAACACTCCCCCCACTCCTCCCCCCACTCCTACCCCCACTCCTACCCCCACTCCCACCACCACACCCAAACCTACCAATACAACACTCCCCCCACTCCTCCCCCCACTCCTACCCCCACTCCTACCCCCACTCCTACCCCCACTCCTACCCCCACTCCTACCACCACACCCAAACCTACCAATACAACACTCCCCCCACTCCTCCCCCCACTCCAACCACCTCACCTATACAAATCATGTATGAACATATACGGGATATATACAGCTTCAACCCAAACCGATCGTAAATCGCAAGGATATAAATACACATATCCTCCTTCTACCTATCTATTATGTTTTTACTATATAAATATAAATAGTTATCAAACCAGTATTATTTGTACTCAAAACAACGAAGTATACGCACATCTAAAAAATTTTAAAAAATGAATAATTATTGCTGTCCTTCTGTGGATATTATATTAGCCCATATAAATGGAGAGAAAGATTTAGGTGACTTTTCCAGTGATGAATTAAAAATGATACCTTTGGAATATTTAATAAAACATGCAACTTCCTATGAACTTCTAGATTTATGGGGAAAATTACCTGTTATCTATAAAAATAACTTCAGTTTACAGATTTCTCTACCATGCTTTATTCACTACAACAGACTGAATTGGACCACTCACTTTGACGGACCCGCCCCAAGCCAACGAAAATGCTCGTTTTGTAATAAAATAAATTTGAATAACTAATAGATATTATACATTACTTAATCCAATACGTAAAAGTTAACTATACTATGTATTACTTTAAATAAAACCTCAATATTTATTTTTACTATTTTTTTACATATCCCGCTTAACACGCACATCTATAATTGCATACTATACACATACACCTTACAGCAATCTAAAACGAGATCAGATCTTCAGCATTCATTATTTTCAATCGTCTTTATAGACGTCACAAGCTGATGGTATGCCGTCATTCGCGAAATCACAGAAAATGTAGCTATATTTTCTGTGGCGAAATCAATAATTATTTTAAGAATACGTACACAAAGAAGAAAGGGCGATACCTGTTTTAATGCGATGATCTACGTTACTAATTATATGACAGGATAGTTATTTAGAATCGATTAGTCGTATGCAATTTCACATTTTTTAGTTGCATTAAAAATAATTTAATTTTTAACTACATTTCTTGTTTGCGTGTTTAAATGAATTTTTCTACTTTGGCTGGATATAAATACAAGCAGAGTTAAACTAAATTCATTCGACGCTCTAGCTTGTATAGAGTTTAGTTATATTTACATATTTACATATTATGATAATATATAGTTTATTATTTTAAAAACAATAAATAGAATAGTAAATGGACAGTGCGGTTTATAGATTGTAAAACAGTTCGATGTTGTTTTATTTATTTAGGATAGTTAATCAAATATAACATGTTTTATTGCATTGTTGTAATAAGTTGAAAAAGTTCGTTGTTATTTCAGATACATAAAAGAAATGTGTATAAAAGTTGTGGCCTAGGGCGTGTTGTATAAGAAAAAACTATTTTTGTCTCTACAGGGTGATTCACAAAAGCTGATTGAAAAAATATTACATTATAATAAGATTCCATATATTTTTATATCAAATTTAAATACTATATTCAATACAAGTAAAGTTGTTATAAGGAAATTTTTGTCTAAGGGTAGTCGTTTTTGAGATATTACAAATAACATTTTTTCACTTTGTTAGACTATAGCGTGTTAACGTTTCATGATTTTAAAAAACGGCTTCTACAGTTTACTCTTAGTTTTTAATCCAGTTTTCAAAAATGTAATAATATAAGAAAACATTTTTCACAAATTAATCCAAATGACTAGTAGAGTGAGATTGGAAGTTCTCCGCTGCAAAATAATAAACTATATAACTTTTGGATTAGAGTTCAATTCTCTAGTACATAACCTAACTTGCTTAAAGATGGATGAAAAATCAGCAAGAGAGCTAATAAAAACAAGAAAATCTGTTAAAGAAAAATACAATGCATTAAAATCAGATTTATCTGATAAAGAAATTCGTATGGAAAAAGAGTTTAAACCAATTACTCAACCTTTGAATGAGCTAATTAGAAACATTAAAACAGATCCGTTTATTAAAAGAGAAAATTATTCACCGCAAATGTTCTCAACTCCTATAAAACAATTTCAATTTCCTACTCCTCCAGAACGCATTGCAAGAAAATCAAATGCCTATGATAAATATTTACCACCTAACATGCCATCATTTTTAGAAAATGATGAAGTATTTTGGGATGACATGGATATAGCAAATTCGAGTCAAGAATCAACAATCGAACCTACTTTAGAAGAGATACAACAAAGTGTCTTGGAAATAACAAAAACACCAGCATATCAGGAATATTTGAATGCTTATGATCCGTTGATAAGACCATTTGTTGATAAATTAATAAAGGATACAAAGGGTGAATTTGATAACAAATATGGTCTTAATCATGATATTAATTCCGAAAAATATAAAATCGCGAAGTCTGAAGTAGACTTTATAGGAAAAGATATTAAGGTTGAGGGTGTTAGATATGAGGGAACACCTGGTTTATATGAACTAATATTTAAGAAACAACCTGTTGGTTATTCCACAAAAGATATGGAAAATTATATGGATATTTTAAAAAGAACGAATGCATACAGACGAAATTTTGATTCTAATAATCAAATCCAAGGAACAACCGACACTAAATATGTAACAATAATTAAACCATATTTATTAAAAAAGGGTATATTAAAAACGGGGAGTGTATCATCAGAAGTAGATTATCGTTTGACGCTACCAAGTACATCCAGAGGGTTACCAAAACCACAACAAAGACCACGTTCTACAAGATTACAATCCACAAAAAGCGTGACAGGAAAGGGAGCGATGTTAAATTTATCAAAAAATAAGATGGATTATGTTTATTATGATAATTTAAATGAGCTAATTGATAGATTAAGGTTGTTGACAGCATCACAAATGGCTGGACATACTGGTCATCAAAATGAAATAGTATCAATTTTGGAAGAATTAAGAGAGGCTCACATTATCTTATAAAATAACAAACTATTATAATTTTGTATCATTAGAACAATGTCAATCGACAAATTTGGAAGTCATAGTTCAAAACGATACTTGTCTAATTATTCTGCTGCTGTATTGGGAAAAAAGGTGATTGAAACTGCTGAGAAAACAATTACTGATAACTTTACTAAAGATGTGAAATACATAGAAAACAAAATTATTCAAAATTTTCAAAACACACTTGAATCAAAAACGGAGAGTGAGAGAAATTTTAAAAGTTTAAATAAGAGAGTAAGTGAAAACGATGAATTAATAAAAAGTGTTGTGAAAAAGGCGAAGTTATATGCAGACGAAAATGTTAATAAAATAATGAATTTAGAGGATGCTATTAAAGAGCAAACAATCAATGTTCACCAAATAATAAATGATATTCAACCATTGAAGCAAGGAATATTTCCATATGATGTGTTAAAAAATATGATAACTAAGCAACATGAATCATCTCATAAAGATTTAGAAAAAGAGTTAGCAATAAAAATTGAGAGTATTAATAAGAAGCTTAGTTCAACAATAAAAACATTTCAAGAAGATCACATTCGCATGGATAAAAGAACACTTGAAATTGAGCCATCTCTGTTACAATTATTAGTTCATAAAACTGAATTTGATGCTTTAGATGAAAAATTTACCAATGTTTCAATAGAAATGAAAGAAATTAGCAATAACCTAAATATAGCTAAATTGCATTCTGAAAAATTGGAAGAAAAATTACTAAACATGATAAGGTCTTCCACTGAAAAAGTAAATGAAATTCAAAAGGACAACAATAAATACGACTTAAAAAATATTGAAGATAGATTATGGACAAAAATGAATTCTGCAATTAATGAAAAATGTGTGACTGTGAGTGATATTCGCATGCCGTTTAATATGATTGAGCGACGGATTGATGACTTAGAAACTGAATTCAAAGAGAAAATTGCTGTTCTTAAATAGGATACGTTGTAGAAGATCTAAAATATGCATTAAAGCGAATCCAACTCCAGTGAAGAAAAATCTTATCCATATCAAAAATTATAATATTTAAGGCTGACACTTAAGTTAAAAATGTTAGTATCTAAAACTAATCATGAGTGCAAATATTAAAGAAACTGTAGTAAATGAGCTTCATAGGCCAGCTAGAAAAAATTTTAGACGGCGTCATGTTATAATTAAAAGTTTAAATGACCTATGGCAAGCTGATTTAGTTGAAATGCTTCCTTACGCAAAGCTTAATAAAGGATACCGTTACATATTGGTTGTAATAAACGCATTTTCTAAATATGTTTGGATTCAACCTGTTAAAAGAAAAACCGCAGAAAATGTAACTTTAGCAATGGAAAATATTTTAAAACTTGCTAAAACTCCCCCCAAAAACATGCAGACAGATCAAGGAAATGAGTTTTATAATTCCAACTTTAACAAATTAATGCAAAAATATAAAATTAATCATTACAATACATTCTCTAATTTAAAAGCTAGCATTGTTGAAAGAGTCAATAGGACTTTAAAAACATTAATGTGGAAACAATTTAGTTTACAAGGAAATTATAAATGGTTGAATATTTTAAATGATATCGTTGTTAAATATAATACCACAAAACATAGAACAACTGGATTAAAACCCATTGATATCAATGAAAAAAATGAAAAGAAAATTTTAAAATCAACTTATAATAAAATAAAAACTGTCGATCCTAAAAATTCAAAGTTTAAGAAGGGAGACTATGTTAGAATCAGTAAATATAGGGAAGCTTTTCAAAAAGGGTATACACCTAATTGGTCAAATGAAATTTTTGAAATTAGAGATATTAATCTAACCAATCCAAAAACATATTTGCTTAAAGATGAAAACGATGAATCCATTCAAGGAGTATTTTATACAGAAGAGTTGCAAAAAGTTAAACATCCAAACGTATATCTGGTTGAAAGGGTGTTGAGGAAACAAGGAAATAAGGTTTATATAAAATGGTTGGGTATGGATAAAACACACAATTCATGGATATTAAAAAGTGAATTAATTTAAATTGTATTTATTTAAAAAATAAAAGTTACATAAAACATTTATTATATATTTTTTTTTAATTCTATAACTAACTAGTTAAATTGATATAAAATTATCAAATCCCTTTCTATATCGTCCCTCATTCATGGAACTATCTTTATCGATAACAACAAAATCATATTTATTTTGCCAACACATTGAACAGAGATCCTTAAATGTTTGTATGTTCATGTCGCTATTTACGTGATTATCATAAATATGTTTTAAGTTGGTGGCGTCTTGTTGAAAAATTATCAAAAGGTTGGCATTATCTCTGATAAGTTGTTTAGGTATGGATGAGTATGTTTGACATAAATAAAAACAATCGGTATTTTTATGTCGACCAAAACAAAAATAATCTCTCATCAGTGCTTGACTGCTACAAACAATATCATCAAAAATAATGATTGAATTCGGTTTTATTTCATTTGGTGAAACAATATCATCAGCATTAGAAGATTCAAAATAACCAACACATTTTAGTGGTTTAAATAATGTTCTTAAATATTCATATTTTGATTGATTTAAGGATTTCGAATATACATATATGTTTTCAAATCGTAATCCATTAACATGTGTGATAAGGGAAATAACTAGATTTGTTTTTCCACATCCGCTAGGACCTACAACTAAGCAGCGTTTGCAATTTCCTCCAAATAATCGGCCATGTTTCCGATAAATATCTTGCTTTAAATCAAAATTTTTTATTGGTAAAGAAAAATCTTGTTTTATAATCTTCATTGTTTGAATATCTCTATTTAAGTAAGAACATTTATATATTTCAATCATTTATATATAATGATTAAACACAATAGCAATACTAACATTCACTCTAAGAAGCGTAAGAGGAAAGGAAGTGGATTAATAAATTCATTAATTAATAAATTACCCATAGAACTCCATATCCCTTCATATAATTTTTGTGGTCCAGGTACGAAATTAAACAAAAGACTTGCACGAGGAGATAAAGGAATAAATCAATTAGACGAAGCGTGTAAGGAACACGATATCACATATTCGAAACATACAGATATTGAAAATAGACACGAGGCTGATAAAGTATTAGCTAAAAAAGCATTTAATAGATTTAAAGCTTCAGACGCAAACTTTGGTGAAAAAATTTCATCTTTGGTTGTTGCTGGAATAATGAAAGCAAAAAGAAAGCTTGGTATGGGAATGAGGAAAAAAGGAGGTCAAATATCTTTTAACACTGTTGTCAAGAAAGCTCGTAAAGGAATAGTTGGAAAAAAATTTAGTAACATTAAAAACATCGCATCCGCTGCATTATCAGCAATTAAAAATACAAAATCAAAAATACAAGTTCCAAAACAAAGAATTATTCCAATTCCTAAAACTGGTGGAATTTTACCATTAATACCAATATTTGCAGGTCTATCTGCTTTAGGAGCCCTAAGTGGTGGTGCTGCTGGTATTGCTTCAGCTGTAAATGCTGCTAAAAACGCGCAAAACAAATTAGATGAACAAAAAAGACACAACAAAGCTATGGAGAAAATATCGATCGGAAAAGGTCTATATATTCATCCTTATAAAAAGGGTTGTGGATTATATTTGAAACCATATTCAAAAAACTGTTAAAATTGCTACCTCGCAGACCCTTGACTAATGTAGATTTATTAAAATATGCTAAAATACTAAAGTTGCCAAATTTTAGAGGTGTCTTTATGAGAAATAAATTACCTAAGAAAATTAAAAAACATGAAACATGTATTATTAATTTAGATAATGCAATGGGTGATGGTACTCATTGGACAGCATATATTAAGAACAATAGAAACATAGTCTACTTTGATAGTTTTGGTAATTTAAGACCACCAACAGAAGTTATAACTTATTTTCTTAGCGATGGTAGTGAAAATAATATTAAATACAATTATGATGAATACCAATCTTTCGATACCTACGTATGCGGACAATTATCTTTACAATTTATTTATAACAATGTGTAAGCGCAATTAATTTGTATTCTTATTGCAACCATCATGTCGTTTACTATAGCTCTTTCTGACAGTTCCGCCATTCTTCAAGCAAATTTTCATCCGCCTATTTACTTAAATCCCGACTTATCTTATGTTATCGGTCTAACTAATTTTGAAACTTTTAATGCAATACCAAATATTGATGAAAGTAATAACAAGGTGTATTTTGGAAAAAATAATGAATTTCTAACGATTCCGACAGGTAGTTATGAAATGGAAGACATTAACAAATATCTACAAAACGAGTTTAAAAAACAAAATATTTCGTTTTATTTATATGCTAACAACAACACGTTAAAATCAGTCATTAATTCATCCGTCGATATTATTTTTAAAGATGGTGCAATTGGAAAAATTTTGGGTTTTAATAATGGAATTTTAAAGGGTGATGGATCTCCAAAAACATCAGAAAACCCTGCAGAGATTATAAAAGTTAATTCTTTATGTATAGATTGCAGTATCGCTGAGGGTTCCTATCTGAACGGAAAGCCTGTACACATCATTCACCAGTTTTTCCCTAATGTTAGTCCAGGATTCAAAATAATAGAAAGTCCTCAGAATATAATTTATTTTCCCGTCACAGTAAAAGTAATAGACAAAATAACAATAAAAATAATAGATCAAGACCTTAACATTGTTGATTTTCGAAACGAGATCGTAACAATAAGATTGCATATTAAAGAGGTATAATGGTTATACTTTATAATCAAAATATCACTAGTTTACCAACAAAAATAATTAAAAACTATAAGAAGAATATACATCATAAACCTAAGATTAGTAGCGAGAAAATCTTTCATAGGATAACATCTAAAAATAAAACATTTTTAAAATCATTAGGTCTTAAAGTTTTAGTATAATGGATATTCTTAACATAACACAAGATCTGTTTATAGATAACTCTATCGTACATTCAGAGTTTCATGCCTATGAACCATATTTACCAACAAAATTAGGAAACAATGATGAAATTACAATACCTATACATGAAGTTGAAAAATATACACTTCCATCCGAAAGCTTCCTTTATATAGAGGGAAAACTAACAAAAGATGATAATACTGTTTCTGAAACAATGAAATTAATTAATAACGGAATAGCGTTTCTTTTTAAAGAGATGCGATATACTTTAAATGGTGTTACAATTGATTCAGTGAGGGATGTGGGGATAACTTCAACAATAAAAGGTTATTTATCATATAATCAAAATCAATGTAATAAACTAAAAAACGCTGGTTGGTTCCCTATGGGAAACTCACAAGTGGTTGATGCTACCACTGGTTTCTTTAATGTTTGCATCCCTCTTAAATTTTTAATGGGATTTTTCGAAGATTATAAAAAAATAATTTTAAATGGTAAACAAGAACTTATTTTAGTGAGAGATAATTCTGACAAAAATGCTACACTTAATACTGTAGATCAAAATCCGAAAATTCAACTTACTAAGTTGACTTGGAATATACCGCATATATCAGTAGCGATTCCTCAAGAACTAGCATTAACTAAAATAATTGATAGAAATAGTAACATAACAATTGCATTTAGAAGTTGGGAGTTAATAGAATATCCGGAGCTACTTAAAACAGGTCGTCATAATTGGCCTGTCAAAACCTCTACAAAGATCAATACCCCAAGACATATAGGGATTTGCTTTCAGACAGATTATAGAGATAAGGCAATATCTGATATGTCACAATTCTCCGATATTAAATTGCGAAACATCAAAGTATTTTTAAATTCTGAAAGATATCCCTACAATGATCTCTATTTAGACTTTGAAAAAAATAAATTTGCGACATTATATGAAATGTTTGCAAGTTTTCAAAAATCCTATTATGGGTTAACGCCGGAACCAATTTTTTCTCCAAAGGAATTTAAAGAAAATGCCCCCATAACATATATCGATTGCTCCCATCAAAAAGAATCCATTGAAACAGGACCTGTTGTTATGAGAATTGAATTTGAATTACAAGAGGATCTAACTAACAAAGTATCAGCTTATTGTCTTATTATGCATGACAAAATATTTACATATAATCCTTTAACCAAAAACGTCAGACAACTCTAAGACACTTTATAAAATCATAGGTTTGCGGTTTGTTTCCATCATTATGATTGAGACGCTAGAACAACGATTATCATACTTTTTAAAAGAATTGAAGCTACTGAAACAAAAAATTCAAGAATACTCTGATCAGAAATCGCTGATTAAACAATTTTCACATCTGAAATTATGAATTTTCTCATTCTCGACGTCCAAGGTTTCAAAATTGAAAACAACAAATTTGTTCCAAAGGAATTAGCTGCTTATGATGGAAAAAAAATATGTCACTACGTTTTTAAACCCCCATTTAACATGAAATATTTACCACCAAACTTGCAACAACAAGCTGTTTGGTTAATGAAAAATCATCATTGTCTTCCATGGTGTGAAGGATATACACCCATTCACAAATTTTCTGAAATTATCAAAAACCTAACAGAAAATGTGGATCGTGTGTATGTGAAAGGAAGTGAGAAGTCTTTATACATAAAAAAATACTCCCTATGCACAGTGATTGAACTTGACGATTACCCTCCTTTAACTGCAGAAGAATCATCATGTTTTTACCATTCCAAATCATCCTGCATCTGCGCATTATCCAACGTTTTTAAATTATATAATGATACAATAATGATTGAATAAAACAAATAAATATATTTATGTTTTTTTATTTATAAATTACAAATTACTTCCAAACATTTTTTTTTTTATTTTTCAATACAATTCTTTACAAATTCGTTACAAGCAAATAATTCAACATCCTCTACAACACAATCAGAGAAAAAGTTTAACAATTCCAACACGCAACAAACATTTGCGCTGTTTAATATAGGTAAAATAACATCATGTACATTTTTTAGTAAATCACCATTTTTCATGGAAACTCCACTAACTAGAATATTATAATATTTCGAAAATTCTTGTGATTTTAAAATATCCAAACGATATTTAATCAGATTTGATAATTTAACTAATTCGTTTATGGTGTCACCAGCAAGGAAGATTTCGTTTCCACCGTCTTGTACAATCTTGATTATTCTTGACTTGTAATGGTGAACAAAGTGAATTTCATATCCTTTTGTCTGCAAGGGTTGCCATCCAAAAGTGTTAGAGCACATGAAGCTTTGCATATATCCTTCATTACTTAGAAGTGATATCCATTGATCTTCATTAAGGATAACAGTTTGGTTATACTTGACTCCGCCGAGTTTAATAACCGGTTCATATTTTCTCTCTAACGAAAATCCAACACTAACCCATTTGGATTTGGATTTGTTGAGGTAGTACATGCTTTCATTGATGAGAGCACCATTACGTTTCTGACTAAATTCTTCGTTCTTGGATTGTTGAGGATTGTAGGACATGGTATCAATGTAAAAGTTTGCCATTTTTGTAGGTTATGTGTAGACAACGTTTGTGAAATTAATGTTGATGCAACTTGAACTGTCTGCTTAAATAAGCAATAAAAATGTAGAGGGGGAAGCTGTAATGTGGGGGGATATAAATGATAGAGGAGCATTAGTAACATCAGATAGTAACCATGAATGAGACCAATGTTTTCCTTGACATTCAAGGATATAATTGCAGTTTTGGTTACATTGGTTGTTATATCGTTATAAAAATTGTTATGAATAAATAAAATAGTTACAAAATATGTTTTACATTTTTTTATTTATAATACAAATATGCTTTAAATAATACATATCCCAACAAACACATAAACAATATAAAAAATATTATTACAAATATTATACATGTGCGTATATTACATTCTTCCATATGTAATTTGTTATACAATTGATTCCATTTCTCTGTTAGTGCATGCGATCTATTGGAATAATATATCCTTAACTTATACTCTACAGTGGATGAGTTATTTATTACATGATCATTTATTTTATAAGTAAACAATCCATTACTTATATCCATCCTTTTCCATGTTGATGGCCAACTATCATTATTTGCATTATTAATCGATAAACAAATAAATGTATCTTGAACATTGGGATTAACTTGTATGAATAAAGTATTGTTAATAAACGCTGATAGGAAAAGAACACCTACAGGTAGGACCATCATTTTAAAAATAAAATAATTTTGTTAAGTTCTTAGGTTTTATATTCATCGTGAACTAGATTTCGTAAAATATCGATAACATTATTAACATCAGGATCATCAGTTCTGGATTTATCTTCTAAAATGTCAATGTGTTTGTGCCCCCAAGCTAGGGTTCTAAAAGAGTCTTGAATTATATATCGTTTATCATCTTTTGGGGACAAAGCAACCTTATTTTTTAGTTGAGTAAACATATCATGTAGGATTGAACGAAATACATTCATTTTTCTAAACTTGGTTTCTGAATTTTCAACTACATCTTTATAATCTTGTTTAGTAATTAAATTTTGTATAACATATTTTTTCACACCTTTTGCTTTTTTTTCCGATTTATTTTCTAAATTGACGCAGTAAGCTTTTGCACCTGTACCATAGAAACTTAAAATTGGTTGACCTGCAAACTCATCTTTCATACGTCCTAATACAGATTTATTCTTAGTTATGTTATGCATATTACTTTCATTATAATTGGAAGTATCAAATTTATTTAAATTATTCTGAATATCTTCATAAAAGTTTGGCGTCTCTATTTGGAGAATCAAACTATCGGTATCAGTGTACAATAATATTGCTTTGTCGCCATATTTACTTTTGATGTAATCATAATAAAAATTATAAATTACTGTTTTTGATAATTCCAAGACTGAGAATCCAATATAAACTGGTTTGTTGTAATTCACCTTAACTCTTTCCATTTGTATTGCAACAAAATTTTCGTTAAATACTAATCGATTTTTAAAATTTGGTTTAGCTATCAGTGTTTGCGCTCCTTGCTTTTGTCTAATATTTTCCCAATGTGTGATTAATCTTATATCAACTCGCTTATCAATATTTTCCAAAGATTTACCATAAATAGCATTATTATATAATTTGTAACAATCTTTTTCTAACTTGTTTTTGGATTTATTTCTCATTTCAGTATTTAAATCAATGTAAGGTTTCAGAAATGCTGACTGTTTAAATTTAATTACTCTGTGAATTTTAGTTACATTCAATCCATTTCGAATAGCTTGTTTAAGATTTCGATAATGAATTACATATTTTTCTTTATTGTTTAAATCACAAATTAATTTCTTTTGTTTTGAATCTGGTGGACAAATATTTTCTGATAAAAATGGTAGTTCATTATGTTTTTCATGTAAATCTTGAGGATATTTTATATCTACTTCTAAAACATATCCATATTCACCATCATCATCAATTGTCATCACATCAAAAGTTTCTATTCCTTCCATTGACATCCAAGAAAAATCACTTATTGGGAGATATTGACTCATACTATGTCCATACAAGTTAGTTGCATCTAAATACATAATAAATGAAGTTGGTTTATCAGGATCATAATTTTTAAGACATTGGTTATTGGCTTCAGCTTTTCGAACACTGCAATGACAAATTCCACCTCTTATACTATTCTTAAAAAAATGTAACATATCAATATCAGTTAATAATTCCAATTTGACGTTAGTCATTTTTAACATAGCATCCCAACTTAAACCTGGTAATGTATAATATTGTGCAGGATCCAACTTAAAATTATTTATAGATACATTTCGAAATGCTTCAAAAAAATCTGTTAATATGAGAACGTCAGATAGTAAATAAATTTTTGTATAATCCATTAAGGTTTGACAATCAAATAAGTTCCAAATATGAGTCGCTCTATTGTAATCTAATGGATCTATAGATTCATCGCGTAGTTTATCATAAAAATCATCAATACTTGGAAGTTGATTCTCATACAATTTTTCAAATGAATCAACATAAGAATATGGGTACACTCCCTTTTTTCGAATTTCATTGAAATGGTTGGAATCTTGAAAATGTTTTTGAATTTGTATACATTGATCTGTTTCTAAACTTTCACCAAACGTTTCTAATGAGGATGCAACAAATCTAAATGAATCCAAAAATCTCATTTTAACAAATACATTTTTTTCTTTATTGTCTTTGTCTTTATATTTATCAACCAGAATTGATTTTGAAAATGAAATGTATTTCTCTTTGGTTTGTGCTAAGACATCAATGTCATCTTTTTCACAGCACAACTGCTTAATAAACAGGTGACTATCGTAACCCGTTAAATTATGAAAAAATATGGGGATAAAATATGGAATTTTGAAATTTAAGTTGCATATGCTATGTGCTGCACCTCGAAATTCACCAGTTAAATGATCATGATCTCTTACTTTTTCGTTTTCTTCAACTTGTTCGTTACATATATGACAAATATTGGTTGATTTATAAGTTGATTTCTGTTCATTTGATAGAGGAAGCATTTTTACTATAGGTTTAAGACAGTTATTGTAAATTCTATGTACATGATCTTCAATTCGTTTACAAAACTCCTCTGCAGCATCTAAACCAAAATAAGAATCTAATACTGATAGAGAGTCATCATATGAACATTTAATGAAATAAGAGAATGCATATGGTTCATGTTTAAAAGTGTTACGTGTATAGGAATCCAAATCATTTTCTGGTTGTTCAAATTGTAAAGGTTTCAAGAAACATTCGAAATCTGCATATATTACAAAAGGAACTTTAAGCTGTCTTTGAAAATTTTGAAACTGTAGTATATTTTCTGGTATATGTTGTCCGTATTTATTAATTTTGATATCATTGGTTGGAACTCTTGTATACAAATGATTACAATCATTTTTTTGATGAATTTCGAGTTTTTGTATGGAAGTAAAATAATTTAAGCAACCATCACAAAAATATTTTTTATGAGAATTTTTATTGATTTGAGATGATAGTAATCTTGACATATCTTTAATCCAACAGTAATGATTTTTTTCACCTTCGCTTATTAACAATAAATTAACATGTAATGGTAGTTTTTTATTAGTGTAATGCATGGGACCAACAACTTCATATTTTTGTTTACTGTCTTCATAAACACACTCTAAACCGTAAACATTTACAGATATATGATTTAGGATCTCGAACTTTGATATATCTTTTAGCTTCATTGGGAATTCAATTCCTTGTAAATTTAAAGCATTGAAGAAATTGGGATATGAACTCGTTCTTTCACCATGATTTTTAGCTGGATACAACGCACTTATTACACTCCACGCAAAACAATATGGATCATTATTTCTTACATTGACAACTGCTTTCTTTAATGCAATTTGGTTTGGTAAAGAAATATATGAAGATGCTCCGATTGGATTAAATTTATTTATGTTAATTTCTAAATGCAGTATTTTTTCTAAAGCCCAACCTGACCCATTTTCTGCGAATATTGAAACTTTCTCTTTAATTTCAGATAAGAAATCCTTATAAATTCCACTTAAATCAATCGTAGATGTTATTATCTTATTTTTTGTATTAAATGATTTGGTTTCTATTGTTTCTTTTGATTGTAAAATATACCTACCAAATAATTCTACATTAATCTTAATACACTTATGTTTAACTAACTGTTCTGTAATTAAACTCACAAACTTTTGTTTCACTGTTTCAAAAAATTCTTCAATGTCTACATACTTTTGAGATGGAAGTAACATGTATGATATAATTCTGTTTTTAAACGCTGAAGTTAAAATTTTCACATTATTGTCACTTTTTAAACTGCTTTTATGATGGTTTGAGCGCAAATGTGCATTTAGTTTATTTTTCACATACCAAGTATTGCATTCCTTACATCGTGATAGAATAAGTTTAGGAATTGGCGGTTGATATTCTGATTTTTGCGGTTCCTCTATTTTTAGTTTCTTTGTTGGTATCTCACATAATTGTGTGTTGTTCTTCCTTTTAATATGGGATGATCTATTAGGACATGATTCCCTTTTATGTCTATTCACGTTTGATTGATGGCTGAATGTTTTATTGCAATCGCTGCACTGATACATCTTGTGTAACTAAACTGATCTTAACAATACTGTTCACAAATAACTATTAACTTTTCTAAACTGAACAACGACTGCTTTTTACAATAGCAAAGCAGAGATAACTAACTGTTGTGCTTGTTTATGGGTTTATATATGTGGGGGGATTCGGTGAATGGTGAAGTATGGAGAGGAGTGGGGGGAGGAGTGGGGGGAGGAGTGGGGGGAGGAGTGGGGGTAGGAGTGGGGGTAGGAGTGGGGGTAGGAGTGGGGGTAGGAGTGGGGGTAGGAGTGGGGGTAGGAGTGGGGGTAGGAGTGGGGGGTGGGAGTGGGGGAGGAGTGGTGGTAGGAGTGGGGGGAGGAGTGGGGAGAGGAGTGGGGAAAGGAGCGGGGGTAGGAGTGGGGGGAGTGTTGTATTGGTAGGTTTGGGTGTGGTGGTGGGGGTGTCTGCGATCCAAATCCATGGATGGGGTAGAAACGCTTACTCAACCCTACTAATCTATTTTGCTTAATGCGTGAGAGTAATGAAATGTAAATTTGCAATGACAGAATTCACTAAGCAGGGTGGACAACTTAAAGGTTGTAAATTTCAAGTTAATTGCGACGAAAATTTCATAAATTTATTTTCAACCAATTAGAAGGCCCCTTTTTGTTTACGTTGCTTATAGCAACGGGGGGAGACTATCGCGAAAATTTCATAAATTTATTTTCAACCAATTAGAAAGCTCCTTTTTGTTTACGTTGCTTATAGCAACGGGAGACTATCGCGATAGTCTATAGCCCATTAACCTAATGAAATTAATAATTGATAATTTTTCTTAGGTATGTTACTACGACTTAATTTTAATTCAAACCTCAAGTCATTTAGAAGTGACAGGAGAGACAAACCAGCGAAATCCAATGTCTTTATAGTTTTAAATTCAAATATAACTTTAAAAAACATATTTCCGATGAGTTTAGTTTAATATGACGCACTGTATTTTTACAATAGAAGTTGATTTTAGTTGTTAGTAACTAAGCTTTATTACTAAAATTTCAGGAACAATAAAAGAATTTATGAAATTTTCTTATCGAATCTTCCACGCAGCAGAATTAATTCCCGATAATTTTTTTCTCAGTTTCATTCATGTTTTTGTTGATAGAAAATTTCCCTCGTCTTTGACTCGGGAAATTTTCTATCAACAAAACCATTCGTGACCTTAAAAAAAATTATCGGTAATAATTCTGCTGCTACGGAGATTATAAGTTTGTACTCGGGAGACATACCTACGACACTATGTGCCATCAGCTCGATTTGTGGATATTTGATAAAAACAATTAATTTTAACATAATTTTGAGGTTAATGTTGATTTATGAATGTATTATCTTACTTTCACTACACTGTTTCTTTGTAAATATTTTTTTTTTAATTTTAATTATCATAACTTGTATTTTGATGGACATAGTGTTCTATACCTGTAAAAAATTATAAGCCATAATACTATACTCGGGAGACATACGACACTATGTCCAATTTTTACAAAAAATTAGTATATTAAATGGAAATGGTATGCATTTTGGTAAAAGGAAAAGTAATAATAAACAAAATAAAAACTTATTGCCGCCTAAATGCCGATAGTCATGCTGGCGTTTAACATTATGTGTAATCCCCACCTACTATTATATAGATCTAGTTAGAGGCAAACACCAAGTGATTATATAGTGTTCTATGCCGCTAAATATGTTGCTAAAGATATTACTAAAGATCCGAGGCATACAGATATTATTACCTTGGTGTCTTAGACCTCTGAATAAAAATGCACATAGTGTTAAAAGTCTACGCTCTTTCTTAGCTACCTTAACTAATTGGACTTGGTGTTGTATACTCCACAAAATAGTTTCAATTTCTGAACAAAACTACATATATAGTTACCTAATTTTTGTAAAAATTGGACAGTGTCGTATACCTCCCGAGTACAGAAGTGATAATTGCAATCCAAAACTATATTTTAGATATTTAAGACACACCCCGAATCGGTCTTAAGTTAGGGTCACCCCAATTTGCATACAATCGAAAGATGAGTTTAGTAAATAAAAGTAATGTGACCGCGGCGTTACTCAAGGTAGTTTATTAGAATAATAAGTATAATAATAATTATACTTGATTATAATATTAATTATAGAGATAGACAGATAATTGAAATATTAATTATTCTAATATTAAGTGGATAAAACCTTAGATAAAAGTAAGAATTATAGATAAAATTGAAGTAGATATAGATGGACAGTTCTGCATCAGATTCCGGAGGTCCCTTCTGCGCATGCGCTAGCAGTGCACAGGATCGAAGCCGTTCTAGAACGGCTGTAAACGACTAATTAACAGCTTTAAACGAATAATGAACAGCTAATAAACAGCTTTGGACAGCTAATGAACAGCTAATGAACAGCTCTAAACGACTTTTGAACAGCTAATGGACAGTTTTGATCCTGCGCACTGCTGGCGCATGCTTAGAAGGGACCTCGGGGACCTGATGCAGAACTGTCAATATATACCTACTAATTGGAATAATTGGTGTCCAGAGAAATAAAGGGACTCTACAGTGTTTTCTAGCATGTTGTGTGACGTAGATTATTTTAAACGTGGTTAAGATAACCTGTCACAATACCTGGGTAGTTCTCAGTGGAGAATTAGTGGTTCTCAGATAAACAATTCTCAATTTTTAAGGTTTTGTTTTATTGGTAATAAATACTAAATTAATAAAAATATTTAATTGTAAATAAGTTGCTCCGCTTCTGCCTTCTACTGTCTTCTATTTCTATCTTCTTTTATATATTTTGGTCCTTTATAAAAGTTCTCCGACCCTGTTCATTCTTGTCTTCTTTTTGTCAAACCAGCCTTGTCAAAATTTCTTAACCCCTTTTGATGACTTGTGACAATTACAACCAATAATTTTTATTTAAATAGGAATACATCCGAAATACTGTAATTAAAATAAAATAATATAGATGAATAAAATATCTCTACTATTATGAAGAATTAAACTCGTGTCAGGTCACCGCGTATAACCTTCTATAGTTGAGATAAACAATAAGACTCCGCTGTTTTATGATAATAATATAACAGCAAGAAATTAGTAAAATATATTTCTGCTATGAAGGAGAAATACAAGTGTGTCTAATATCGCACTAACATGTAATTTCTCTATAGCTGAAATAAAAGTAGGGTTCTGCTGTTATGGGGTTCAAAACCAACAGCAAAAACTAAATAAATTAATCTCTACTATTATGGAGAATCACACTCGTGTCAGGTCACCGCGTGTGCTCTCTATAGCCGAGATAAAATAGGGCTCCGCTATTTTGGGGTACAAGCCCAATAGCAAGAAATGAATAAAATGTATTTCTACTATGAAGGAGAATTATTACAAGTGTGTCTAATATCGCACTAACATGTAAATTCTCTATAGCCGAAATAAAAATGGGGCTCCGCTGTTATGGGGTTCAAAACCAACAGCAAGAACTAAATAAATTAAATCTCTACTATTAAGGAGAATCACACTCGTGTCAGGTCACCGCGTGTGCTCTCTATAGCAGAGATAAAATAGGGCTCCGCTATTTTGGGGTACAAGCCCAATAGCAAGAAATAAATAAAATGTATTTCTACTATGAAGGAGAATTATTACAAGTGTGTCTAATGATGCACTAACATGTAAATTCTCTATAGCCGAAATAAAAGTGGGGCTCCGCTGTTATGGGGTTCAAATCCAACAGCAGGAACTAAATAAATTAAACCTCTACTATTAAGGAGAATCACACTCGTGTCAGGTCACCGCGTGTGCTCTCTATAGCCGAGATAAAATAGGGCTCCGCTATTTTGGGGTACAAGCCCAATAGCAAGAAATAAATAAAATGTATTTCTACTATGAAGGAGAATTATTACAAGTGTGTCTAATATCGCACTAACATGTAAATTCTCTATAGCCGAAATAAAAGTGGGGCTCCGCTGTTATGGGGTTCAAATCCAACAGCAGGAACTAAATAAAATAAATCTCTACTATTATGGAGAATCACACTCGTGTCAGGTCACCGCGTGTGTTCTCTATAGCCGAGATAAAATAGGGCTCCGCTGTTTTGGGGTATAAACCCAACAGCAAGAAATAACGAATTTTTACTACTCGTTAACCCTAAAATAACCTAAAGAATCTCACCTTATAGGTATTCGTTCTTACTTCTCTCGAAGCTAGGATTCGAATGAATTCTCCAGCCAAATGCACCGCCTTTTATATGGAACCGTTACTACGTAAATTGTTTGTTATACAGGAGATCCAGAAAAATATGTAAATTACGAGGATTTGTCAATAATGATGTTTTGTCAAAAGGTTAATAATTTGGGTTATATAAATTTATTAATAGTGACATTACGTCAGAAAGGTTAAGAAAACAGGTTATATTTAATTTACGAGGGAAATAAGAATTAAGTAATAATAATAACGACACTTTAAACATATAAAATGCAACGAACCAAATAGGAAAATTGAAAGTATCGTTACAATACCCCCTCGCTAACGATAAAAAAAAATTAATCACGAAGTTATTAAATTTTTTTTTTTTTAACTGCTGGACAAGTTTGGATGTATAGTAATCCATCCATGATTTTTTACTCTCAAACGAAATCTTTTACCAGCTGGAAAATCTTTTGGCTTCAAATTTTTTAATTGAATAGAAACTGGGACGGAAGAATTAGGCTCATTTTGAACAATAATTTTTTTATAATTTATGATGGGAATTGAAATTTTCACTGGAGAGGAAATAGGAGGAATTAAATGTTTAATGGGGATTGAAATTTTTACGGGGGAGGAAATAGGGGGAATCAAATGTTTAATGGGAATTGAAATTTTTACGGGGGAGGAAATAGGGGAAATTAATCTTATGGGAGGTCCAAACAAATCTAAACATATATCATTAAAAATTTTATCATTTCTTTTTTTAGACGGTGGTGGTGTCGTTGGTAGTGGTGAAGTATCTAAATCCAACCAAAAATTAGGACTTCCCTCCGGTGGATCCACGCCATACAATTCCACCAGTTTCCTTTTCAATTCATTTCTCTCCATAACTTCCACTGTTACTAAAAAACGAAAAAAATTACATTACATAGTGTGTGCCTTTTTTAGGTCTTTAATATGAACGTGTTTGATTTCTTGATTTTGCGGATTTCGTAAATTATATATATTTGGTGAAATAACTTTTGATATAGTAAAAGGTCCAGCGAATTTTGGGGCTAATTTGGCTGCGAAACCTTTAACTGCCGAAGATAAATAATGTTCTCGTTTCATAACATTGTCTCCCACATTAAATTGAAAATTCCTTCTTTTAAGGTTATAATAATGGCTTTGTTTTCCAAATGCTCTTTCTAGATTTAGATGAACAAACTCGAAAATTTCTTTCATTTTAGATAAATGTGATGCGTGATTTTTGATATCTTCTTGACTGTTTGGTACGATAATTTCGGTATTTCTATACAGTCCATTAGGTAATTCTAACTCTCTTCCAAAATTTAGGAAAGCCGGACTGTACCCAGTAGATTCATGTACAGCCGAATTAAGAGCGAAATTAAGTTCAGGTATAAACCGATCCCATTTTCTATGATCCTTTTCACAATATTGAGAAATAATAGTCCTGACGTCTCTGTTCCTTCTTTCAACCGGATTGGCTTGAGGAGTATAAAGACTTGTTTTGTGATGCCGAATAGATAAAGTTGACAGGAATTTTGTAAATTTCTTACTGTTAAATTGTGTACCGTTATCTGTAATAACAACCTTCGGACAACCGAAATATGAAATAATCTTATCTCTAAAAATTTCACAAACTTTATCAGTAGTTGCTTTTCTTAACGGTTGAACCTCTGTCCATTTCGTAAAACGGTCTTGAAATACAATTACGTAATTATTTCCTCTAATGGATCTTGGTAAAGGTCCAATTAGATCTGTACTGACTGTATCCCAGGGTCCATTTGTTGGCGAAAAAGACATCATTCCCGCAGTTTGTTGCTGCGACTGTTTATACCGTTGACAAGTTATACAACTTCTGACATATTCAGAAATATTTCTGAACATTCCTGGCCAATAATACCTCTTGGCGACTCTTGAAATTGTTTTTGCTATTCCCATATGTCCTGCAGTAGGTTCGTCATGATTTTCCTTTAAAACGTTAATTCTTAAATTTTCAGGTACACATAATTTTCATGGATTAGATAATTCAGGTTCAGTAAAGTCTGTTCTTTCAAAAAAATGTTTATATAATTTTCCATTTATAATTTTAAAATCAGGGTAATTTTCTGGGTTTTCTTGTACTTCAGTCATTTTTTTACCATACCAGTTACCCGCAACTTCCTCAGCTAAACATACATCGAGTGGTGATCTTGATAAAGCATCTGCTAATTTATTAAGAACACCTTTTTTATACTTAATATCAAATGAATATTGTTGTAGATCAATCACCCATCTGGCTAGTCTTCCTGTAGGATTCTTAAGAGATTGTAGCCACTTCAATGATTGGTGATCTGTTTCGACGATGAAATGATAACCTTCCAAATATGGACGCATTTTCTGAATTCCCCAAACAATTGCCAGGCATTCTTTTTCTGTAACTGAATAATTTTTTTCTGGATTTGATAATGTACGACTAGCATACGCAATAACTCTGTCATTTCCGTCTTGTTTTTGAATTAAAGCTGCTCCGATTCCATCTTGTGACGCATCGGTTTGGAGCGTGAATTGTACATTAAAATCGGGACAAGCCAAAATAGGAGCTTCGGTCAAAACATTTTTGAGTTTATTAAATGCCTCTTGTTGCTCTTCTTTCCATTCCCATTTCCTTTTCTTTTGTAATAATTTTGTTAATGGTGAAACCAATTTAGAATAATTCGGGATAAAACGTCTGTACCACGACGTTACTCCAATAAAACTACGAATTCCACGAATATTCTTCGGTTCTTGCATATTTCGGATTACACTAACTTTTTCGGGGTCAGTACTAATACCTTCTTCTGATACATAATGTCCCAAATATTTTAAATTCTTTTTAAAAAATTTACATTTTTCTGGGTTAATTTTTAATCTTGCATTCCGTAATCTTCGAAGAACTTCGCTAACATTTTCCATATGGTCTTCAATATTTCTTCCTAAGATTATAATATCGTCTAAATAAACAAAAGCTTTTGAATCCAAATCTGGTCCAACGATTGAGTCAAGTAAACGTTGAAAAGTTGCACCTGCTGAATGTAAACCAAAGGGCATCACTCGAAATTGAAATAATCCTCTTTCAGGTACTGTAAAAGCTGTTATTTGTTTACTATCTTCAGAAAGTGGGACTTGCCAATAACCTTGTTTCAAATCTAAACTTGTAAAATATTTTGATCCCCGTAATTTGTCCAAAATGGCTTGAATAAATGGTAAAGGATATGCATCTTGTTGCGAAACTTCATTAATTTTTCGAAAATCGATACAAAATCTCGGTTTTCCATCATTTTTCTTCACTATAACTACTGGTGAACTCCATGGACTGTTTGAAGGTTCTATAATTCCATCCTTAAGCATTTTATTAACTTCTTCATTAATTATGGCTTGCATTGCAGGGTTTTGTGGGCGATATCTTTGTTTAATTGGTCTAGAGTTTGTAATATATATTTTATGTTCTGTTAATTGACAAGGTCCTTTAACGTCTTCAAACTTTGGTAGTTCTTTATTTAAAAATCCTTGGATTCTACTTTCTTCATCTGGTTCAAAATTGTCTATTATATTTGTATTATCAGAATTTTCCAACCATACAATTTTCTTTAAAACAGGGTCTATTAATATTTTTCTTTTACTAAGAAAGTCAAGACCAAGTAAGATAGAAAAATTCATCCCTGGTAAACACCAAAAATTCTCAGAATCGACTTGATTTTCACATGTAAAGGGAATGGCAAATACTTCAAAAATTTGAATAATTTCTCCATTGGCAACTCTTATAAAATTCTTGCAATTCTGTATTTGAAAATTCCATTCTTTACATAGTTTGGCAACATCTTCATTTATAAACGACTTGTTTGATCCTGTATCAACAACTGCTTTGAAAATACCATCTCTAATACTTATTGAAGTATAAATTAACGTAGAATTTTGAAAGTTTTTTTCTTCTGATATAGGACAAAGATTTTCATTAAAAACATTAACTTCTTGATTCTCCGAGGTTAAACTTGTAGAAGGTTAGGGAAACCTCAAAGAAAGACTATCCCGTTTTAGTTTTCCGAAGCACTATTTGGTTGACCATTAGTTTGTTGTTCAGATTGTCTCATTGTAGTACCATTAGTTTGGTTAGAAATATTTCTCTGATGTGAATTTTGAGGAGGAACAACTTGATTTCTATTATAATAGACATTATCTTGTAAATGTTGATTTCTTCGACAGTTACAATCTTTAGTCAAGATACCTGTACGATGACAATTATAACATTTAATATGTCTTTCATAATTACTGTTTCTTGGTGATTCAAATCTATTGTCATTATTTCTATTTCCAGTTATGTTGAAACTCCTTCTTCTATTATTTTGATTTTCCTCATTTTTAATTTTTTCGAAATTCTCTGTAAATTTGATTAAATCTTGAATACTTTTAATATCATCTTTTCTGATAAAATATTTATATTCTGGTTTTAAATTTCTATACATTATACTCAGTTTTCTTGTTTCAGGAAAGGCGCCATGGCGAGTAAATAAAGTTTGAATTTCTAAAACATATTGTTTGCCTGTTTCATATTCCTTTTGTTTTCTGCTCAAAATTTCTTCCTCTAATTCTTCCATATAATCTGATTTAAAATAGAATGATTTGAAATCTTCTTCAAAAGTATACCAACAACTCCAAGGATAGTTACTTATTTCAAACCATTGATATGCTTGATCCCGTAGAAGTTCTGGCATAGCGCTCAATATGATTTCATCAGGAATTAAATATTCATTTTTCAAAATTTTTAATCTGTTAATGAATATGGGTGCTTCTTCAGAATGTTTACCATTAAAAAATATTCCCCATCTTCTAACTTGATTCAACATATCTCTTCTCTTTTCTAAAGAAACATCATGTTGAACAGCATTATGAGATTGATCTGGAACAAGGGGACGGTCCATTTTTTGTTTGTAAACATCTAAATATCTTTGTCGTAATTCTTCTATAGTTCCTTGGCTATTCAAATTCCATTTATTTAAATACTCAACCAACATTCTTCTATTTAATTTCAAAATCCATGTCAAATGAGGATCTTCCACTTCTATCATCTGAATATTTTCTGGAACTGACATTTCTTCTGCTTCAACTGGGTTAGAACGACGATTTCTATTACGGTTTGGCATTATTATTTCTAAATAATATACCTTTCTTATAAAATCTTATAAATCTTCAGTATTTTATCTTCTTTGTAAATCTTCACAATGGGATATCTGAAGGTCCCTGCTCGGGCGCCAATTGTGACGTAGATTATTTTAAACGTGGTTAAGATAACCTGTCACAATACCTGGGTAGTTCTCAGTGGAGAATTAGTGGTTCTCAGATAAACAATTCTCAATTTTTAAGGTTTTGTTTTATTGGTAATAAATACTAAATTAATAAAAATATTTAATTGTAAATAAGTTGCTCCGCTTCTGCCTTCTACTGTCTTCTATTTCTATCTTCTTTTATATATTTTGGTCCTTTATAAAAGTTCTCCGACCCTGTTCATACTTGTCTTCTTTTTGTCAAACCAGCCTTGTCAAAATTTCTTAACCCCTTTTGATGACTTGTGACAATTACAACCAATAATTTTTATTTAAATAGGAATACATCCGAAATACTGTAATTAAAATAAAATAATATAGATGAATAAAATATCTCTACTATTATGAAGAATTAAACTCGTGTCAGGTCACCGCGTATAACCTTCTATAGTTGAGATAAACAATAAGACTCCGCTGTTTTATGATAATAATATAACAGCAAGAAATTAGTAAAATATATTTCTGCTATGAAGGAGAAATACAAGTGTGTCTAATATCGCACTAACATGTAATTTCTCTATAGCTGAAATAAAAGTAGGGTTCTGCTGTTATGGGGTTCAAAACCAACAGCAAAAACTAAATAAATTAATCTCTACTATTATGGAGAATCACACTCGTGTCAGGTCACCGCGTGTGCTCTCTATAGCCGAGATAAAATAGGGCTCCGCTATTTTGGGGTACAAGCCCAATAGCAAGAAATGAATAAAATGTATTTCTACTATGAAGGAGAATTATTACAAGTGTGTCTAATATCGCACTAACATGTAAATTCTCTATAGCCGAAATAAAAATGGGGCTCCGCTGTTATGGGGTTCAAAACCAACAGCAAGAACTAAATAAATTAAATCTCTACTATTAAGGAGAATCACACTCGTGTCAGGTCACCGCGTGTGCTCTCTATAGCAGAGATAAAATAGGGCTCCGCTATTTTGGGGTACAAGCCCAATAGCAAGAAATAAATAAAATGTATTTCTACTATGAAGGAGAATTATTACAAGTGTGTCTAATGATGCACTAACATGTAAATTCTCTATAGCCGAAATAAAAGTGGGGCTCCGCTGTTATGGGGTTCAAATCCAACAGCAGGAACTAAATAAATTAAACCTCTACTATTAAGGAGAATCACACTCGTGTCAGGTCACCGCGTGTGCTCTCTATAGCCGAGATAAAATAGGGCTCCGCTATTTTGGGGTACAAGCCCAATAGCAAGAAATAAATAAAATGTATTTCTACTATGAAGGAGAATTATTACAAGTGTGTCTAATATCGCACTAACATGTAAATTCTCTATAGCCGAAATAAAAGTGGGGCTCCGCTGTTATGGGGTTCAAATCCAACAGCAGGAACTAAATAAAATAAATCTCTACTATTATGGAGAATCACACTCGTGTCAGGTCACCGCGTGTGTTCTCTATAGCCGAGATAAAATAGGGCTCCGCTGTTTTGGGGTATAAACCCAACAGCAAGAAATAACGAATTTTTACTACTCGTTAACCCTAAAATAACCTAAAGAATCTCACCTTATAGGTATTCGTTCTTACTTCTCTCGAAGCTAGGATTCGAATGAATTCTCCAGCCAAATGCACCGCCTTTTATATGGAACCGTTACTACGTAAATTGTTTGTTATACAGGAGATCCAGAAAAATATGTAAATTACGAGGATTTGTCAATAATGATGTTTTGTCAAAAGGTTAATAATTTGGGTTATATAAATTTATTAATAGTGACATTACGTCAGAAAGGTTAAGAAAACAGGTTATATTTAATTTACGAGGGAAATAAGAATTAAGTAATAATAATAACGACACTTTAAACATATAAAATGCAACGAACCAAATAGGAAAATTGAAAGTATCGTTACAGTTGTCAGCTTCCCACGTTCTTTCTTCTATTTCAATCACATGTTTAACGCACTTACTCCATATGTCACAATCCTCTGTCTTTTTTTATAACAAAAATTAATTTCCTTTTTCCATATAGTTTCTTCTTACCCATGGGAGGAATGAAATCATCCTTTTTTATTTCAGGCATTATTTTGTTCAAGGTAAGTATTTATTCTTTTAAGTAAAACAAGTGTATGATTCTTCTGCTGGTAGTATGTTCATCCTTATTTATTACAGTTTATTTTCTTCCTGTAATTCTCTTTGGTGATCTGATGGGGCTGCGTTTATCCTCGTGCACAAGTCGCTATATTGTTGACGTTGACTGTCCAACTCCAGTATTCGAACACAATTCAACTATTTTTGCAACTTCGAATGTTGTTTGGTGGCGGAGAGCGTTGAAGACATTGAGAATTTTTTAGAAAGAGCAGTTTTACTACTCCGTTTCTCAGCAATAAATTCAGAAACACTAGCCATTTTCAAGAACGAATTTTTCCAACAAGTGCCGTAAAGTAACTAAACAGGACAGGTAAAATACCTGTACCTGTACCTACCAGATCTCGGGACCCTGACAATATGCATAGGTACAATAATAATAATAATAGCATCGTTCGTATAGCGGTCAGAAACCATCAACAAATTAAGGACGCATGCGCACGTGTTTAATAGCTTTCGCACAAGATAATTCTCAAACCACTGTCAGAAAATCCTGCGTTCGCAGAAACTAAAGTGTTGGTTCTGGATCCGTTCCTAACGTGTTAGCAAAGCAATATTGTGAAGAAATTAATACAAAATGGACTTGGCGCGCGTTAAAAAGAGATTGATCAAGACTGGACGTTGCCAACTTCAGTTCAAGCGCGATTCACTCCCATTCCACTCTGGCTGCATTCCCCCTCCATGAATACAACATCTCCTATAAGGAGTGGTTGATGAATAGCATCGGATACGTTCCGATAGCAAAGCACTCACCGGGATGTTCCATGTGTTCTATCTTGGCTGAATTTTTCAGGTAAGCGTAGATACGGTGAAATTCTGCTGGTATTTTAAAATGATTTATTCGCCAGTAAGTAATTGGATGTTTTAAATTTCGACGACAAAATCTCGACCAACCTCTCCCAACACACAAAACTATTTTAAATAAGGGAGACTGGCCTAAAACGGCATATCTGGCTAAAACGGCATATCTGGCTAAAACGGCATATCTGGCTAAAACGGCATACAAGCAATTTTAAGTCTACCGCTTACATTAAAAACCGGCAACATGGTCCAAACATTGTAAAACACTGTTTACGAATACCCACAAAATTGTCAACGCCGCAGATTAGTCAGTTATATGATAAATTTAATATGTATGGTCCGACACCGCCAAAAGTTATTGTAAATCAGCAGGTAAATTGCAAATATTTTTTATGTAGTGTTTTTTTTATTAAATTTGATAGGTAAACTCTAAAATACCAACACATGTGACACTTTTTTGATGTGTAGAACAATTATAAACATTAACTACAAGGCAAAAATATTAAGGTTATTTAAGAATCTCTTGTGGTGTAAAATGGCATTCACACGTCTTGGGTAAAACGGCATTAGGCCAACAATATCCATTATAGATAGACATTGCTCGTAGTTTTTTTTTTATTATTTTAATCACAAAGTATTTTAGGAGTGCGTATAAAAAGCAACATAAATTACAAATGTTTGCAATAAAGTTGCTTCTTCGATGACGCTACGTGTTAAATGCGTCAATTATTTTGTGTAACTTTTCCATTTTGCCCTTATCATATTTAAAATTACTTACTTCTTGTTAAGGGCGCTTCTTTAAGTTAGTTTCTGATAAATTATTTAGTTAAACATGTTCTCCTTACCATGTCAGTACAGTTTCTTTTTTTATATAAGATTATTTGAATTTATATATGTTTTATTATTGGTATTCCATTTTACCCACAGTAGTAACGGTAAAATGGTTTATGCAAACTTTTACTTTTTTGGCTGCTATTAAAAAATTATTGTTTAATTTGTCATTTTACTGCCTCTGTTGCAAAATAATATAATCCCTAATTCTAAAACTCGTTTCACCGTTGGTTAGAAGTTATCTAAAAAGTATATATAACGTCTACAAAAAGTAGTATGCCGTTTTAGGACAGTCTTCCCTATTCTTGATAGATTTAAGATGTCGGGGTTCATACCAGCATTTTATTTTTCACCATAAGCTAATAAAAACTAACCGTTTAAAATAATTGTGGCATTTTTCAATGCAATATTAAATTAGTTAACGACATAAAATGAAAAATACCTAGGTACGTAAAATAATTCAAAAATGCGCGGTACAACGTATAACCACGGAAGTTCAAATATTACTGAACTACTGAAATCAATACCTCCTGCATCTCTCTGTAGCAGAAAATAAATGATCTAATCTCTGGCATCGCCATTCGTTGTTCACGCCGCATGCCGGCAACACTGGTGATCTCTTGTCTTTATTGCAGGCAATGCGGGCATCTGAATGTATTATTTACTCTCTCATACTCTCATAAAATGCCACTGTCACTTGGAGTTTGTCATTGGCGTATTCGTTCTATTAATAAAATAAGAATACCCACCTATATGTATTTCGTCATTTTTTATTGCGCGAATAATATATTTTCCTACGACCACCTATGAAAATGGCAATAACAGCACGGTTAACTTGGCTAGAAAGTGCTAAATATCACACGCGTGTTGAAAAAAAATATTTCAACACGAACGTGGAAATACAAAGCACACTATATTTAATTTAAACAGGTGTCAATTTGATAACAAAACTATTTATTAAAAATAACAAACTTACGGGACACGTGGAGTGAATTGGGGTGCTGGGTGGGGTAAAGTACACTAGGGCATTACTGCAAATTTAAAAAAATCCTTTTTTTTTGTTATTTGTGGGAACCTAAGAGTATTAATTTATGATAAAAATAATGTTATCAAAAAGGGAAAATAATAATATGTCAGGCAACAGGCAACTCACCAACTGTCATGTTTACATGTCAACTGAGTTGAACCACAGAAAAAAAAGGGGCAGCTATAGAGCAGAAATAGAATACCCTAGGAAATACCGATTTTTAATTTTGCCATTATCTCAGATAAAAATATCCATACAATGTTTAAGGATATGGGACAAGTGAATGTGCTTTATGTAAGTAAATTTATTTTAGCTATATTTAAAACAAATCGAAAAAGTTTTAACTTTTATCATTAACAAGCTATCGATTTTTAACTCCATCTCTATCTTTCTATAATGTTGAGCAAATGTTGAGGTTATGTTGTGGTTTTGTGTTATGTTGTTTTCGTATGTACCTATATTATTGTTTTATTAAAAAAATGCAAGCAACTAAAAGATCAGAAACGAAATTTATTCACTGTTCATAGATAGTAGGTATCATGTGCGTAAGCAAATAGGAGAAAAAGTTATTCTTTTTATTTAAATGTAGGTAAGTTAAAATGTGTAAGTGGGCATTGTTTTTTTTTTAATTTGATTAACACAATGGTGATACCTACAAACTATTAAAAACAAATCAAACTCTTTTTGCTTATATTGTATGGTCGTAGGAAAAATTGTGTACATTACTCGTGTGAAAGTGATTTTATCATACTCGGAGAATTTCCGCACTCGGCTGACGCCTCGTGCTAAATACCTCCTCGTTTGATGGGTACCACTTTCAACACTTGTTATGTAATATACTATTTTAATGAATTTATAACTTTGTTGTAAAGTGAATGTGTATAATGTTTAAGTTTATTGAGTTTTGAGTTTTATCTATTGGAATTAAAGTTGCAAGTTGCCCTTTTATCTTTTGTAGCCCTAAAGAAGGTATAACCCAAACTACCGAACCGTTGCAGTGGCGGCTCGTGCTCTATTTATGTGGGTAGGCGACAGGAATGACAGGCGGAAAGCCCGCCGGACCACGCCCAAATTTGGTCAATAATTTAATGTTTTTAAACTATTACTTTATCACTTATAAAAAAAAATAACCACAAAAATAATTAATATAATTTTTTTGAACCATTTATTATTATTATTAAAACAATGAATAATTTTAAAAAACCGAGTTCCGAGTGCGCACCCCGTACCAAGAACTTTGGAAACTGCGGGTATAGTGTTTTCCGTCTTTTTTGTCTTTTTTAAGAGTACTTATCTGAGGGGTAGGCCTCTCGCAGCAAATCATTTCTCGTTTTTCTTGTTTGTTACGTCTTAAAAAAGACGTTTCCACAAGGGACATCACAATATCATGCCACGGATTCATGTACACGTCGAGAAAAATAGCGACACGCGACACTAACACTAATCAAAATGAATTCACGTTTAAAATATAAAAACTATTTAATAAAATCGATGAACTGAAAGCTCTGGGAACAGTGGGAACCACCGACACCTGATCTGATCTACGCTACGACCCCATGCAATGAACGTGGTAATATGCGCAATACAAACACCGGCGAACTTATGGTCGCCTCAGAAAGCAATAAACAAATGTGTATGAAGAAGTGAGATAAAGATATAGCGCAAGTCGGAATGACGTCTTGACTATGGAGGGCTTTAGGTTAGGAGTCCGATCGCAATACATTGGTTTCGGGCAAAGTTTTGGATCGGTAAAGCAGCTGTAAAAATGGCCGTTAGGGGCGCATGTGTTCCTTTAAATCTGTAAAATGCATGGGTTCTTATGGGATAATCAACTGTTTTATTGAATTTAGTTAACTAAAACCCTCTACAGGCTGAGATATGTATATATTATATCTAATAAAGCTTATTTTATTAATTATTGGATAAAAATACCGCTGACGTCTATCAAAACCTGTAAAAAGTCAAACACTTGACGATCACTGCGCCGCGACCGGGAAACAGCGAACTAACTACTAAACAGGGACGTAAATTTAAAGAACAGCTATTTTCGATCGGACTCCTTCCTAAAGCCCTCCATAGTCTTGACTCTTGGGTTTTTAAATGCATGGGTACAACGATTTCGAGGCGAATATTATTTCGCTGTAGTGTGTCATTGCACTTACTACGTTATACGCAAAAATAACGTTTTCGTTATAGTTAAATTCACATAAAGTTTTAATGCCAAATGTCAAGACTTGTCATTGTCTAGTTACTTTAGATTTCACCAACTTACTAAATTTCTTATACAGCTGAGATTGGTCAGTGTTTTTTATTTTTCTTTTCTGGAATTGTTCGGCCAACTCTTTTTATTTCTATCTCTTTTTAATCGTATGAAATAATACAAGATAGACATACTTTGTGTGCAGTACAATTATACTAATTAAATTTAGCCATTAGAAATTTATATTTTATGAGTTGCTGCAGTATTTGACAAGTATGACAGAACTGAAATGTCACGGCGTTAAAAGTTTATGTGAATTCAACTATAATAAACACAAAAACTATATGCATCCGTAATACTGATTTGGCCTTGGCTAATGTGAATGTTTATTTTTATTTCGTAAAGAAGATAATATTTATGGAAAAATTAGGGTTAATATAATTTATTTTTTTATTAATGAGTTTTTATCAAAAACCTAGTGAGGCGGCGCCTCACTTGCCTCATCTGACGAGCCACCACTGAACCGTTGGGAAAAATTAAATTACAGTAATAATAAAAAGTTAGTCCAATAAGCTCAAGAATTTTTTTTTTAGGCAAATATAAATAGATGTATCTAATCTCGATCTAATTTGCATGAGAGAATATAAATGGTGTATTAAACGTGTAGACATTTTTGTAATTTAGTGCGAGACTGAGCCTCATGAATATTTAACCCACTTCAACTTTCAGCACAATCTTATATACGCTTATACGCTATTTGTTTATAAATTTTTTATAAGGTTAACCGACAAGATAAAACTGAAAATTAACTTCGAGAAATTAATTATGAATGCTTTTACAAAGTTTTGTAATAACATGCTGCAGATATAACCACCTGCAGCAGCCATGAAAGGTTTATTGAATATAGAGCAACATTTTAAAACTTATTTCGTTAGAAATTTAAAAAAATTACACGATAGCTTATCGTTATCGTCTTAATGGGGGAGTTATATTATTTATACTTCGTAAATCCTGTTTCTTACAGTTTACTTTATATTATCCGTTTAAATGTGAGAGATTTACCAATATGCCATTCAAATTTTTCTCATGATTCCTAAATCAGCTTATACAGTGTGAGCGTGTAACTTGAAATAAATTCAGTAAATCCAGTACAATTTATTTTTAGAAAAATGCTTGGGCCCGAGTATGAACATTTTAAGTTGTAGTCTTTTCTATAAGAAAAATATGGATACAAAGTGTCCCGAATTAGAGATATAACGATATTGATATTTTTTTTAAAGGGCAACCCTAGTTTTTTATTGATTATTTTTTTAAAGTCCAAATTAAATTATACATAAGTACCAAATTTCAGGTTTTTATCTCTTTTCATTTACAAGGTATGTTGAGGAGTTAAAAGCACGAATGTAAGACATGAGTGTAGGTTAATTTCTCCCGAAGTAATTTGAAATGTTCAAAGCGAGTTTTATTTGCGTTCAGGATTATGCCAAATAGTGGATGCCTTTTGAGCGATTGATGAAAAAGTATTAAAGAAGTATACAGTGTCACCAGTAAAGTCCGCATCATATGGGATTTTTTTTTATTAATAGCTTTACTCGAAATTTGACTTTGGCATCAAATTCTGCTTTAATCGAGATGAAAATTAAGAGAGAGAGAAAAAAAGTTATTGGAAAAAGTTTTTTAAAATGCAGTTTCTAGCCCACATGCAAAATTTAATTTTGATTTTTTACGCATATTTTGTAAATATATTAGTATAGTATTTTATGAAGTTACCTTACACAGGGTAAAAACAAATAAACTTTGCATCACATGCGACCAAATTTTAACAGCCAAATTTTGATTTTGTAGAAAAACACACATTTAATAAGGCGCTACTTTAAAGAAAATGTATCTGAAATAAAGCATTGTCAAAACTAAGAAGTTTTTTGTAGGTTGCGTTAAGTCTTATTTTGCAAAAGTGGTGCAATTTACAAAATATGGGTAAAAAATCAAAGTTATTTTATGCAGCTGAAGTTTTGCATGTGGGCTAGAAACTGCATTTAAAATTCTTTCTTTTGCTAATAACTTTTTTCGATATTTCAGAAATAACCCCACTTTGGAATTATTTTTTGGAAAAAATTAAAATTTGACAGATAATGCAAATCACGCGACTACTATTTTTTTGCTTAATTTTCATCTCGATCGAAGCAGAACTTGATGCCAAAGTCAAATTTCAAATAAAGCTATTAATAAAAAGAAATCCCGTATGATGGGGACTTTACCGGTGACACTGTAGAAGGTTTTTTTTTATTTTTCAATTAAATTAATTTTTGCTTGTTTAAGTTCTTATAAAAGAATAAAAAATTAAAATTTGGTATATGCATTGACCATTGAATAGCAAAAGATATAGGCAATCGTTCTTGAAATCCCGTCATGAGTAAATGACGTACGACATGTGCCCGCTGGTCGGGAGAAGAGTCATCCAGAGTAACATAGGTAGGTTGAAAACCTTTTATTTTAAATACTGAAAATTAAACCAACCCTTATTTTATGTTCTTTGTTTAATAGATTTTATATTTATAATTTGCATTTTTTAAATTTACGTTCCCTCTAAAGTCGATCCCAGAGACTTCTGCCCATACGAAGTCTCAGTCGCAACAAACACCGTTGTGACAATATTTTTATTTATGTTACAACAGTTAATAACTTGGCGTGAACGCCCCCAAGTTAATTTTAGTGTTTGAAAACCGACACCAAGGCCCGTAAGCAATCCACGCTGTACCTGGTGTACCTACAACTTAAAAAGCACGTTGGCTGTATCTTGGAAACCGTTTACCGCTATTGATGTAAATTCCCTATCGAAACAAACCCGCCTATTTTATAAGGTACCCATATTACTTTTTAAAAGAAATTTCTTTAGTAATTTCTTATATTATTTTAATAAAAATGTCATTTGTTTCTTAGGTTTATTCATAAAAATAATACCAAAAATATAGATTCATCATTACTAAAAAAAATATGTATTTCATTACAGATCGTTAATAAGGGTCATAGTATCTTCACACTTATTATACCATTTATTGAAACCACTCTCTACTTTAGATATTTATGGAAATATTAAAATACCTCAAGTCCGTAACAATATGTTTTCCAATATAAAATTTAAATCCCCATTTCATTACTTTAGGGGCAGGCGCCAACAAAATATGAAATAAGTGTTTGTGTAAGTAATTGTGCTTTGAACATTTTTGCTAAGTTTCAAGCCATTCGGACTAAAAAGATATGTTTTTTTTTTTCAAACGTTATTTTTTAGAGTATTTATGCTGACTTTCAAGAAATTCGGATTAAAATGTTTTCCAAGGTAAACTTTTATACCTCTTTTTCGACCCACTACGTGCAGAATTTTCGTAAATTGTTTCAAGCGAAGAATGTGTCAGCCAGTCAGTCACTTTCCAGATTTATATAATATAGGGTTGTTAAAAAAAACGAAATTTTGATTTTATATAATAACTTTTAATATTGAAAATACTACTGAGATCGTTTTTATGCAAACTTTGCATTGGTGTCGCGGTGTCGATCTGTCGCGACCCAACACCGCAATATCTCGAGCGGTCTTGTAACATAATACTCTGATAATACTTGGTAAATATAAATATGAATAACAGCGTAAAGTCGGCAAGTAAATAATGTTTAGTTTTAGTTTGTGTTTTAAAGAATGCCATAATAATTTTGTTAAAGTGTTTTATTGAGATAAGTTATATAATTATGTATATTTGTGTTTTGAAGACTGCCATAATAATTTTGTTAAATAAGGTAAGTTCACGTTATTTAAATCGGAATATTATATCGACAAAAAAAGAGTGGAGGCAAAAAGTGGGAGCACAATAATTGCATATACAGGGTCCGCCCAAATTTGGTTAACACGTTCGCGAACAGTTGCTTCATCAGATATGTTCGTAAAATCACACCGACAAAATATATTCTCCTGTGCATAAGAATAGTTTTTAGTTGGGACAATTCACAAAATGTTTTGATATCTGCTGGGACAGCGTGAGTAAACGCATATTACTTTATACATAAAAATGCGCGGCGTTTAGCGCTTTGCGTTTATGGAGGGTATAAACTTCTGCGGCATATTCCGCTTTGTCCCAGCACAAGGAGCGGCATATGCCGCTTTGTCCGCGAACGTTTTAACAAATGGGATAATTTTTTTATTATTTATTTCTCAGAAAATGTTATTGTACATAAAAGTTTTGCATCTTGAGTAAATCATTTTGACGTATTCAAATCTTTTGTGGCATATACAGGGTGAATATAAAATAGAAAAATATGACGTCAGTGACTCAAATTTTTTTAAAAATTTAAAAACTGAAACAGCCGTATTAAAGAACTAATAAATTCAAGATAAAAAGTTAAATAAAGTTTTTTTCAAGTGCTAATAGTTTTCAAGAAAAGTCAAGTTAAAAATCAAATTTTTGCCCTTATTGAATTTTTACACTTTTCATATTAACTTTCCACATTAACTGTTAATATGGCTGTTTCAGTTTTTAAATTTTTAAAATTTTTTGAGTCACTGACGTCATATTTTTCTATTTTATATTCACCCTGTATATGCCACAGAAGATTTGAATACGTCAAAATGATTTACTCAAGATGCAAAACTTTTATGTAGAATAAAATTTTCTGAGAAATTAATAATAAAAAATTATCACATTTGTTAACCAAATTTGGGCGGACCCTGTAGAATTAAAGAACATTTTTTAAACTTTTACAAAATACAAATTAGAATGTGGGCTTTAATTACATCACATAGGACATTAAAATTTTAAAGCTGTGTCAGGTATTTTCAATACATAGGATGCTTTCGTAAGGTGCAAGATCTGTTAACTTTTTTATTTATAAACCGATTTTATTGATTTTTATCTTGTTTCAGAGATAATGGATCCTGCATAGGAAACCAAACTAAAGGAAGACGAAGTTTAAGAAAGCTGAAAGCCAGAACCTATGTTGTATTAGTAAGCCATCATTTTAGATACCTACAACTAAACGCATAATTGCACCCTTCGCAGTTAGGTATGCTTCAGTGAACCTAGGTAGGACAAGTAGAGCTGTAGTCACTTTGCTTAATAAGTACCTATCTGTAGACGACTGGAAATACATATCAGATGAAACGTTGTCTCCTACCTTAAAATATACACAGGGAAACTAATGTTTATATACGCATCTGGCAATGCTAACAAATTATGACATGGCATCGCATAAAAATACCTTCACAGCCATAACAATGCAGCAAAATACTAAATAATAATGCATTAACCTGTCAGAAGTGATATCCGTGTCATTCTTAACTGTTTACATTAATCTTAATCAGATAACGTTTTGTCGCCTCGTTTGTTACACATTTCGTATCGTTTCCGAAATGTGTTTGTGGCAAGAAACTTTGACCGCAATAAAAAGTGCCTGTAGGATCATTCGTCATATAAAGTTTTATGGCACGAAATGGGCTGATTATTGGAAAGGAAAATAGATATATGCAGTGGCGTAGAGCCCTGGTGCCATAGCGCTACACGAAAAAAATACATAATTAATATTTTTCACACGCTTGTGTTTTACAGAAAAAATATTTCTATTATGAAATTATTTGGAAACGATTTTTGTATTAAAATAAATACTTTTTGTCTTTATTACTTAGGATAAAATGTATTTATCGCTTAAGGTTGAATTCTCAACGTTGTTCAATTTATTGCCAACCTATAACCTAATTCGCTTTATTTTTTCAAGTTTATTATTTTTAAACTAACATTTAAATAAAATCAGTATCGTCGGCACATTACTTAGGTAATATCTGATATATTACAAAAATATCAATTTATTTCATTGTTAATTTTGGGAGAATTGTATAGTGGAAAAACAATGAGTGACAATGACATAATAATGTTAAAAAAAAATCTTACCCGATATTTTTCGCTATACAATTATCCAAAAATAAGTTATGAAATTCCTTGATATTTATTAAATAATATGTCAATTATTACCTATAGAATATCAAGTCGATACTGATTTTCTTTAAATTTTGTATAAAAGCTAGAAACATAAATAAATCTACGCGAAATAGGTTATAGGTTGGCAAGCATATTGATACTCCCACCTTAAAGGCAAAATTTAAGTAGGTACTTTTACAACATTAAAGAGAAGCTTGATAATGCAAAAAATTTAATATAAGTCGAATAATCTTGAAAATTATAACTTTTTCGTATATAGAAAAAAATTATAGATACCGTAAAATGGGGTGAATAGGATCAATTTTCCACTTTGAAAGCTTGTAACTTGAAAACTATCTGCCTGAATAAATGTCTAATAGCTTAAAACATGAGTTAAAGTTGGTACTTTACATGGTCGTATACGTTTTTTATACAGGGTGTACCCTGTTGTATAAATATATTTTTTTGTGCACTGATCCTATTCACCCCGCAGGCAGTGTCAATGGGATAACTGATTGATTTATTAACTGGATCGCATTTAAACAACCGCGGGGTGTATAGTATAGAATCAAAAAACCTAGTCAGAAAAGAACCAAATATTTTAAAGAACTGAACATTTATTTCAGAGCAGGTATAAACGTAATATAAATCCTATATAATTATAATATACTCGTATAATAATAAAGGAACAAAACTTCTTTCTATTAGATAATGTATTCAGCCTGCGATGTCGTCAAGTTATTTTAAGTTTAATGTCAAAAATTACTTTTTATAACTGTTACTTAAAATCTGTACATTGAAAAGACCTACACTTTAAAATTACAATTATTACAGATTTTTGAAGTTTGAAGGTAACTTTCAATCCTATTCACCCCGCTGATCCTATTCACCTCATTTTACGGTATAGCGCCTAGTATCCGAAAATCTACTTATATATAGTCCTATTACAAAAATCAAACTTTGTGACCCCCTACTTTTTGAGCGCACCTAGTTTATTTCAAAATATTTGGAAATTGTGCAACATATCCATACCCACTATAGCACAAAAGTTTATTAAAAAAAATTACCTTGTCGGACTTCCATTGTCTATATTTTGTTACTTAACACAACGTTTTGGTTTGTTAGTATCTCTATCTACTTGGTTTACTTAATATATGGGTCTTTTGATTCATGAAAGCTGCTTCTTTGAATTTTCGTTTTCTCCAGTGATGTTCCGTGTCCAAAACCTTGGCTTCTGACCACTGTATATTATGTTGGTTAGTTCATACATGCTCCGCAATACCTGATCTCGAAGATTCATCTCTTTGAGTATGTGTTAGATGTTCTTTAACTCGTACGGGAAGAGGTCTTTTTGCTTCTCCACTGTAGGACTCGCCACACTCGCAAGGGATTTGATAGATACAATTTTTTGTGTTTTCATTACGGGGGGGTTTTACTTTTGTCAAGTCAAGTCAAATACAGCTTTATTATCACAAGAACATACTCTCCTTGACAAAGCATGGTTTAAAATTTAACGTAAAATTATAATTAAAAAGTCTTAAATTAATTTGGTACAAACATTTTAAAAATCAGAACACAACTACAGGTAAAATTCCTTTATATAGCAGCTGGAAGCTGACCATTTAGTTTCAACCAGCGCCACAGAACACACACACACACACACACACACACCCTCACACACACACACACACACACACACAATAGTCGACGTAACCAGTTAATAACACCGTGCAAATACAACAGAACATATACCTACTTTAAGTGAATGATACCTCAAAATATAATATCGAATAGAATGCTTTCTCAATTAATAACTTGTTTAGCTCTCTCCGCAACTTTTTGTCGGTAATAATATTCCGTAAACGAAGGGGAGATGATTAAATAATTCCTTACTGTTATATAAGAGAGGGTTTTTTTGGTTAAAGTAGAAGAAGGAATGGGTAGAGCTATGATATGCTTGCTTCTTGTGGCAGTTGCTTTGACTTTGAATTTCAAATTTAAACTTTCTGTGTGTAAGAAAGCTTCTAAGCGTATTTCCGGATTTAAAGGCTGTTTTGATATTATAGTTTTTGGTTAATCTTATCTTTTCAGAAATCCCCTTAACATAAGGTATTGTAGGAAATAATTGCTCCTCTTTCGTGTCTGTATTAGTTTTTACTTCGCAAAGTTTTGAGATGGTATTAGTCACAAAGGTTTCAAGGTAACCATTCTGTTTTAAATCGTTTTAATATTTGACATTTTAATATTAAGGTCTTCCGAACTGTTGCTAACGTTAGATGCTCTGTGATAAAGAGTTTGAATTATGCCCTGTTTTATGGAGTTTGAATCAAAAAAGATTTAAAACAGAATGGTTACCCTGAAACCTTTGTAACTAATACCATCTCAAAACTTAAAAATCGCGAAGTAAAAACTACTGGAGTTTGAATGATTCAATCTGTGATTAAGGCATTACCCCGTGTGAGTGGGTTTCCTGTACACTGAAGTTTTTATGCTTTCGGCACTTTATTTGACGAGAACATCAAGAAAAGGTAGAGTCAAATGTTTTTCTGTTCCCATGGTAAATTTAATGGATTGTCTTATACTATTATTATGTTCCAAAAACCCTATCAGCTTTTCGTTGCTGTCTGTCCAGATAATAAAGGTATCATCAACATATCTAAGTCAACGTTTAGGTTTATTATTTGCAGTGTTAATAGCGTGTGGCTCAAACCATTCCATGTACAGGTTAGCCACCAGAATAAAGACAATGTAAGTCCGACAAGGTAATTTTTTTGATATTACTTCATTGTGTTCTTCAAAAAAACACAAAAGTTTATTATTATTGACAAATATTATCTTTAAGGCATAAAAATACTACGCGCGAGCACTAAAAGTGTTTTTATAAAAATTAGCGTTAGCAAAATTACAAGAAGAACCAAAGGGTGCAATTCAGGAACATGCAAACAAATCTTTGCGTATCAACTTAATAATGTAAGAACTGGATTTTATTACCGTTTAGGAAAATGCTTGGCAATAAAGAAGGGCTGTTTGAGTATCTGATTAAAAAACATCCATTTAAATTAGTTGTTGTCTTAATGGGTATTTTTCTAAAAGGATTGTTTTTCCATTTGTCTCCAAATGTTGAAATAAATAAAGTTCTCATTATTTCCTTTAAAGTAAGTACTTGCATGCGTTTATTAAATTACTACAATCATTATTTTTTTCTTGAATAGATACTCTAAAACAAGTAGAAACTAATAAAAAATAAAATGTCTAGTAACATTTGACATTATTATAATTATTGCTGGTGTGCTAGTACATTGAGGTACATACATAGGGCCTTATTTAATTTTTAAGAATTTTACAACGAATTGTTTTCTGAATATCATTTAATTGCTTTATTAGTAAATCATAAAATTTGGTGTGCAAGTCCATGCTATAAAGACCTTAAAAACAGTCTACATGGTGGTGCACCACGCGGTTTAAATCTAAAATGACCACAATAAGACTAAAACCATAATTGTTCAAGTTCATGTTAGTCCCTTTTTAAGTGTGCTCCGTGGGCTCCATGATAAAGCAAGTGTGGGAGTAGTTTCAATCTCATTGTTTGGCATTGAATAATTTCGATGTTGGCACTCTCAAAAATGAATAGTTTGATTGCTGCGTAAGAAAAAAAAAATGGCTGCCATCGCAAACACTGTTCCAATTTATCTAAGTAACCATTGGAATTACGAAAAAAAGTTTTATATAGTTGCATCAATTCTGCATAGATAAGGTTATTACCAATTTTTAGGTAGGACTAACCTTTTTCTCAAGAAGTATACTTTGAAAATTATTTCTAGGCTTTTATATTTTTTACCTATTTAATATTTATTTGAATTTATCTTTTTTTACAACAAAAATAGGTACTTTCTAGATAATTTTGTATGCAGACAATATCACTTTTAGCAGTCTAGATCGGAAAGTAAGCAAATGGGGTACAGTACTTTATCGGTTTTGTTTCCCATTTGAGAAGAGTAATAGAAGCTCATATATTAAGTAATAATAGGTATTTTTGAAATGCTTTAGCTTTCTTGCTTCCATAGCAACAAACTGTTAACCTATCCACTTCTTGATGATATTATGGTATAAGTGAAATAAATATAATCAAATATATTGTGGTTTATAAAAGTTAAAATATTTAGGTACCTACGTAACTAAGAGATTTAGTTAAAATAAAAATGTTTAAAAAATGCAGTCTTAATTAAGTATATAATATTTTTATATATAATAATTTAATAATTTTCGCCATTGTTTTCATTTTTCCTTGGCCATGTCATGAAACGGTTCCTACAGCTAGGTTCAATTTACAGAGCACTCGGACATCTGAAAAATATTTTTGTACAATTAATGGGGAAGTACTGTACCCAATTTGATTACTGTCCAGTCTAGACTGCTAAAAGTGACATTTTCTGGATAAAAAATATCTAAAAAGTGCCTATTTTTCGGTCCGTTGTGAGGAAAGATAAGTTCAAAAGTTCCTCTATGTTTATTTAATGCCAAACAAAGATATTAAGACTAAAACTTGTATCTTCAAAGATCCCACAAATGCACATTTTATAGGGGATTATGTAAAGAAGGGTTTTAAGGATTTTAACATTATTGTTTCAGAATAAAATTGAATGTACGACCGCAATGCAGAAATTCGTTTTTCCATTCTTTGAAAATCACTTTCCACATAATTTTGGTACTGGTAATAGCCATTTATTTTGAATTTTAATTAAACGTTTACTGTAAATCACCACCGACTAGTTTTTCATTCCACGTTAATTATTGCTTTAAAATAGTTTTGATTTATAAGCTCAGTATTGGCATTATTGAATAATACCCAACGACTATCCATCGCATTATCTTTATCACAACCAGTCGACAAGGCCTAAAATGCTAACGTTGATCAGGTTCCTAGCGAGTTCATAAATAAAACCGCATGAAGATATTATTAAAATATTATGTTAGAGTAATACATTCTTGCCAAAAGATTCTCCCCTTATTGGTGTTTTTAAATACAAAATGAACATAAGAAAAACAGGGAATAAATTTTAAAATATGAGGATCAATGCGAAAGGCTCTGACAGTAGAGCTACCTTAAAAGTCATAAGTAACCAAGAGTCACGACCATTCTCGCCCTCGAAAGTGTGGATGCCTTGGAGGAACCTTCAAGGAGTAAAGAGATAAACCCGGTCTGGGTTTCCGGATACCAAGGGGTTCAGGGCAAGTACATGGTAGATAAATTTGCCAGACGTGGAGCCGTACCCCATTCCTTGGACCTGAACCGGTCATAGGAATAACTAAACAACAGGTAAGATCTGCCCTGAAATATTGGGCTAAACGCCACCCAGTAGAGCAAGGGTAGATAGTTCAAGGGTGCATACAAGCTAAGGACTTCATGACCTGGCCAAGCAAGGCTAAGCTAGAGTGGATTTTAAATCAAAGACGATGTGCTCTTAATTGGGATACTGACTGGATATTACAAGCTGAGGAAGCATCTAGCCCTGATTGGCGTAAGACGCAATCTTCGTTGGACACCTAGAGAAAGAGGAGACTCCGCTATACTTTCTGGGTATCTGCAAGGCCCTGGGAAGATTCAAGCATCATGTGCTAGGATCGGCGGTTCTCCAAAAGAAAGAAAGTACCTCGGGACATTTTGGTGAGGGCCAAGGTGGTAAGAGTGATTAGGGGAAGACTTTGGGATAGGCAAAAAGGATCGCCGCTAGTCTACTTACCAGGTTTCGGAACCATGTCCATATCATCTAAAAAAAAAACTCTACAATCGCTTGGGAATCTACAAAACGTAGCAACGCTAAAGACGCTAGTATTTTTCAGGGCGAATAAATCTTTATTAAGCCTTGCGGTTAGAGTAGGCTACCAAAAATACAAAGTCCCTATCAAGGAAATGTTAGGTTATTGGAAAAATGTTTAGTGGTGCGATAACGCACATTATATTATAAAGAACACTTTTGATGTGATCTTACAGGAAAAATCGTTTGGTGAAAGATCAAGAGCCCTAGCTGGCAAATGTTGTAATTTAATCATGTCGTACGTATATCGAAAACATTTTAGACGTATTTCCTTAATTCTTACGCATTGTGCGCAGGACAACCATCTGTTTAAAACCAAATATCTTCAAAAGCAACTTCGTCTAATGCAGGTCCAATGTGATTTTGTAAAAGTTCTAAAAAATTTTCTTTTTTCCAAGTTCCAAAAAAAAAGTCTATTGATCTGACGTCCAAATACGCCTGCCTAAACATTTACCTTTTGGGAGTATTGAGTCCTTGTTGGACAAATCTGTGTACTCCAATATCTACAATTTTAAATATTTGGTTTTTTGTTTAATGTGAAGGTGCGTTCGTCGGTAAAACAAATATTGCGTAAGAAATCCGTATCGTTATTTACCCTTTTTATAATTTCTGATGATATTTTCTTCTACACATGGAGTAAAAGTTCTAAATCTGAATTATTTTCTTGTGCTCTACAATCGAGTAAAGTATTTTTCACAATAAATGGTTGACTCCGTTTAACTACCTGGGATGTTTTGCAAGAGCTCGGCCATAAAAATGCAAATAAACTGTCGTTCAGGGTCGGATGGATTATATTTATAATTATATGTAGCAGGTACTATTTTGATTTGATATGTATTATTTATTTAGAATATTTCATGTCAATAAATAATATATTATAAATAACGAATTAAATATCTAAAGTCCTACCCTGTAGTGTATTTGCTTGTTGATTGCGTATAACAATAGGATTAAACCAGTAGTTTTATTGCAGTCAATATATCGATACCATTTAGGGTGAAAAATAATTTACATGATTATTTTGCTCTAAGCAGTTGAATTTACTCTGAAAATTACAAACAATATTCACACATTTCAGTTTTGCTCTTTGCTGTCTTTGATTCTTTGTTTCTTTGTTTCTTTGTTCCTTTGTTCCTTTGTTTCTTTGTTTCTTTGTTTCTTTGTTTCTTTGTTTCTTTGTTTCTTTGTTTCTTTGTTTCTTTGTTTCTTTATTTCTTTTTTTCTTTGTTTCTTTATTTCTTTGTTTCTTTGATTCTTTGATTATTTGTTTCGTTGCGATGAAACTTTGATAAGTTGTGGTCACACCCGCGAAGTTTTTTGCATGAAAGAGTGGTATTGCAACGCATGCCTGGTACTCGCTAGTTCTAAATAAACAAAGTTTTCTAGTTTTTAAGATATTCTGAATTACTCGCCGAATATCACTCTATTGAGATACAAGTAATTTTATCTTTAATTTTCATTGTTATTTATTTTAATTTTAATTATGCTTCCATATAAAAACATTTGTAAAAAAAATGTCCCATCTTTTCAAATAGGTGGTTCAATATTGCCAATAGAGGAAATTTATTTATTTGAAAAATTGTATATACGCTCCTTGATAATAAATCAATATGAACTCTCACCTGGGACGTAAATACCTTTAAGTACCTGTATAATATAAATCCAATTTCCTACTAGTGTAAGGCATGCACGACTAGTTATATATCGTCAACGTTGAACAGAATGACATTTAATTTAGAAAATTCATTTATAACCGTCAATTCATTATTTATTGACTCGAGATACAGTTTGTTCAATTATATTCGTGAATGATGGCACTGTGGAGTGGAACATCGATTTAAACTCGTTTCGTTTTTTTGTTTGGAAAATTATTTCAATAATAAATACTCTTACATCGCGGTACGTAAAGAAAAATCTGCAAATAGATTTGCTTGGCACTTTCCTCGCCAATAACGTATATCTTAAAAGCTTTGACACCAAAGTTACGCTTAAGTTTACCTTACATAATAGGGTCGGTGTACTAAAATTAGCTCTGAAACCAGATTATAGGTATTAATTGTTTTGTTTATTTTTAGTGTCTGATTTAATAGTATTTGTAGATAATAGCCATTTATGATACAAGTGTAAAAAATGCATCTTCAAGGGACGCGCAAGAAAATCTGTAATACAATATTTTTTTATTAGAAACCAGTAAATACTAAATGTTATTAAAAAAATTAATCAAATTATACAAAGGATAATCGTAACTACGGTAAATACAGTGGGAGTTTCTTATTTAAAAAATGTTTATTATTTGTCACGACGCAAACGTGAAGCCGTTCAGGACTTTAGATTTTATTAATAAAATAAAATAAATATATATTTATATTAAATGATATTATAATAATCATATGTTTAAAAGTAAAAAGAAAAAGCAATATGAAATCTAAAGAGAGCGACGATATGACCTGTTATTTATTTTAATTATTATTTTCGCAGCAGCACGAAAAATTATTTACTTTTCGCAATAGTGTTTTGACACTAATTTAAGTGTGAAAAGTTTAACTTTTCAGTCACTAGTAATAAAAAGATTGTGGTTTACGTGTTAAAAGGGTTTTTTTATTTTGTGAGAAGGAAATGGGACGTATAATATGTATCACATAAGTATGTAATGGCCGCAGTTGTCATATGTCAAACATGTTTGCCAACCTTTAATTTAAAATTCCGTCAATCAGAAAACACCTCATTAACGTAAATAATTGTTGCATTGATGAGAAATGGATATATAAATGGCCATATATCTACATGTACACGACGAAGATACACATCCCTCATCGAACCCTTTTAGCCTAAAAGTGTCAACAGGTAAAATGTGTGCTGCACCTCAGATAGAATGCCGTTTAGATAAGCATATTTTTCTTACGCCTTTGCACCGACATATCTCCTTCCGACCCACCTATTTACTACTCTGTCATTCGACAATCTCGAAACCTCGCAGAGCCGTCGCGTCGATTCGATTACGATTTTGATTTATGAAGTTGGTTTTTAGAAATATTTTTCGATTTTCAGTGTTTTCAGACAGTAGATTATCGTTATTTTAATTATCTGTGTTAATGAAATATTTTGATAGTATAGTCTGTTCAAGGACCGCTGACCGTTACGTCATATTCTCCTTATTCGCGGTACGTCGTACACTACTTCAGTCAGTTTGACTTACCCGCGGTAAAGGTTATGATTTTTCTTAGTCTTAATCTACATAAAGACGGATGCATGTGAACAAGTAAAATAGAAGCGCGTTTTTTTTTAAATTTTTAATTATTATCTTTATACTGAAGTCAGAAATAAGTAGTTTATTTAGGGTAAAAGGTTTCATGGGATTAAACATTTTGTTTTTGAAAATCAGTATGAAATTTTTAATAAATTTATATTTACTGAAAAATAAATAAAACTCATTTATAAAATTTAAAATTGAATCATAAATTTTTTTGTCTAGTGCAACTGTCTATAAATTTTTTTTTTCAAATATTTTCGTCTTATTTATAAAATCATAAAAAAGAAAATTAAAATGATGACACAACCAAATACAGTTTTTTAATAATTAAAATAAATCATCTCCACAAGGATCATCTTCATTAGATTCGTCCAAATTAATAATAAGGGAAAGAGTATCTAAAGCATCGATAAGTCTTTCCCGTTCCCACACATCATTTATAATTTTATTAGTGTGTGTTACATAATTTTTCCACTTTTCCACATTCTCTATGGCTTCATTCCATAGACCCAAAACTACGTCACTTATTACAGGATGCATAGAACTTATTTTTGCATCATATATCACGCTTACATTCCGACCAAACAATTTCAATAGGATTAAAGTGGCAATGATATGAAGGAAGTAATTAATATTCTAGGAATTATTTGTTTTGGGGCGTAAATTACATCTCTAATCAAGTTCTTTGGTGTACAAGCCTATAGTTTTTAAAATACATCTAACTTATCCTTTTTTTACAAATTATATGTTAATTTTGATTTTGTTTTGCTTGTGTTGTCCCTCTTTATTCGGTCATGTATCATTTAAGATGCCTTTTAAGTCGTCAACTACGTTTTAAATCTCCCGAACACGAAGATAATGCATAATTTAAACAAGTGTAGTTTTTTATTGTTTTAATAGTTACGGGTAATCGTGTTTTAAAGCAAACCTTCGTCTAGTGTCGTGGCTATGTGCATGAATCATCAACATTCGAATTTTTTTTTTCAATTTTTAAAAAGGGATAAATACACTTTCAAATTTTTAAATTACCTATATAAATTATTTATATCAAAGTATGCTCTATGTACGTATTTGGCTTATATAAATTTATTGTTGGTTCTAAGTGCGGAAGTTTATGAATAATAATAAAAATTGTGAAGTCCCGCCCTGACCAACATTCAAGTCGTGTAAAAATAATGTTACTAGAAAGAACTTGTCAACGGCAGCCATTACATACTTATGTGATAAATACAAGATTTCATCAAAAAATGTAATTATTATAAGTAAACGGTGGATTATATGCACTTAACTTCTGCCTGCCAAAATATGCGCATGCGCCTTGTTTGCTTTCATAATATGCAGTTATTTGTATTTTTTTTATCAAATATGCATACTGGTATGCAATATTTCTTAATTTATTAAAGTAAAATTAGGTAAAAAACACATTGGGTTCTAGCAAATATGTTTATTTTTTAAAAAATGCAAAACAAAACAAAGAAAAATAAAAGTAAACAATTTTTTAACCTAAAATTGTATAAACCGCATTTATTATTAAATATTTTTCAAAATTTTCAACTAAAAAGGATTTAAAGAAATAGTCCATACTTTAAGTGGAGTGTATGTTTAAAGGGAAAGAAATAAGACACAAAGTCTTCCTCCACTGGTATATTAGGATAAGTTTTAATTAAGGGTAAATTCTCTACATGTTTCGACTGTATAAACAGTCATCATCAGGAGAAGAGAATAAGGAAAATGATAAATAACAGGTGCAAACAGTCCAAACGGAGCTAAAAGATGATGGAAAGGACAAATGATTAATTGGAAAAAAAGTCCACCGTACTGGTATACCTAGCAAGAGGTCATTTGTGGAGAATTGGTAAAAACCAAGATATTAAGCTAATATAGCAGTAAGCTAAGTGTCAAATTAGTGACATCGCACCATAAGTGTGAGGAGAGAAGAAAAATTATAAAATTGGTGTAGTAAATGTTGTAAAGACTTTTATAAACAGATGAGGAGTAACTGAAAAGTCACATTTTGGTGAACCAGTGACGTAAGTGTGAGGAGAGAAGAATAGTTGACATTGGAAAGTCGTCAAATTTTTTAAAAAAATTAAAAAAAAAAAAAAATTTAATTTTTAATGCGAAGGTAAAAGATCTTAGCCCAGCTTTGTCTCTGTCGTCAACATCTTCGTAAAATAGACCAGACTTCAACAGGGTGCCATAAATTATAATTGACTTAGCCACATTGCGGCGTATTCATAGAGAAATTTGACTTTATCCATAACCTACACTAACATAACGGCAACAGATGTAACGACTCAACAAAACATAATAATTTTTTTCTACAACAGAGCGCAAAGTACAAATTCGCGCATCCAAGAGAAAGCGCAAAGTTGCAGTTTTTCGAGAAACAAGCGTTTTTTTTTACTTTGTCGCTCGCCGATTAGCAATTACGCTAACCGGGGCGTTTTGATTGTGAGTAAATAGTGCCGGCCAATGTCACTTATGACACCGTCAAAGTTGCTGGTTAGTTAATTATTATTAAAAACATTTGTGCAACCCAACATTAATTCACTATATTTATAAGTTTTTAGTGAATACGAGTGCATATTTTTAAATAAGAACTGTTTAAATTTTATAATATTATCTTCTTATTATATAAAAATGAATGTTTGTCTGTCTGTATGTCCCGTATGCGTTCCTATACCATTTATCCGATTACGATGAAAATTTGATGAGTTGTTGTGTGCAGGCCGAGGAAAATTTCGACATAAAAAAAGTGGCGCAACGTATGCCGGGATGCCGGGATTTGGTGAGTTGTTATGTGCAGGCCGAGGAAGGTTTCGGCATAAAAAAAGTGGCGCAACGGATGCTGGGATGCCGGGATGTCGGGATGCCGGATATTTGTGTGATGTCTTTCCCTCAAATTTATTTTAGTAAGTAGCGTAGCAACGCGCGCGGGGTATAGCTAGTATTATATATTCTATAGGTATAGGTGATAAAGTAAATTCCATAAATTTTTCCCTAAAAATTAAGTTTAGAAACACCATACAGAAAAATGTAAAACTTTTTTTAAATATAATAGTTTAATAATATATAATATAATCTGATATGAAAAAACTGAACTATTCGGATTTTAAAAGTCATTTAAGGTGGGATTAACGACGCCATTTTCTATCGTCAATTCGATTTGCCTAACTATTGACGATTCGCATGCGCACTACAGTGCTGTGTTGATCAGAGTAGTTATTTTTATGCTTTTGGCAAAAATGTTTATGCTTTTGGCAACGAAGAACAAAGACAGATATATTCTAGAGCTGGTAGAGCAAGGCAGATGTTAGTTCGCCGGTCAGTCTTGTTTACTATTATAAAATTGGAGTAGTAAATGTTGTAAAGACTTTTATAAACAGATGAGGAGTAACTGAAAAGTCACATTTTGGTGAACCAGTGACGTAAGTGTGAGGAGAGAAGAATAGTTGACATTGGAAAGTCGTAAAATTTTAAAATAATTTTTAAAAATTGTGGAGTAGATTAATGCCCGTTTGCACCATTACATTTAAGTATGACTTAGAGCTAAGTCAGTCTTAAATTCAAATATTTGTTAATAAATATCTAAATTTAAGACTGACTTAGCTCTAAGTCATACTTAAATGTAATGGTGCAAACGGGCATAAGTCTTTTAAAAAATTTTAAAAAAGAAATTTTATTGGAAAATCCCTGAAATAAGTACCGAACTGGGCATTAAACCTTAAACGTTTTAAATTTTTTGATAAAGCCAAAAACATCAAAATATGCTCTAAAAATTATAATTTATGAAAAATAAGTATTAATTATAAGTAACGATTTGAATGAATGAGAAAATAATAAACTTAATAGTTGGGAAAATCGGAAAATAAATGTGAAGTAGAATTATTTTAAAAATTCGGTATTTTTTACCTATACTAGATTTTAAAACTATTTATCTCTAAACCAATTTGTGCATTAGCGTTATACAAATAATTATATTCACTTTAATACCATTTTAAGTCTAACAAATTTAGAAAAAAAATTAATTTTGCTCAACAATAGAAACGCGCTCTTTCTTCTCGCTTTCTTCATCGATAATAAAATAAGAAAATTACGTTTTATTCTTAAGAAAGGCAATTGGCTTTTCAAGTACAATAGTTGTCATTCCATACAAAACTTAGAAAAGAAATTAATTGATTGGTTTAGATTTAGAATGAGATAGGTCAACGGACTTTTATTTCTCTTTAATAATAATAACAATAATAATATTAATAATAATAATAATTTTAATAATAGGAATAATAATAATAAAGAAATTTATTTGTGCCAACATATAAATTATATAATAATATAAATTTAAAAAAATTATATTACAATTAAAGCACCAAAAATAAATATCGGTGATTCACATACTAATTGGCACAAAAAAGTAGGATTTTGATTAACAATTTATTAATCCCCATCCAAACAAAATATTTTTAAAAATTACTTATAAGGGCTCATTTTTTAAGGTCAATCATGTATAAAAGACCTTTAAATGGCTTGAATGCAGGGGTAATGTTCGAAACCTTGCAATTATTTTAAAAAATAATTAAATAGTATATTTTTTTGGAAGGGCTGTTTTTTATTTAAATAAATGCAAATAAACTTTAAAAAAAGAAGTTTTTTGAAACCACTAAAATTGCCACAATTTACCTTAAAATCCGTAAAAATAAACACGTCGAGTTTCGGAACTGAAGTAAAAACAACAACTTCCTACCAACTATTTGCATCCTAAAAAGTATATTTTAGTTATAAAAAGATGGTTTCTTTATAGTTTAATTTTTGTAATAATTATACAACGTTGTAGGAATTAAAAAATCATCTATTAAAAATATTTTATTTTATACATATTTTAATTGTTAAACGGTACTTTGTTACCGGAAAAAATATCGAATAGGCGCAAAAATATGTTGTCAAGAAAACGACCTCGTGTGTGTATAAATAAAATATTTTAGGGATTTCTTTTTGTGGTAACCCAAAGACGGATATTTGGTAACTTTTTAAAGAAAACGGAATGTTTATAAGAAAACGAAATAGCGAATGCGTCACTAGTGTTTATACATACACAATCACTATCACAGTAAGCCGCTAACAATACAACACACTAGCACTTCTAACAGCTTACTACTGCTTCAGATCAGCACTGCAAGAACTCTTCCTGAAATAGTGGGGTCTTCATAGCCATGAAGCATGGGCATGTGTTATCTCTTCTGAAGCATAAACACGTACCCAGCACCAAAAGCCTTACACATACACCAACACCTTCACAATCAGCTGCAAATATACAAGTTATATGACAAAACCGAAACCTAGGTGCACCGGTACCTAGGATAGAGTACGAAGTAAAGCTAGCAATATGCGTGCAGAGCGGAAATACTTAATAATAATAATAAAATAATTATAATTTTTTTGTCAACACTCCGAAAGATATTCTTAATAAAATAAATAGTCCTACAAAAAGTTCTAAATGTAAAATTGTCGAAAATAAGTTTTCACTTTTTCTTAAGCCCTTGAATAATATGGATATTCTTCGCATTATTAACTCTAAACTAAAAAACAAGTGGTCTGCAGGCAATGACGATGTTCCGGTTTGTCTGTTGAAGAAAATTGGTCCGGCGATAGTCGAGCCACTTGTTCATTTGATAAACTTAAGTTTTTTATCTGGTAGGTTTCCTAGTGATCTAAAGATAGGCAAAGTTGTCCCAATTTTTAAAAAGGGGGACCCTCAATCAATGGAGAATTATAGGCCTGTGTGTATGTCCTCCTCTTTTTCGAAGATTTTCGAGTACGCTTTTTTGGAGAGCCTTTTACCGTTCTTGTCAAAAAACGGTATTATTTCAGATAGGCAACATGGCTTTTTGTGCGGAAGATCTACAAGTTCCGCCGTTAACTCCTTTTATGAGAAAGTTGTGGAGAGGATTGATGTTGGCGAGTGTCCTGTTGGAATCTTTCTTGATCTGAGTAGGGCATTCGACTGCGTCAACCATTCAAAATTGTGTGAGAAACTTTACAAGTACGGCATCAGGGGCTCTACGTTGTCATGGATCGAGTCATTTTTAAAAAATCGTAGGCAGTATGTCAGTATCAAGCATAAAACAGGTGGCAATTGTAGTGAGTTTGATTCGGATACCCGCAGTGTGGATACTGGCATACGACAGGGCTCCATATTGGGTCCAATACTTTTTATACTGTATGTCAACGACATAGTCACTGTCGATCCTGATATTGATTTAACCATTTATGCTGACGATAATTCCATGGTTTTGTCTGAGGAATCCTTGGATGTTTTACAGACAAGATGCGAGAGTAGTTTGGTGGCTTTGCATGAATGGTTAAGTAGCATCAACCTTTATGTTAATGCCGACAAGACTCAGGCATTGCTCTTCCAGTCCCGTCAAAGACCTGCGCAAACGCCCCCAGTTTTAAAGATTGGTAAAAGTCCGATTTTATTTACCGAAAGTGTAAATTTTTTGGGTTTAAAAATGGATAGGTTTCTTTCGTGGAAACCACATTGCAGGGCTATTTGTGCCAAACTCAATTCAATATCATACCAGTTCAAAAACGAACAAACCCGGTACTTACTACGCAACAGCTTTTGACACTCTATCATGCTCAAGTGGGTAGCAGAATTTCTTATGGCGTCTGTTTCTGGGGTAGGTCACCTATGGTTTCTGATGTTCTTTTGTGTCAGAAAAAATTTTTAAGAAATATTATAAATGTTCCTTCTACGCATTCCTGTAGAACCCTTTTTAGAACTTATAATATATTAACTGTCATATCTGTGTTTATTTTTAAAATGTGTGTTTATGTATTTTTAAATAGGGCTAAGTTCAAAAAAAATTTTATGTTACATAATTTTAACACAAGACATAAGTAAGACTTTTATATAAAGCATTGTAATCTATACACTGACAGAGACTCTCCAAATGTTCTAGGACCTAAGCTATTTAATAATATGCTTCCTGAACATTTGAAGAATTCTACTAATTTACTAAGTTTTAAAAGGTGCCTAAGAAAATATTTAGTCAGTAAGTCTATTTATAGCTTGGACGAATTTTTAAATGTCTGATTTTTTAATGGTTTAATCGTTTTTATTTTTTGTGTCATTTTAAACGCAACTCAACTGACGAAACCTATACATTGTAAAATGTCTTTGGAAATATAAACATTTATTTATTTATTTATTTATTTATTACTAAACGAGTGGTCTGAAGGTTTATACGCCTATGGCGCGGAAATCGCAGGAACAAGGGGAGTTTAGTCGGTAGGCAGCTCCATCAGGTTTGAATCCAACACTACTCTGCTTCACAGGGTGTCAGTCTTAAAAACAATCTCCTTGCAAAGAAAAACGATTATACACTGAGAAAAAAGCCTTCTATTCCTTATAAGAATTCACATACTCTTTATACAACTGTTTAATACTATATGTGATAGCATCGCGCTTTCCTATTGTAAGACAACGAAAATTGCTAGACCGTTTTGTAGTGATAACATAACGGCAATTTAGCCAATAAGAATTAGGAGTTAATGCTACCATAGAATGGTTTATAGCCATTAGTGCTCTGAATACTCACAGTAATTATCAAGTTATATTGGGGGTGTAATTAGGTTTTATATACTATATTAGTTCCGACTGGCAGTTGTAATAAAACTTAAAATAAATTATAATAATATTTGCTTGCTACGGTTAATAAAGCATATACTTACATAAAAATCTGTCATGTAGTTCTTAAAAATTTAAATAGCTTCTAGTGTGCTATTGTTATTGTCGTTTAACATTGCATATGATTATCTATTATGCAACATGGTTTACTGAGATGGTAAAATTCATCCATAAATTATGAGGTCCAATACTAATGATGGGTTGCGCGAAATAAAAATCTTCGATCGCTTCATCTGACATGCAAAGTTTAAAACAACTTAAATGCAAAATAAAAATAAATTACCTAATTGAAACAGGTATTGGTACGATCAATAAAATTCATATTCAGAGAGGACAGCTGGAAGACTCCAAGCAACCATGTGACCTGTGCAACAAATACTAATACAAGTGCGCGCGGCGATTGCCGATCGCTACCCCACCAACGTCTTGATAGATTATAGGTTCTAACGGATACAATTCGTTTTTGGGGACGCTGTTTTCTTAACTGTAGAGAAAATGCTTCGCATTAACAAAATTGTTGGATTAAAAGTTGTTCATTGTTCAACAAGACTGATGTGCTGCTAATGGAACTGATTACTACCAATAAAAACACTGTTCTAGCAAATCTGGAATTGATATAACACTAAAGCGGGTTTGATACACTAGCAATTTATTTAATATGGGTTAATAAAATATGAGTTATCAATACAAACTATGTCTTAGCAAACCTGTTGTACCTACCGTGCGAGCAAAAATTATTTGCATCAAAGAGGGCTTGGATTAAAAAACGTAGGGCTTGGTTTAGATCACAATGATACGGGGACGATATTTCTAACCAAATCTAGGTTAAAATTTTGTCAAATTCTTATTAGGACATGATATGCCAAACTAATGAGTAATAAAAATAAGTAGGCAAGTACAAATTTATTTTTATTGTTTACAAAATTAACAAACTAAGATTATACAGAAAAAAAAATTAAAATAATTACATAAACTGCTGAAATTGGCCACCGCCATGCTCCAAGCATAAATTCACACGTCTCTTTATATTTTCGAAAGTATTAACCAGCAGCTCTGGAGAAATGTTACCACATTTTTGGGTAATCTTTTCTTGTAATTGTTCTAAATTTACAACTAGTGTTTTAAAAATAGTGTTCTTTGAGGAAAAACGAAGTAATCCATAACCGTTAAACAATGTGATTTAGGTGGAAATTCAATGTCTGATCGAGAAAATTGCGTAAGTAGTTAATAGTTTCGGCGGCTATATGGGCGGTTGCACCGTCCTGTTGATAATATCCAAAACGTCATCAAGTAATTGCTCCACAAATGGATTCAAAATATTGTCTCTATACCGCTGTGCTGTAACTGTGTCATGGAAAAAATAGACCAACAATTCTTCTTCGGGAAACAGCTAACCAGACACCAATTTTTTAAGCGTGTCGTCATTTCTTTCCAATAAATTTTGATACAGATGGTCTTCCTGCTCCTTTTTTGTGTTGTATAGAACCTGTTTCCCTAAACACAGCCACTGTTCTTTTCAGGAAATGATAAAAATCCCCAGCAATAAAAGCAACGTTAGGAAAATATTCGTGTAAATCGTCCACGCACAAACCCGGATTGTATTGCCACTCACCATTTACTCTAACCCCGTTTCAAAAATACGCTTCAACCATGAATGTTTTGTGCTGTTCCGTAAAGCCCATTGTGGGAATTGTTCAAGAAATTGGAAAAATTAGCGATGAATCAAACTACTTGTAACGACTGTCAAAGATTACGGAATAACTGATTGATTGTTAATTCAGGTAGTTACTGACACCCAAGAGGTATTAAGCTCTACGGCTAAGCATTACGTCCTTAGATGCAAGGCCCTCTTTGATGCAAGTAATTTTTGCTCGCCCGGTATTAGATAATTTTCCTTAGTGCAGTTATCTTTGTTTCGATAAGTTAAATAGAGAAGAACAGGAGATAGACTCGAGATATCATTCAGGTAGATGCCGAAGGGTCGACCTTCAGCCTGAATCCCTGCGACTAATCGAATTGTTTGTGACGTAGATACCTGATTTCGCAAGTTTTTATTATAAAACGTATTTTGTTCGATTATTTTTTCAGTAAATATTTCAAAATTTTAAAAACTAAAATCGTAGAAAATTTTTTTGTTCTATGCGCTAGATAAAAATCAAAATGCAGTGAATACGCCCATAATTACCTTGAATTTATCTATTATATGGAATATATCTAATAGAGCCAGGCGTTTTCCCAATTTCCGATGATAACGAAAATGGTAAAAAAAACACGGATTTATTCCCATAGAATTGAATCGATTAATCGAGATAATAGTTCTTGTCAATTTTTCACTCCGAAAAATTAGAGTAGCACACAATCAATTTTAGTAAATTAAAAATATGACGGCTGACCTTAATTTTTGCAGGAATTTAAACCGTACGATATCAAAGTTTAATGCTAAGCTCTAATTAAAAATTAATTTAACCTGGTTACTTGTATAGAGTAGAAAATTCGAAAAAAATAGGAACCGATTAAATAATTTATAGTTTAAGTATGCCATGTACACTACACAGTAATTAGCTATGTTTTGAACGCCCATTTACTTTTGTTACCAGGTTGTAGGTAGTATAGTATAGTTTATTTCTTTTATTCAGAAATATTATTGAGGATGTCTCAGAAAGTGCTAGAAGACTATTTTTTTTTATGAAATGACCAATTCATTTTTAGATTACTTAAAAGAGGGTTAAAAGTATGGTAGGCCAATGACATAACCAATGAACTTTAATATTATACAGGGTGGAAAAGAAAGCCGTGCAAAAAATTAAAAATGTATAGTAAGTCATTTTGTTAATAACGTTTTTTCGTGTTATACCGTGCGAGCAAAAATTATTTCCATCAAATAGGGCCTTGTATCTAAGGACGTAATGCTTAGCCGTAGAGCTTAATACCTGTTGGGTGTTAGTAACTACCTGAATTAACAATCAATCAGTTATTTCGTCATCTTTGACAGTCGTTACAAGTAATTTGATTCATCGCTAATTTTTCCAATTTCTTGAACAATCCACACAATGGGCTTTACGGAACAGCACAAATATTCAAGGTTGAAGCATATTTTCGAAACGGGGTTAGAGTAAATGGTGAGTGGCAATACAATCCGGGTTTGTGCATGGACGATTTTCACGAACATTTTCCTAACGTTGCTTTTATTACTGGGGATTTTGCCTGAAAAGAACCGTGGCTGTGTTTAGGGAAACAGGTTCTATACAACACAAAAAAGGAGCAGGAAGACCATCTGTAAGAACAGAAGAACTAGTTGCAAACGTTCGTGAAATAATATACGCCAACAAATGGTATAAGACGCCTGTCCCAAGAAGTGGGAAGATCTTATGGAACATGCAGGACTATTCTTAAGAAGCAGCTAAATTTATTTCCTTATAAAGTGCAAGTATTCCAAAAAATACAAGCCGCAGATTTTCAAAGACGCAGGAATAACTCTCAATGGTTTACCCAAAATTTATTGGAAAGCAGTGATTTATTAGACCTGACATTTTTTTCGGATGAAGCCTGGTTCCACCTCTCCGGTTATGTGAATTCTCAGAATACACGCATGTGGAGTAGTGAAAATCCCCATTTTTTTGTAGAGTCCACATTGCACCCTCAAAAAATTGGTGTCTGGTTAGCTGTTTCGCGAAGAAGAATTGTTAATCCTATTTTTTTTCCATGACACAGTTACAGCACAGCGGTATAGAGACAATATTTTGAATCCATATGTGGAGCAATTACTTGACGACCAACTACGTTTTGGATATTTTCAACAGGACGGTGCAACCGCCCATACAGCCGCCGAAACTATTAACTACTTACGCAATTTTTTCGACGACAGATTGATCAGTTTTCGGTCAGACATTGAATTCCCACCTAGATCACCTTGTTTAACGGTTATTGATTACTTCGTTTTTCATTATTTAAGGAACACTATTTTAAAAACACTAGTTGCAAATTTAGAACAATTACAAGAAAGGATTACCCAAGAATGTGGTAACATTTCTCCAGAGATGCTGGTCAACACTTTCAAAAATATGAAGAGACGTGTTAATTTATGCTTGGAGCATGACGGTGGCCAATTTCAGCAATTTATGTAATTATTTTTCTTTATTTCTGTATGTTCTTACTCGGTTAATTTTGTAAACAAAAAAAATAAATTTGTATTTGTCTACTTATTTTATTACTCATTAGTTTGATATAATATCATGTCATAAGATGAATTTGACAAAATTTTAACCTATATAGATTTGATTAGATATATCAATCCCTACGTTTTTTAATCCAACCCCTCTTTGATATTCGTACTATATTTTATATATAGGTACCTATATTATAAGTATTATAAGTATTATAACGTTTTTAAGATAATTTTTATTATATGCGCTAGGGCAAGAATTATCCTATTTAAAAAAAGTTTGGACATTGTTGCTGACACTTCACATTTTTTTTTACAATAATTAATGCCTTTATTTGGTTTATTTCCTAAAAAAGAAAAATAATAAATTACCCTTAGACATGTACCGGGTGTCCCTAATTACAAAGAGTATGATAAAATTAGGATAATTGAGTTATTCAAATTTAAAAATTTTGAAGTAAGATATTTAAGTTATAATATTTAATACTTTTTCATAACAACATCGTTCTTATGCGTTATTCGATCTCTCGAGACAGTTTTGGCAGTTTTTCTTATTGCAAGCCCAAGGACTGGAGTTATTCTATTGTTTTTTTTTAAACGGCTGTTTTTAACACGGAAATTGAGATGTAGACAACTAAGCCAACTAAGCATGTATTCATATCAATCATCATTTCTTTCAAGTGGGAGCAATAATTACTGTTAGCAAATTATTTTAAATAAAATACTTTTAACCGTATACCGGATGTCCCAAACCTTATAGAAATTTAGCTAAACTGGTTATTAAACCTGAAACGTTCTTGCATACGAGGATTTCGCTATTAATAATTATTTTTTCTAAATTATAGTCTTTAATACTGTTAGTAATGATCTCCGAAACTATTTATAATATACAGGGTCGTCAAAAATTAAGTAGTTACTTAACGAACATGGATCAATACAAAATCGAAATATGATTAAAATATGAATATCTATCATAAAACTAAAGTATGGCTGGTCGTAAATTGCATAACGATGTATTTACGAAAAGGTATTAACCTTTTATAGCTTAAATATCTTAGTTAACTTTTTAAACTTGAATAACTCAATTATCCTACTTTGGGACACCCGGTCTTGGGGTTATTATGTTTCTTTTTTAAGAAATAAAGCAAATGAGTTCATTAAATTTAAAAAAACTGCGTAAACTGGCATCAACGCGCTGATGTCTTCAGTTATATCCCAAACAGCTGTTTTTTTTTTTACAAAAAATAGGATAATTCTTGCTAGTGCAAGTGCCGTTTGTTTGTCACGAGATATTAACTTAGATTGTAAAACCACGTTCAAATATACCAAGAAAAAACACTCGTAACGTGTAAAACATTTTCAAGCACAATTTCTTGTTCAAGAATTTAAAAAGGTTTTTGCACGATAACTTGACACGTGGAATACTTTCACCCTTAGATTAATATAAACATGCCTAGGTATTTACATTTTTTTTATATATAAGTATAGAAAAAGGTGTCTTTTAAACTTTTTGAAGATTCCAGGGCTGCAAAAAAGATATACCAAAACATTCATCGGGATAATCTGCCTTGGTGTGGCTTTCTCTTTATTTTCATACCTTGTTTGTGTAACCTAGGCCTAGTTTGGTATGATTAAATTGATCATAATAAAATAAAGTTATATATCAAGATACATCACTACTCCATACTTACTGAAAATACGAAATACCAGGTATTTTACCCCAATTTGTGCATAAGAAAATCCTATAACAACATATATTCCAATCCGAGTCACTAAGGGTATGGTCCGAATATCACCACCAGTAACCACGGTTAACCTCGACAAATGACAAATCAACCATAAAAATCCGGTTATATTCGGGACGAAAAATCACCATGTTCGTTAAAATCATAACCTTTAATTTTGAAAAGTTCACAGACTGATAATTTACAGAAATGCTAAATACACTTACTTATAATTTCATTGAGAATCATTCTCTTAATAAATTACCAACCATCGGCCAAATATATTGAAATTAAATTCATAACAATATTTTATAATGACAAGTGACAGGAGAAACCACTTGTAACCGGCGTTTAAAGCCGGTGAGCATTTTGACATTTGGGTGACGTCATATCCGAAAACCGTGTCCCAAAAAAAACCTATTTTTTGGTTACCGCTATCATTTGGTTAAATACGGAACGCTAAACCACGACACTAGTTACTTTCGGACCATACCCTTAACATCCAAAATCAAGGATAGCAAAGAAAACGTTAAGGAATCCACAGAGAAACCTTAAAACACAACAACAAAAGTAGCGGCCGGAGCCGATTCTGAAGTGTATTTTTTCACCCATAAAACGCAACTTTTGTTTGCGCGGGAGAAAAATTGTACGTATCTAAAGGTAAATGTCTAGGTATTAATCCGCAAGAAACGATCTTTTAAACTCTTTAAACCGCATTACAATCCGTGATGTCGTTTCCGAACTACACACCTGTAATAAAGATATTTAAAAAACAATTTGTCGAAATTTGTGATGAGCAGTTTATATTAGGTTATTTGCATAACACCCTGTGTATAAAGTAAAAATTTTGAATACTCTCGCAAGATGGAGACAAAGTCACGTGACACTCTGTCAATTTTGGTCTATTAAATTTTTATAAGTTGGCATGAATTCCAGGACCGGACATAAAAATTATACATGTGATACCTTCTAAAACAATTGATGCAATAGTCTCATCGGTTCTACCACTATAATAATAATAATAATAATAATAATAATTTATTTTGAAAGTTTTGTTTTATAAATATTATATTTTAAGGTAGGTAATAAAAAACATGAGTTTTTATATGGTTTAAAGATAAAGTGTCAAAATAGATTTAAAAACTATATAATATTATAATTATTCAAATCTTGAAAATACTAAATTAACTGTAACGCAACTTTAAATAGGATTCTGCCACTCATATTTACAACAGAATTTCGGTGAATTGGAATTGCCAAAAATAATACCTTACTGCACAAAATACTTTCTTATTAACCGTGTTGGTGAGAAAAACTTACAATACGTGCAGTCTTGATGCTCATTGCTCATACGGCCACACAAAAGTAATTAAAATTCAATAAAAGTAAAAATAAAAGACACCATATACAGTATGTCTCTGTAAGTTTGCATCATATGGAAAACTTTTTTATTATTCATTTTACGAAAAAAAGTTATTCCTCATAAAAAGCTCTGCATGGTCTAAAACCTAAAATGCAACCATCAAATATCGAAATTTTCCAGTCATATACGAGGTTTGTCAAAAAATGTGAATTTTTCCCAAGAATGTAAATTTTTTCCAAGAGTAAAGTACCTTTATTTTTGACATTATCAAAAATTGTTATTAAAAAAAGTTGATCAGAACTAAAAACCACGTCTAAATATGCAATTATACGCATTTATGTTAAAAAATTATTTTATTAATTTATTATTAATTATTTAATTTTTTATTTATTTAATTAATTTAATGCGTGTTATTGCATATTTAGACGTGGTTTTTAGTTCTGATCAACTTTTTTTAATAACAATTTTTGATAATGTCAAAAATAAAGGTACTTTACTCTTGGGACAAATTTACATTCTTGGGAAAAATTCACATTTTTTGACAAACCTCGTATATGACTGGAAATTTCGATATTTGATTATTTTAGGTTTTAGACTATGCAGAGCTTTTTATGAAGAATAATTTTTTTTCGTCAAATGAATATTAAAAAAGTTTTCCATATGATGCAAACTTACGGAGACATACTGTATAACCACAAAATATTTTGAAAACCTAATTAAATGTAACAAAAAGCACAAAAACCCCTTTCATAACTCGGTGTTTGGGCTCATTACGGTTCACTACTAATCTGGGATATTATTATGTCCCAATATCAGCTGATCGATGACAAATTTCTGCTGTCATCTGTTTTAAAACGAGAGAATTCGTGCCGTTTACTATACATACATTTTATGCAAATTTTAAGATTTCGTTCCAACAACCTTTTAAACTCTACAAACCTCTTTAATATCCGTGTAAAGTGGTTTTTGAATCACAGACTTGTGATAAAGGTGTTAAAAATAATTTGACGTACTTTTTGAGGAACAGTTTAGAAACATCTTACATACCTTACCTAAGGCACCGAATATATAAAGCAATTGTTCAAAGTGGTACGGATTTCTGGCTGGGATGTCACAGCTTAAGATTGAAACGACGCGCCGGAAGGAATGTTAATTGCCGTAATCAATTTCAAAGTAAATAGGGGAACTATTTAGGTGGGCGGTAAATATTCATTGCCGAACAGCATAATGTGGAACACGTGGATATTTTCCCACCTGTTTAAGGGTGCAATCTAAATAGAGATTACATTAGGTTGGGATTCGGAGTTTATTTTAAAGCTGGTTCGTTAGCTCAATTTCCATACAACGATAGGCACAATACGTATAGCGGTTTTACATATGTTTAAACACTTACCTACGAGGGGCGCAAGAAAAATTCACTTCAAGGAAACAAAGGAATTGATCGAACAATATGTAACAATTAGAAATGCAAAGTGCGCAGAAGACCAGCGAAACAAGTGATGACACATATTAGTTCGGCACGCTACCACTATGGCACCATAGTACAAATGATGTTAAGTAGCCCACAAACCAGGGGTATGAAACCGAGATACAAAAAGTCGCAGCTGTCACTTGTCATTAAAGTCACTGGTTACCATGGTCACGCACTACTTAATATGGCGTCTCTTTCAAGAAAATAAACAAGGTTGACTCAAATTAAAATACATAATATGTCAATGGCAACCAATCACATTGCTTCATTTCTTAACCAACCTGTTTGTGTTGATTTGTGTTCGTCCTTGCTCCTTGCAGTCTTTTTGATGGAGTATCATGGCGGTTCGCCGATGAATTTTTTTGTAATTTTCTCGGTAGTTTTCAAGATTTTGCTGAGAATGAAAAAGAAAATGTAATTACCTGTCTGGGTAAGTTTTGGATTAATATATTTTACAATATACCTATTTTTAAGGATCTAAAAATAATAGGGTTCCAATTTTCCATCAGGTAAAGGTCAATGACTCTAAATTTTTATTTTAAAATAATTTGTTCAATTTTTTTCTTTTATCTCTGGCAGAAGTAATTCAATTATCTTGGAATGTAGTTCTTCACTGATTAATGTAAATAATGCTTTATGTCATATTATCATATCATGAGTTTGTATCGAGAACTTTTGGCAAGTCTGGAGAGAAGACTCGAGCTTTTCAAACCTAACATTATATCACATAAAGGATCTTCAAAGTTTATATTTAAGAATACTTTTTGTGACTCGAAGTGCGGTCGGGTATTGCGACGCGGAGTTAAAGGAGCTCGCTCCAAGAGTCCCACCTCGCGAGAGAAGAACTCCGGAGCGGGCATGCGCAGTGATCGTGTTTTTAGTATTTTACATATTTATAGGTTATGAGTTTAGCTTTTTTGTCTTTCGGAAATGAAGTTTAAATAGAGGTACTGTAATCTCTGCAAAATTCTCAACTACTTCAACATTCTCTTCATCAGAAAAATCTTTAAAAAATATTTCTCTGACAAAATTATTGGTATTGGTATTGGCACCAGATGACGAAAGAAATCCATATATATAAAATACAGGGTGTCCCAAATTCGATGCTTATCAGTGGGATCTCGAAAACTATAACAAATACACTCACATATCCTTTGATGTCACCAACATGTTTCCCAACATCTAATATTGAGACTGTCTTAAAATAATTAAAAACACACTAACAAGCAAAAAAGTAAACAATGTCACAAATAAAAATATGGTTTAAAAAACTAAAAAACTTTAATAATTAATCAAACTAAAAAGCGGAAAATAAATATAGTTTATAATAATTCTTGAAATTCTTAATATAGGCAGAAAATAATAATGAATGATAAACTGATAAACATTAGTATTATAGTGAAAAAAAAAAGCGTGGGGTGCTCGATAGATAAAACTTTATTTATTTTCCATTTTTTAGTTTGAGTTATTGTTAAGAATTTTTTTTTTGAGTAGATTGAGCTAGATTAGTAGATTATTGTATTGTCAGCGGTTCTTGATAAGTCTACAAAATTTTAATTAAATCTGATCGTTTAAAGTGGGTCAAAATCGGGTTCAAAGAAGTCGGTTAAAAACAAACATACATACAAACCCGAACAAACGACCTAGCGACAATATATATACGACCCCACGTTTGTTTCATTACTATCGATTATTGTAATAATTCTGACATATTGACAGGTGTCAAATTTTAACAAGAGAATTTTTTTCGTATTTTTTTCAACTTTCCACCGTCAATAAACATACGACCTTATGGTTTTTTCATTAATATAATTTTTTTTAAATGATTTGATATGTTGACAGCTGTCAAATTTTGAAAGGAAATTTTTTTGTTTATTTTTCCCGAAGTCTCCGCATCAAATACTATACGACCCCATAATTTGTTTTGTCAAAATCGCTTCTTCGTTTTATTTCTGACAGCTGTCAAAATTTAACAAGTTTACAAAATTTAAATTAAATCTGACCGTTTAAAATGGGTCAAAATCGGGTTCAAAGAAGTCGGTTACAAACATACATACAAACAAACATACAGGTGAAGCTAATAAAAGCGTGTTAAAAATTAAATCATCACTCTATTTAAACTGTTTTACTGAGAATTATTTCCAGTGTGACAATAAATTTTATAAGCAGAAAGACGGCTTAGCAATGGGATCACCACTAAGCCCTCTCTTAGCCGAAATCTTTATGTCACACCTGAAAGATGGTTGTTTAAAAACAAAATACGCCAAAAACATACTTTTTTTTGTACAGATACGTGGATGATATTTTCGTGCGTTTTGCCGGTGAGAATGCAGATTTACAGAACAATTTACATAACAAAATTAAATTCACGATGGAAAAAGAAATAGATGGCAAAATCAATTTTCTGGATAATATTGCAATTTTAAAATAAAATAATAAATTACACTTTAAAATCTATAGAAAATCCACATAAACAGACACAATAATTCCTAATCACTCGGCTCATCCCAATTTCCACAAACTTGCAGCATACAAATCCATCATACATAGAGCCTTTACACTTTACAGTCCCCATAAATGACGACAACCGCAAAAATGAACTAAACACCATACTTAAAATAGCAGACAATAACGGATTTAATTAATATTTTAAATAACACTAAACAAAATATATCCACACATAAAAAATAGTGAAAAAGATTGATATACAAAAATAACATATTTTGGTCCAATTTCTGATAAAACAGCACACATAATTTCAAAAAACAACATAAAAGTAACTGTTTGAAGGTTGGAGACAATGATGTTTCTTGAATGATGAAAGAGTTTTGGCCTTCCATTGTCTTTATTTGTTTTAAATCACAACGTTTCAACTGGTAAGTATCTCCAGTCGTCTTCAGGTGAATACTAAATAAGTAAAGTAACTACAAGACTATTTATACTAGCTAGGTGCACCGAAGCATAACTGAGGTGGGTGAAGTCATGCGTTCAGTTGGTACGCGATCTTATCCTTAGATTACATTTATTTAACAAACGTTTCTAGATATTTCTTAAGTCTAATGATGGTTTACTAAAGCAGCCTGGATTCTGGTTAATAGCAGCAGCTTCCTTAAACTTTCTTTTCCTCCAGTGTGGTTCCTTATGTAGGATTTCAGCTTCTGACCACATGATATGGTGGCCATGTTTCCAGGCATGGTCAGCTGCACCTGACTTTTCGGTCTCTCCTTTTAACGTATTGTTTTTGTGTTCTTTAATCCTTGTCTCAAGTGGTCTTAATGTCTCACCTATATAAGATTGGCCGCACTCGCAGGGGATCTGGTAGACGCAGTTTTTCCTATATTTTTGACTTATAGGCTTTGTCTTCGTCAGGTGGCTTCTTAGGGTGTCCCTCGAGTTAAATACGGTGTTGATGTTATATCGTTGTCCTAGTCTTCTTATTTTCTCAGATACTCCCTTGACATACGGAATATTGAGTGTTGGTTGTACCTCTCTGTCTGCTTCTTGCGCGCTGGGTCGATTCTTACGATTTTCCAATATTACTAACTTAAACTAACTAAAATAAACTAATCTTGTGGGGTAGCCATTTTTTGTTGAGGTTGGTCTTGATGTGGTGAGCTTCCTTTTTAAGTGCTTCTTTCGAGTTACAGATCTGTAAGAAGAGAGAGAAGAATATGTAACTCGAAAGAAGCACTTAAAACCCACCACATCAAGACCGACCTCAACAAAAATGACCACATCAAGACCGACCTCAACAAAAATGGCTACCCCACAATATTGGAAAATCGTAAGAATCGATCCAACACGCAAGAAGCAGACAGAGAGGCACAACCAACTTATTACAGCAACAGGGATAGTAGACTTGAAGATATTATTATGTCATTTATGCTTAAGAGCGCACGGTTAATTTTCAATAAATATGTTTCGTTACGAAAGGTGCTATTTAAATGTTTCTTGCCGTCTACCAATTTTATAAAGTAAATATTAACTTGGATCATCCTGTATCTCTTTAACCGTATAAGAAATGAAATGAATGTTACTGTATTAGCCCCTTAGTTACGGGACATCCTATATATATTCATATATAAAATTTCCCAATATGGTGTTTTAATTAAATGTGCACCACAAAGATTAAATCTCGCAAAAAATTTATTACTTTTTTCCTAGTGTAATAAATACATAAATACCTATTTTGCTTTTTATAAATAAATACTAAAAAAAAATGTTGTTTGTATGTACGAGTCTGTCAATATTTTATTTTAAATAATAAAATTAGTATTTATTGTGCGGGCGCTGGATGGAGTTGAGTGTGCAAAATATGAGGACCGCATTCTGAGCATGGTTTTGTACTCAGAAAAGCTTGCAGATTATGATTCTGGATGTTGCCAGGGGGATTATTGGTCCATTTTTTTTTTACACCGCATCCCTTTAGATATCAAATAAATAGACTGACCAAATGCTTTGGAACCATTTTAATGATTGTTTTAGTGACAATATCCAATTTTTTCTTATATTAAAGATTGTGATTGTGATTAATGATAGCTAGTCAATTGAAAAAAAAAACAAAAAGTTGAAAATAAAAACAAGAATTTTTTATAAAAAAATTATTTAATCCAAAAAAGCAAATTTGAACATATTAGTCAAAAAATAAATTTTTATTTATTTTGACACTTATTATTTATACATTTGTACAACGAAATACAATCTAGTGTTAATTTTTTACAAAAACAAGCCTTCGCTCGACAATTTGATGTGCATTTACAGGGCTGCATCAACAATTCTGGTAATGTGCGCTTCATCAGTTGCCGTGGGAACAATTTGCCATTTTTTTCTTCAAACCCTAATAACGTGTAATCAATAGGCAGTAGTAGTGTTTGGTCAGCATTCATCCATATATAATAATATGTTTGTGCTGAAGCTCTTAACAAATGTAAATGTAGAGCATCTGATGTGCAAATTACTTTTAATAAATTTAAGCCAAAGCCGATATTTTGAGATATTAATTTATAGCAAAGTTCATCAGCAATTAATTTTTTTTTGGAGAAAAGATAGGCGCAAATAGTTTCCAATTCTGTTAACTGTTCGACAGTTAGGTATGGATTTCCTAAATGCCTAAGAGATTTTTGTACGAAATCCAACGATGCAGCTCTTAAAGCATTTTTTTTCGATCCCAATCTGCTAGTCAAATCGCAACCACTTAGAGAGTGTAATGCTGGCAAAATACGACAAATATTTTCTCCAAGGGATTGAGCAGCCAAATGACATCCTGAAATATATCTCTTTTTATAAGAACCGTCGAACCATACACCTAAACAACCTAGACGTGCTAGCTTATTCCAGAAAAAAATTCCCAGGATGAAAACATCTGTATCAGCGCAAAGGATAATAATATGGGCAGATTGGATTCTTACTGCGTGAAATATGTGACAAAACATCCTTGAATCGGCTTCTAAATGGTTCGAATTTAAGTCAGGTACTTCAAAAAACGAAGAGCCTTGTAATTTAAAACATTTTGTTGGATCATCAAATCCTCCACAAATATATAACTCACAATCTTATTTTACTTGTGCATATCTAGGAGCAGCAGTACAGAGAAATCGAACGAGCTGGAACTTATTTTCTTTGCTCGAAAAAAAATTTTTACAATTAGCTGGAATTTTTGTATGATCATTTGAAATTGTAAAATTTCTCATCGTTTGACCTTTACTCCGTAAAGTTGACTCCAAATATTTTATCGAAATATCATCATATCTGTCAAATACAATATCTATTCGTTTTACATTTGGCTGCAAGAAAAGACTATGGATTCTTTTGAAGAATGCCTCAGCAAAATCGCCAAAGGTGCTGAAATTTTTTAACTGGATTCGATGAACAAGTGCCATACCATCAACAATATAAATTTTTGAAAGATGTGTTTGTACCACACTTATAATTATTTTCAATTTCAAGTGCGAGTTCCGATTTTGGAGACTTCCTGTAAAATCCATCTGCGTCAAAAAGGTACTTGCAGTAATTCAAAATTTCGTAAGATGCTAAAATTTTTGTGTCAAATCCACGTTGATTAGCCAACATATATGTTTTTTGAAAGAGACTTATATCTGTGTAAATTTTTATTACAAGTACTTTTGCTCGATTTTTCAGAAGTAGTTACAAAGTTGTCAAATTTAATTTTTTTAATAGGATCGGATAACTTTTTGCTTTTCTGTACAAATCGCCCTCTTTCATACGTGCTTAACAGATTTTCTCCGTTTTTTACTAGATTTAGCAAACATTGCGAAGAAGATTCACCAGCAAGTTCACCAGTGTAAATATTTCGAAGCGCACAGTTCTCGTTGTCATTGTAAGGATTGCAACCATTGATATACTTTATGATATAACAGGTAAACAAGATTTTTCACATCGCCCTTCATAATTCCTTCCTTCTTCCCCTTTCGGAACTGCTTTTCGAAGAAATCGCTTATTCCTAAATATACTCTTCCACTTGGTGCTTTAACAGTATATTTTCGATTGTTTCCTTCGACTTCTATAAATTCGCCCATTTTATCCCATGGTTTTTTTACTTTGTCTTGTATCCTAACCTTGCTTCCTAATGGAATTGGGGTTAGTTAGGCCCTTAGAAGTCAGATTGTAAAAATATTTCATCTTTATTTTGTTATACAACTTTTCGATCTCGAATATTCGCTACTTCTTTTCACTCTTTGGTAAATAATTTTAAATGCGCCGGTACTAACGACCTTAAAGAATGTCCATACAAAATTTAATCAGGTGAACTACCATCCATTTTAGGTGTGTTTTTTACTCCAACAAACCTGCATGGTATTTGTTTTCATCTAACTGTCCGTTATATGTACATTTAGTGATCAAATTTTTCATAGCTTTTAAAGCAGCTTCCGCCAGCTTGTGGGTAATATGGAGTGGAGGGAGAAAATGTAACGTTCCATGTCTTTAAACTTTTTTTTAACTCATAAGAGCTAAATTGGGGCCCATAATCTGACCTAAATCTTATGTATCAGAAAATATGTTCCTTAAGCTATACGTGAAAACTAAAAAATTAAGCGATACGCAAAAGAGCGAGGAAAAACGAAATGTACCAACACAGCTGGTGGCAACATGTTTTTTTTTTTGTTTGGTGTTTTAGGTAAAAGAATTTGAGCATAGTTGCCGGTCCTCACATTTTGCATACTCGATTACCTCTGGCGCCTGCACTATTCGGTACGCTATATCTTTACAAAATATTAAGACTCCCTTGCAAAAATTTAACTGATGGCAAAGGTTAAAGAACTCAGTCAAGCACTGTTTCTGTAGCCAACTACTTAACGTAAAATATACCAGACTTTAATAGGGTGCCCTTAATGACAGGTGATGCGGCGACTTCTTAGATTAATTTGACTTTAAAGCTACAGGGCGCAGCGGCTGAATTGATTTAGCATTTAATAACTATGAGATTACCGTAAGCCGCGTTGGCATCAGTTAAATTTTTATCTCCAAAACGCACACTGAGAAAAACCCGCCAACTAAATTACTTAGTTGATTTTTTTTTAGTTGTAGCTACTAAAAATGTCCGCAGACTTAGTTACCATAATACCGCAAAGCTATTTACAGGGACTAACAAATATATTTTTTGCCCTCCACTTACAATTACTAATCGATTTAGTAGGCTGTACGCCGAAAATTGATTTGGTAGACTTGCGGTAAATACATCCTTTGTTGTGGTAACTAACAAGGGCGTAAGATTTTGTTATACTTGTGACAACTAAAAAAAATATATTTTAAGTAATGCCTTAAGTTGTCGTAACGCAAAATATGGTAGCCATTTCTAAATATTTAGTTAATTTACCCGATCGCGCACGCGATCATTGGTCATCCACGCGGTAACAATCATTTCGTCTCCGTGCTTCAGCTGCTTCTTGCCGCGGTGTGTGTGTGTGTGTATCTATTAGTGTTATTTATTTATTATAGTTTATAGTGATGTATTACAGACTTTTATTGTTAGAATGGGGGCTTCAAACCCATCTAGATGCATTTGAAGGTAAAGTTGTGTTGTGTTATAGGATTTATCCATGTTATTTATTTAATAAAAATTTTAAAAACTGAAAAAATTATTTTCTTTATTTTAAGTTGAAGAGAAAACCAATTTTTTGCTTTAGGGAAGTAATTACCTACCTCAACTAGAAAGCCTTAAAAATAATTCAATATATCTGAAATGAAATTTCATCTACAAGCTATCACGGAAGGCTTCACGAGTGAGATCAGTTATTGTAATCATCCCTCGATTTATGTATCACTTATGGATTGAAATATTTTTAATTAATCTTATATTAACAACCATAAATCTGTGTGTAGCATCGTGGAATAGTTGAATTTAAATATTCTGGCGTGTAGATATATTGAATAAGTTACTCCCAGAAACAAAGACAAATTTTGATCAACTAGTTAAACAGCCAAGTTAAAGTGTTTTATTTGGTATCTACTGTTGTACACACCTTCAGTTTCCTTAGGCCGTATAAAAGGGCTTTTTAACATCAGCTCAACTGAACCTTTACTGGTACTTAAAGTTTTTTACAAAAATCACATTGCAGTTAAATTAAATATTGTTTCTGTTTGAAACTGGCAGCAATATATTTTAGACGAAAAGCTTCAACATCTCTAAAATGGTTTTTTTGGTGGTTACAGAAAAGCTCCAGCAAACTACGCTTTGCTGCTTAGAGTTGTTTCTGCTGTATACCGAGCTTTTCGGTTGCGATACACACATGCAATTACAGTGGATTTTATCTACAAGTTGTATGTGCAGCTGTAACAAATATTTTTCTAATGCACCATAGAACTCTTGTTAAATAGGGGACAGCGAAATACTTTTTGCTGTGGTGACTAGAGTAAGTTTTTCGTTGCTTCCAGTTCCAAACAAAAAACCGTATTTGACGACAATGTGATTTTTATGGGAAGGTTCAAGTTAAAGGTTCGCTTGAGCTACTGTTAAGATGTCCCTATATAATAAGGCCTTAGGGGACTGAAGGTGCGTGCAATCGTTGCCAAATAAAAAAAAACTTTGTGGTTACTTTTTAACTAATGTTTTTATTTGTATTTACTAAACACCCAATTTGTTTTAACTACATAATTTAGTTACTATTATATAATTTATTAGTAACGTTAACATCTACGCTTAGTTCCTGCAACTAAAATGATATAATAGCTTTAACAAACCACCTACTTGTAACGAATATATATATTAGCTGTGCTAACTCAGTTTTTTTAGTAACTGTAACTAAGACCATTTAGTAAACCCAACAACATAAGTTCGTTATCTACTAAATCCTATAGTTGTAGCTACTAATCTATTCCAGCAAACTTGATTTAGTTGTTATAAGTCATCCACCTTGCTGTCTCCTATTTAAATGAAAAATTTTGCTGTGGTAACTAAATTTTTAGTAATGGCTACAAATTATTTTCCTCAGTGCATAATTTTATTGAAATTTTATAGGAGACAAAAAATAATTAAAAACAAATGATTACCTGAAAAAATATAATTCGGAAGTCACTGGCGCTCGTACTAAAATATAGGGGGGGGGGGGGGGGTCAGCGAGTATTGGACATTCCGTATTTGGAATATGTAACAATTGTTTTTAGTTATGTTTTTTTAAAAGATGTAACTCTTTATGTTGGAGTACCAAATTTGAAATTTATATCTTATTAAGGGCTCGAATTATAAAAAAAAATAGTTTTTAATTTCCAACTTGGATACCCTGTATATGAAACATTAGGGTCAAAGATGAAAAATGGCATTATAAAAGTAATTTATTTTTGCTTAAGAAATGTATGGTTATCGGATTGACCTCAATTTTCCGAACACCCTGTATAGTGTATATTGTTAATTATCATCTACAGTGCTCATCACAAAGTTCTATAAACTGCATCATCTCGAATTTTAATGCGATTTGCAGAGTTTAAGTGATTATTTCCGCGCCGATTAACAGTGTGGTGCGCTTATGACATTACCAATGTGCTTTAATATTATACAAGGTGAAAAAGAAAGGTGTGCAAAAAAATGAAAAATTTTAAGTAATTCGCATTTTGTTGTATGTAGTGGTTTTTCGTGTTATATTTTAACGTCGTTTTATAACCTAAGTTAATCTCTCAGGACAATTTCGCTATTTTTTATTGTATGCCCTAAATCAAGAATTATCTTATTTTAAAAAACAGCTGTTTTGGGCATAACTGAAGACATGTTTATGCAGTTTTTTTTTGAAATTTAATGTACTTATTTGGTTTATTTCTTAAAAAAGAGAAATACTAAATGACCGTACGATATGTACCGGGTGTCCCAAATTAAAAAGACAATGATAAAATTAGGATAATAAAGTTTTTTAAATTTTAAAAGTTTGAACTACGATATTTTAGATATAAACGGTTAATACTTTTCGTAAAAACATTATTCTGATGCTGTGGTCGTTCTCTCGAGACTGTTTTGGTAGTTTTTGTTTTAAGTCTTAGGACTGGAAATCTTAACTTTTTGACAAGCAGCTGTTTTTTTTTAACATATAAATTTAAATGTACACCTAAGCAAACTAAGCATGTAAGCAACGCGAAATAGGTTATATACAGGGTGTTAATTAATGTCATGCAGATATTTCAGGGGGTGATAGTACTCGTCAAAATAAGAAAAAAATGCAAATATATGCATGGTCTAAACCGCGTTATTTTCGTTATACAGGGTGGCAAAATTTCAAATTTTTTTCTCGTATTTTGCGTTTTCTCTCTTATATTTTGCGGTAATTGTTTAAAATTTGGAACATCAACTTTTTTTTTAAAGTCTTTACTATAAAGTTTCAAAATTCTCGGTCGCAGTATACAGGGTGTTACATTTTCTTGAATCGGCTACATTTTTATATTTCAGAACTATTTTTTTTGGCTCCCTGTATGAATTCCGGTATGAAATTTGAACTCTCCGTTCCTTTGTTTAGCGTTCTGGTATCTTGCACTATTCTCGTATCTGTGACCGTTTTCGATTTATTTGCAAAAATAGCCATCGATGGAATTAAGTGTAGGCGAAATAACGCAGAGTAAAAAGCCGTGTAACAAAACAATTTATTAGTTAATCAAATAAAAATAAAACAAAATTATAAAAACTGTTGAAAATGTTCGCCTCTTGCTAAAATGCACGAATCAAGTCTTCGCCTCATGGACTAACGGACTCTGCCAAATATTGCAGGAGTATTGCGAATGATGTCGCATAAAGGTATTATTCTGTTTCTTAAATCCTCTTTTGTCTGGACTGGGGTCTGATACACTAATGCATTCAGGTGTCCTCAGAAAAAGAAATTTAGGCTATTCAGGTCTGGGGATCTAGGGGGCCATGGCTGAGGTCCCCCTCGACCTATCCAACGGTTGTTAAAAATTTGATTGAGAAAGTTTCTCACCTCTATGCTATGCTGAAGTCTGAGGTGCGGTGGTGCAGCATCGTGCATGAACCACATTTGGTTTCTGACAAGAATTGGTACCTCTTCTAGCAGCCCTGGGAGTTCCTTTTCAAGAAATTGACGACAATATTTTCCGTTTAGTCGTTTATTATTGCGTTATTTCGAATACACTTAATTTCCATGGATGGCTATTTTTGCAAATAAATCGAAAACGGTCACAAATACGAGAATAGTGCAAGAGACCAGAACGCTAAACAAAGGAACGGAGAGTTCAAATTTCATACCGGAATTTATACAGGGAGCCAAAAAAAAGTTCTGAAAGATAAAATTTTAGCCGATTCAAGAAAATGTAACACCCTGTATACTGCGACCTATAATTTTGATACTTTATTGTAGAGATTTTAAAAAAGGGTTGAAGTTCCAAATTTGAATCAATTATGGCAGAATATAAGAGAGAAAACGCAAGATACGAGAAAAAAAATTGAAACTGCCACCCTGTATAACGAAAATAACGCGTTTTAAACTATGCATATATTTGCATTTTTTTCTTATTTTGACGAGTACTATCACCCCCTATAATATCTGCATGACATTAATTAACACCCTGTATATTAAAGAGAAGAAAATAAAATAACATTTGAAATGTATTTTATATACAGTGTGACCCGTAAAGTCCGCATCATATGATATTTTCTTTTATTAATAGCTTTATTCGAAATTTGACTTTGGCATCAAGTTCTGCTTCGAGCGAGATGAAAATTAAGCAAAAAAAATTGTAGTCTCGTCATTCGCATTATCTCTAAAATTTTAATTTTTTCCCAAAAATAATTCAAATGTGGGGTTATTTCTAAAAATATCAAGAAAAGTTATTAGAAAAAGTTTTATTAAATGTAGTTTCTAGCCCACATGTAAAATTTTAGCTGCATAAGATTATTTTGATTTTTTACCCACCACTAAAATTTATTTTCCACTTAATGAACACTTTACTAATGACACCAGGGCCGTTTCTGAGTGGTGTGCTGGGAGTGCCCCCGCACAAGGGCGGCCAAAGTTATAGGGCGGCGAAAGCCGCCTGCAGTTTCACAGAAAAAAATGTTAGACCTAAAAAAAAATTCTAGGAGTTTTAATAAATATGAAGGGTCAAATAAGAATGGTAAATTCAGTTTTCAAAAAAAAATTATGCAGTAGCTGTCAAGAATGAGGCAGCCGCCCTTTGTGTTAATTAGAGATTTCTTTTTAGATAGATAAGTATCGGAAAAATAAAAAGAATTCTCAACGGAGGTGGCCGCCCTGCAACCCATGTCAATTACATTTTGTCTTAGGTTTACTCAAAAAATTAAAACTAATTGATATTATTTGAATAATTATGTAGGTATAGTTGAATTCACATAAACTTTTAATGCCGTGACATTTCAGTTCTGTCATACTTGTCAAATACTGCAGCAACTCATAAAATATAAATTTCTAATGGCTAAATTTAATTAGTATAATTGTACTGCACACAAAGTATGTCTATCTTGTATTATTTCATACGATTAAAAAGAGATAGAAATAAAAAGAGTTGGCCGAGCAATTCCAGAAAAGAAAAATTAAAAACACTGACCAATCTCAGCTGTATAAGAAATTTAGTAAGTTGGTGAAATCTAAAGTAACTAGACAATGACAAGTCTTGACATTTGGCATTAAAACTTTATGTGAATTTAACTATAGGTCTTATTAATTTGGTAGTAGGGTAGGTGGGGGCACAAATACTCACAGGGCAAAAGAACGCACCCTATTTAAATTTGCCGCCGATGTCCGGTTTCAAATGCTGTTACAAATAACTTTTCCGACGCCGAAAAAAAGTACCCAGACATTTTGATTACGAATTAAAAGATGACCCCATCGTCGAGGCCAAACAGAGTTTCAATGTGAATTTTTATTTTTCGATTTTGGATATATATTTTTTTTTGCCAGGGGAAACCCTTTATGGGCACCGGTTACTTGTTCTTTGGATATTACGATAGAATCAATTAAGGAGAGATTCGTTTCACTTAATAAGTGTAATGAAACTTTTGGGTTTTTGTCGAACTTCTATGAAGCTAATGCCATAAATGACGAGAAATTGTTAAAATCCTGCAAAGATCTCGATATAGCGCTTCAATAGCAAGGAAGTCCCACAAACAAAGATATTGATCGCTCAGAGCTCGACTAGAAAATTTTGTCGTTCCGAGAAATTTTTCCAATAAAACATACAAAATAATAATTGTAGATACGCTAAAATTCATAGCTGAAAAAGATTTCATCACATCATTTCCAAATCTTTGTGATGCGCTGAGAATTTTTATTACTCTGCCGGTTACTGTTGCATCTATGGAACGTAGTTTTTCAAAGTTAAAATTAATTAAAAATTACTTGCGGTAAATTATGTCCGAAGACAGGATTAGTGGCTTGGCCCTTATCGCCATTGAAAGCCAAATTGCTGAGTCCCTCTGTAGGTAAGTATGAATAAAAGAAAAATATTAAAAATAGACACCTATTAAAGATTTATTTTTCTGACAATTGCTTTGCGCCATAATTTCAGGTAGGTAATTGTAAAATAGTAACTGATTTGATTTAAAGGGCAGCCAGTTCATATGTCGCACAAGGGCGGCCAACAGGCCAGAAACGGCCCTGAATGACACTGTTCTTTTTTATCTTAATATTAAGGTGTATCACTTTCAGACACAAACTACGTTTTCAAATAACCTATTTTATGAAGTTACCTTATACAGGGTCAAAAACAAATAAAGTTTGCATCATATGCGACCAAATTTTAATAGCCCAATTTTGATTTTGTAGAAAAACACACATTTAATATGGCTCTTCTTTAAAGAAAATGTATCTAAAATAAAGCATTGTCAAAACCAAGAAGTTTTATGTTGGTCTTATTTTGCAAAAGTGGTGCAATTTACAAAATATGGGTAAAAAATCAAAATTATCTTATTCAGCTAAAATTTTGCATGTGGGCTAGAAACTGCATTAAAAAAAAACTTTTTTGATACTTTCAGAAATAACCCCACTTTTGATTTATATTTTGAAAAAAATTAAAATTTGACAGATAATGCGAATCACGTGACTACTATTTTTTTGCTTAATTTTCATTTCGATCGAAACAGAACTTGATGCCAAAGTCAAATTTCGAATAAAGTTATTATTAAAAAAAAAAACATATGACGCGGACTTTACTGGTCATACTGTAGTACAATAAACTAATAAAAATTGGTTATTATTATATTATTTTTATTAAAGTTTAAAATTAAAACTGTAAAACTCAAAGACCACTTGCCTATATCGACGTAACGCAACATACAGATTTCATGTACTTGACCTCTGTTATTACTTCTAAAAGAGAGAGAATTAACGAACCTTTGTCATTTTCCGTCATTCCCTTATATTTTTCATACAAAAAAACCGAAAAAACAAGGATTTCCACGAAAAGGTCCCAAAACGTAGTCGTAAATTGCAAACATTGTATAATTTTGTTGGCGCCGGTTACCAAAAAAGTGGCAATATATCCCCCAAATATGTTTTGTTGTGTATCCCTAGTTTTTTCCGTTATTTTCTTATCGGTGAGAACAAATAAAGAAGCTTTATTGCTTTTAATAAGAAAAAAATTATTTCTCATCAGCATGCGAAAGTAGTGTGGATATTACCGCCGTTGGTGAGAAAAATATTTATGTTTTCAAAACACAGTTTATCGATATCGAACCACGGCGAGTCGACGAGCCAATTAATTAAGCCCATGTTTATTGCGGTGTTTATTAGTTTTGTGGAACAATTGGTTGTTATTTTTGTTGTATACAGGGTCCTGCAATAGTTCGTCAAGCTTCCATAGCTCCTATACGAATTAAGTTAGGAACTTTATATTTATGCTGACTTATATTGCTTCACAGGGAATATTTCAGGAATATATTTTCCTATATACAGGGTTACCCAAAAATGTGTAATAACATAAGGTTGTATTTTTTTAAATGGAACACTCTGAATTTTTGAAATTTTTAGGTTTCTATTAGTGCCCTTTATAATTGTTTGTAATTATATTAAATTTCATTCAGTAGTTTAGGAGTAATCAATTAAAAACTAAAAAAAAGTTTGCAGCCCTGGAAAAATAATCAAATAAATAATCTAAAAGCATGCTTTCAATTACGGCATTGGGGTCAAGAGATATTATAAATTTAATAGATTTTTATCTATTTTATACATGTAAAATAAATTTTTCTCGAGTTTTTGAAATGTAACACCCTGTATATTATTTTTCTATTTGATGAAGAATTTCGAAACTTTTTTTTTATGGGAAAAGAAACTCAGTCATCTCCACAAATAATATATGAAAAGTCAATTTATTGGGGTGAACATGTTTCGGTACTAGAAAGTACCATCATCAACACCGAAGGGCTAAAATAATTTAGGAATAGAAAAAGGAAGGATAAATCAGATTAATGTACCTACTTACCCCAAGTGCCACTTACACGAAGGAATGTAAACAAATATTAAAAACATGAAAAGGACAAGAACATGTTGTATACTTGGACGAAAACAAAGTTAAAAAATTTAAAAAAGGTGTTAAAAAATTAAAAAACAAGTTATCCGTGATTAGGTTGATCAGTTTGTTATAATTTATTATCGCGTTTCAAAATGAATAAAATTATTATTTTTTTCAACATCCGCGACTTTTCGCGATTTCCTTGGAAGAAAAAATGCAGGTGAAAGAATTGGGTCGTCCCTTGCTCGATTTGTTTATAACAAAAACTCAAAGAAGTGGGCAGATACCACGCCTTCGAAATTTAATAAGAATGTTTATTCTATCTACGATTTTCTTTGGATTATCGAGACATATACTTTATTTTATGTGTAGTTGAAAATGTCCTTATCCTATACTACATTTAATTATTCGGTGGTAAGTTGTTTTCTAGTTTTTTTTTATAGATTTTTTGATTTGATATTTTGGCCCTACCTGTTTCAACTATCCCCAGCCGCCACTGCCTCAAATCGATGTTAGACCCTTAAATAAAAAATTCTTATTTTAGGAGCTATAGGTATCAGTAACATAGGGCGGTTACAATCATTATATTTAACGTCTGATATTTGAATTAATATAGCTAAAAGTATCAGCTATGCAGTATTTTTATTCTTTTTGTTTTATCAAAATAAACTTTAGTGATTATATTCTATTTCTGGTCCAAATAAAAGTTGGAGGAATATAGCCAATTATTTATTAATTCGGGCGCAAAAGACCAACTTTTATACTTTTGTATAAAAGTTATGACAGAAGACTCCTCTTAATGTGAAAATATTCGACTTTGAAAGTTTAAAAATAGAACAGGAGGGGATACTTTTTCTGATAAATAAAATAATCCACTGGCGTTTGACGTTTAATTCATCATCACCATTAACGTACTTTATTGTTCACAGAAAAATACATTCTTGTTGACAAGGTGTGTCCTTAACTTAATTACCTACTACACCAAAGAAGATATAAAAAAACAAAGAATACCATTTCTATAAAAACGCGGGGGAATAAAAATGAGGTATATCATGCGGACCATCCTCATCCACCTCTAAAGCACAAACCTCGTTCATTTTAAAATCTTAAAGGGCGTTACTCCATTTGTAACACCTGGAAAGCTTATCAAAAATGCTTTTCAGCGATACCAAAATAATTGAAGTTTAGGTACTATACCGGGTGTTTCTCAAAAAACGTTCACCCCTATACCTTTTTCATATTTATAGATATTAAAATGAAAATTTGAGATTATGCATAAGAGATTTGTAATATTTTCATTGAGATTTTCATTTATTTCAATTCGAAAGTTTATACAATTTAATTTTATAATATATACAGTAATTGTTGTTATATCTAGCATTAATTGTATTTTGACACCTAGGTAAATTTTTATACCTGTATGTGTCACATAAATTACTATATTTATATTATCTTCTAAAACTATTCTAATAATAACATTTATAACATATGTTATTCACTAATAGGTATGGCGAAAAGAACAAAAAAAAAATAATATCCGAAAAGAAAAGAACAAAGAAAACAGTAAAGAAAGGAAAGAAAAGAAACCAAGAAAAAAGGAAAACAAATTATCTATACAATATTTTCAAAGAGAATATAGTTTTGGGATATAAAACTTTTACAGTGTTTGATGAATTGTTTTGGCTGCCTTATATTTTTTAATTGCGACAGGCAGCAAGTTATAAAACTTAGAGGCAAAGTTATATAGGAATTTCAGACTGAGGGTTTTTTGACTTTTAGGAATAATTACGTTTTTATTAGTCTTATTGCGCGTGTTATGTTTGTGTTGAATGAATATTACTGTTTTTTCCTTTTTGTGCATAAAATTGCAGATAGACAAAATATATAATTGCCGAATATTTAGTAGTTTCTCATTATATAAGCATTTCGTGGGGTATAGTTTATTTTTTTTAAGTATAACCTTTAGTACATAATTTTGAACCATCTGTAGTGGTTTTAGGTTAGTTTTATAGGCACCACCCCATGCCGTGATTCCGTAGCGTAACAAAGGTTCGATTAAAGCTTTGTATATTAGTTCAGTGAGTTTATTATTGAGGATCTCTCTCAAGATATAGAATTTGTATACAAGCTTTTTTATTCTGGTTACTACATAGTTTATATGGTGGTTCCACTTAAGATGTTGGTCGATCACTATCCCAAGATATTTTGTTTTTTCACAAGAATTAATGGAGTCATGTTCAGTTATGTCAATGCTGTCAAAGTCCGGTCTGTTTTTGTTTACTGGGGAGAATGCTATATAGTTTGTTTTTTGGATGTTCAGTGAGAGCTTAAAGCTTTCAAACCAATTTTTTACTTGCTTTACTCCTAGAATAACTTTTTGTTTAGTCTCAATCCAAGTGTTACCTCCAAAAATCAGAGCCGTGTCGTCCGCATAGGAGATGGCTGTGCCCTCAAAATTCATACCCAGTAGTGAGTTTATGTAGCTTATAAATAGTATTGGTCCCAGTATGGTCCCTTGTGGGACACCTGTTTTAATTATTTCTGCGGAACTTATTATTTTGGTAATTTTTGTATGCTGATGTCGGTTTAAAAGGTATCCCTTAAAGACGCCCAGTGCAGCTCCCCTAACTCCAGAATGTTCAAGAACACTCAGTAGCTGTTTGTGGGGTACCGTGTTGAACGCCTTAGCGAGATCCACGAAGACTACTATTGTTTTTAAGCTGTTGTCCATATTTTTTGTGATTTCTGATGTTAGGTGTTGTATAGCGTCCGCAGCGCTGATCCCCTCAGTAAATCCGTATTGATTATTAGATAGAGTGTTATTTGATTTAAAAAAAATTACTAGTCTGTCCTTAAGGGCCTTTTCGAATATTTTTGCAAGGTTGTTAATGAGGCTTATTGGCCGATAATTCTGTATTTTATTTATGGGACCGTACTTGTGTATTGGTGTTATAACGGATACTTTAAAGTGATGTGGTACAATTCCAGTCTCAAAGATTCGATTTATGATGTGTTTTAGGGGTGTAATTATGTGTGGGTGTATAATTTTTATTAATTTATTGGTTATTCCGTCCAGGCCGGGTGCACTATCTGATTAATATATTTAATAAGATCTAAATTAGTTACCGGTCTAAGGAACATAGAATTGTTAGAAGCGCTTATTGCAGATAGTCTATATGGTGACTGTGGAGTGTTAATTTGATTTTCTAGTTCTACGCCTACATTAATGTAGTAATTGTTACAGTAGTCAGCCATGTTATTGTCATTGTCAAATTCCTCATTATTGTTATTCAATATTTTTATGTTTTTTGAGGTTTTATTTTTGTCACCTGTTATGTCATTTATTATTTGATATATTTTTTTAATATTGTTGTTGTTTTTATCTATTTTTTTTTGTAGTAGTGATATTTAACTTTTTTAATTAATTTGTTTAGGCCATTTCTGTAGTCTTTGTAGTGTTGTTCAAGGTATGGGTTATAACTTTTTAATAATTGTTTTTTCAATTTATCTCGTCGTCTTATCGAGGTTACTAGTCCGTTTGTTATTTATTCCTTACACTTTCTCGGCAGAACCGCTACAATTTTAGTCGTTTTTGAGTCATTGATATTCTTAAGTAGTTGTTTTACGAATAAGTCAGTAGCCGCATCTGGGTTGTTTAATTGCAATACCTCCGTCCAGTTGAAGTCCAGTTTTTGTTTTAGTCTGTCATAGTTAATTGTTTCTCTCACAACCCTCACTATCTGCTTGCTAATGATTCCATTATCTTGTGGTTTATATTTTATATTTAACATAATGGGATAGTGATCTGTTATATATGTATTTAAGAGAAAGGTTTCAAGATTAAGGTTGCGTGTTTTATTGTTTATAAAGAAGTGATCGATACAAGAATTTGTATCATATCTTGTGGCTGCCTGCATATATGGTACATAGCCATACTCTGCAAGTAGACACAAGTATTCGTTAACAGTAACATCATTTATTGCTTTAAGGTTTATATTTATGTCTCCTGTGAAAATTTCAATATCATTGTTTTTGTTATTAGAAAAATACTCATACAAGTCCTGAAAGAGTGACTTGTTGTTTACCTGCGGAGATTTGTAGAGTGCAGATATTCCATATGTCTGCTCGTGGAGTTTAAGAATAATTCAAGTCATAGTCATTTTTGTTAACCCTAGTCTGAAATGAGTAGTAAATGGGTTTAAGGAAGATCTAATCAGAATGAGAATCCCGTCATTTTTGTTGTAGTCGCCTTGATTATAATAGGTAGTATATCCTGTAATGTTATATAGTTCAGAGTTAGATATTCTAAAACATTCTGTTAGTATAAAAATATCACAGTATAAGAGTTTATCTTGCTCAATCAGCAATATCAGTTTATCGAAATTTTCGTTTGCACTTCTAATATTTAATTGTATTATGTTAATAGCTTTATTATTATTATTCATTATATCATGCAGTTCTTCCAGTTCCGCCAGCTGCCCAACACATCCCTCTTTAGTATTTTCGAGATCATTTAGAATTGATTCTTGATCTAACTGGACCATTATGATCCATAATCAATTTTATTTCGTAGACAACTTATGGTACTGATGTGTGGGACAGCTAACGTCACTCGCTGCATGGTGAATATCATATTTGGTGGAGTAGTTTATATTAGCGTTTTGACAGTTTTTACACTTTCTTATACTTGCTCTGCAGTCCTCAACATCATGTTCTTTACTGCATAGTACACAGACTATGGCCTGTTAGTACAATTGGTATTTTTGTGGAAGAATCCTTGGCAGGTGAAACATATCTGCACACTCAGGTCTTCGTACACTGGGTACCGCTGCCATCCCAGGTAAACTTTTTTCCTGCCAATTGCTTTATGGAATAGTTCAGCTGAGCATTCAATGTAAATTGTTAAATTTTCTTTCTTTTTCATATGCTTTACATAGGTAACCGTCAGTTTATCTTCCGCGTCTATCCATTTGTTTTGTTGTCTTAGATTTTTTTCAATTATTTCCAGATCTTGCTCCTCACGCACACCAGTAATTTTAATCTTTGTTGCTCTTTTTGTCATTGTTTCTATTGAACATTTGTCTGCAAGCTTGTTAATTGCGGCAGCTTTCAGTATATCTCCCTCATCCTTAGTGGGATATTTAATTATAATATCACCATTTTTTGTACTTCTTACTCTTTTTACACCTACATTAAGTTCTGATGGATTTAGCCTTTCTTGCATTAGTCTTCTTGTGTTGTTAGCGTCTTTCTTATTTTTTGCTCGTATAACTATGGTTTGTTCTGTATCTGGAGGTGGTTTTGGTGTTAAGACGTCGGCATATGATTTGTGCTGTGTATTTTCCCATGGGGTCTGGTCCCTTATTTGTTTTTCCCTTATTTGAGCTACATCACTCTTGATGATGGGAGATGAGTCTTCATTTCTTGGCATAACTTTCAATTTGTTAGCACTTCCGGTTTGACCGGATGTGACCTTGTCTTTTATCGTTTAAATGGGACATCTTGTATATTTTTACTTATTTGGGTTCAGCATAACATTATGAGTGAAATTACACCTCATTTTTTGTCGTGAAATAACATTTTTACGTTTATTTTTTATTTTCAATCTAGAGTAGGTACTACAAATTAATTAAATCTGTTAGTTTATAGTCAAGTAGTATATGAAAATTAAACTAATGTCATAATAGTTAACTTTCTAAGTTTCACAAGCGTTTAAAAAATAATATTTTGTTTTCTTGACGTTTACTCCATTTTTCCAAATGAATCGATGGTGGTTCACTAGGATATTTAAAACGAGCATTTTTTTCCAACAATTTGATACCATACACTCCAATGCTATTTTAAAATTGACACTGAAAAATTTGCCTTAAATCCCAATCGCAAATTTAAAAGCGTTATGTATTATTGTCGCCCTTGTCTTTTCTAAAGAAATATAAAGGCGGCTTTGAAAAACAATGGAATGGTTTTGAAAAACAATATTGCTTTAATTTAAAGTTGTTATGTCATTAGTTTATAAAACATATAGGATACATACAATCTTGCGGCTTCATAGGAATTTTTCTGGTCACTACAAAAATTAGGAGCATATCAATTTGTTCATTTTTAGTAAAACTGACCATTTTATCTGATTTACAATGTAAGTTTAATAAACGAATGACATTACAATTTTAATTTAAAACCATATTGGTTTTCAAAATCATTCCATTGTTTTTCAAAGCCGCCTTTATATTTCTTTAGATAAGACAGGGCGGCAATAATGCATAATGCTTTTAAATTTGCGACTGGGTTTTAAGGCAAATTTTTTCGTGTCAATTTTAAAATAGCATAGGAGTGTATGGTATCAAATTGTTGGAAAAAAATGCTCGTTTTAAATATATCCTAGTGAACTAAGTACCATCGTTCCATTTGGAAAAATGGAGTAAATGCCAAGAAAACAAAATTTCATTTTTTAAACGCTTGTGAAACTTAGAAAGTCAATTATTATGACATAATTTTAATTTTCATAATATACTACTTGACTATGAATTAATAGATTTAATTAATTTGTAGCACTCTAGATTGAAAATTAACATAAAAATGTTATAACACGTCCAAAAATGACAAGTGAGGTGTCATTTTACTCAGAATGTTATGCTGAACCCAAATAAGTAAAAATATACGAGATGTCCCATTTAAAATATCAAGGTCCAGGTGCTAACAAATTGAAAATTATGCCAATAAATGTAGACTCATCTCTTATGCGTAATCTCAAAATTTCATTTTAATATCTATAAATACAGAAAAGTTATAGGGGTGAACGTCTTTTGAGAAACACCCGGTATAGCAAAATTTTGAGAAAATATTTTAAAACTGAGTTTTGCAAAATTTATTTACTTATTTACGACTGTGCCATTTACATTACAATAACAATTTCACAAACAATAATAACACTTACCAAAATAAAATTCAATATTACATTACAAATTTATTTTTAAAACAGACTTAAATATTTCAGGCTCAGAGCCAAACCAATTAACATTAATATTGCCTTAATTAGCACTATTCAACATACGCGTAATAGGATCATTCTTGCCATAGTTAGTTAAGTGAAACGGTATATAGAATACATTGGTGTTCCTGTCTCTCCTAGTACCGACATTAAAAGCAATCAAACTCAGCAATTGTGGGTACTTAATGCCGTAATTAACAATATTATGAAGGAAGCATAGATCAGCTATACCTCTTCTCATCTCCAATGTCTGAATGTTTAACTCAAAAAGAATATCATTATATTGATATTCTTCCCTTTGATAACCACAGCAATAAGCAATAACTCTTAAGAACTTCTCTAGACCCGTTCTATTGCCTCCATGTGCACAGTATAGCTTATTATAATTGCATCATTCTGAAAGTATTTTTAAAAGTGTTGCTAAAGTTAAAATCTGGCAGTTTCGACAGTTCTGGCAGTTCTGGCAGTTCTGGCACAGTGACGCTAATACTCAACTCACATATATTTGTACTTATATTACCTAACAAATACTCATGCGTCATTGGAACCGAATTCAAACAAAAACGAACGACTACATCTCTCCACATCTAAACAGTTATATGTAGTATTGTTCCATCGTATAAAACGCTGTCCCTAAATGTAACTTTCATAATTTATAAATCGTTTAATCTGTGTGTATTTTGGAATAGGCAAAGAGAGTTTACCCCAAGATGGTTTACCCGAACCTCTCGTATTATACCGTACTGGGAGACCAATCATTGGATCAAGTCAAACGGACTTACGAATCACAAACAAGGTTCCAAAACTGACTGCAACACTTAAATATTGCTTCGAAAAACTGATAATCTCACCAGAAACATATAGGTACCATATATTAAGTGGGACTCCACCAGAACAAAGTAAAACTTTCGTGCTTCCCTTAGAACTAATTCATTTGCGGCAATTCTTACAGCATAACAACCACAAGATAGTTTCCTAGACAAATTTTCTAGTTGCACTATTCCTTTAGGTTATCATTAACATATAAAACAAGAAAAATTAACATGTAATTAAGTATATTATTATCTATTTTTGGAGTATGAGAGAGAGAGAGAGAGAGTTGTTTCGAATGCAAATTTGACTCGCACCATTCCCTAATCAATGTTAGATCTGACTCTATGGATTGAATTATAAGAAGAAGACTGCTACACAATGAGTCTAATGAATAAAAATGTAGCAATTGCTTTTTCTTATGAAATCGAAATAATTTCTTGAAAGCCAATGATTAAAAATTAAAGTAATCGCTTTTACGTCCAACAATCGCTTAAAAGTGCAGGAATTGCTGCTAGTCAGTGCTTTTTCTTAAAAAATAGAAGCAAATTGCTATCGTTTGCTTAAAATGTGATGAATAAATTAAGGAATTGCTTTTTCTAGTGTAGCAATTGCTTTCAACTTTTTAAGGTAGGTCGACCCCTGCATCATTTGCTTGGTAGCAGTCAACTTTACTTCTCCACGGCGTACACGTGCGTCGCTCTTAATTTGTGTCTTCAATTACGGCTGAATATATGAACGTCCTTAAAAGAAAAATCTACAGTGTACGTAAAAATTGCAGATATGATGATTTCAGAAAGTTATATCGATTTGACTGCGAAAATGTTAAGTGGTTGGTAAATTATTTTTTGACTAATACTGGTAAAAGGCGAGGGGGTTGACTGTCGCCTTTAAATAAAATTAAAGTCTTTCTGCGGAAATTATCGGATCCGGGCTTTCAAAATTCTGTAGGTGAAGAACTCGGTGTTCACCAAACTACTGTCTGTAAGATATACACTTCTGTAATGGATGCAGTTTTGGAGAAGACCAATATTTTTATTAAATTTCCTACAAGTGCTGAAGCTGTTGTGGAAGCTAAACGGTTGTGGTCAGAGAGATTTATTTATGTTTATTTAATTTGTGAACGAATATTAATTGCTTGTCTTTAATGTCTTCATCATTACTATCACTTTCCTCATTTTACTGAAATTTGCCATATCACAAATATAAGTTTCCTATTTTCCACAAAAACGTAACAGATTACTATTGTACTAAATAAATAGACCAACGTTGTTGTGTTTACGTTAACTCTTTTGCAAATTAGGCACCAAACTGAACATGAAATCTATAATCTGAACAAGTGGATAAGCCACGTCTCAACTTGTGTTGAATAAGCATTTGCTACAGAGGTGTAAGAAAAACAGCAATTGCTTCAAAACTTTATTCATATCCAGATCTAGCAATTGCTTTTACTTATAGCATTTGCTACTCAAGTAATTGCTTTTACTAAAAAGTAATTGCTTCAAGTAATTGCTTAATTTTTATTCATTAGGCTCATTGATGCAAAACAGCAAACAGGGTCAAGCATCCACAAATGTTTAATTTAGCCATATTAATAACTAATGTTATTAATATAAATGCGACTTTTGCATCAGAAAGCTGACCTTTAAAAACAGACACTTTAAGCAAAAATATCTCCAAAACTAAAAGTTTCCGGCGAAAAGCGATTTTAGGCTTGTAATCTACGCCCTAAAATTCATCGTTCCTCAAAAAATATCATCAATTTTGGAATCTGTTCTTGAAATCCCCATATACGCCAACGAATTTGTAGCACCCTGTATATAGCAAACCCAAACTACACCTTGTTTTGAGCAGGGTTAATTCCAAAACCACATACAAAATTTCGTCATTTTTCGTTAAGTAGTTTTTAAACATTCGAGCCAACAAACAGACAAACAAACAGTGAGTGAAAGATGGAAAACTTGTTTTTGTGTTCTATTTAAAACGCCCACGTCTCAAGTAAACTCAAAAATATTTTTTTTTATTAAAAATTTTTCTTTGCGGGGAAAGTAAAAACAACAATTATGCGAGTGCCATAAATGATTTATTTCATAAAACTGTTTTATTCTTCTTTCGATCAAAAAGCAATTGTTCAGAGCGGAAAGCTTCGAAATAAAAGAAAAATCGCAATAATGTCCTGTTTTTTATAAGACGTAATTTCCTGCAGGGAATTTTCTTGCGCCTTTGCCTAAACAAAAGCAACAAAGTAAGAATTACTTTTTCCGCTGATAAGAAAAATATACGTTTTATTGGATTTTAAATAGCTTGATTTACACAATGTTGTTTATAATCAAAATTTTATATAACGCTGGGAACAAACCGTGATTGGTCAGTGACATATCCTAACAAGGGTGGATATAAAATTATTTAATAATAATTTGAATAATCATAATAATAATAATAGTAATAATAATCGTAATAACAAGGCTGCTACCCCAAGCTTAAAGAATTCCAATACGACGTGAAGTTGACAAAACCTTGCACAATCATCAGCAAGCGGAAGAAATAACAGTACAGCAGTAACTAGCACGAACCAACTATGCAGCCTAATACGGACAATACAAACCAAAAATATTTGGAAAATGTGTCCCCATTTGTGACCCGACCTCTAGACCGAGTATCCCCAGGCTTAATTCAAGAAAGAAAACCATGAAATACTAACCAACCGAAGTAAACCTAGCAACCGGGACGTCTAAATAGAACTGAAGATCTTGAGACATTGAGCCTAATGAATAAAAATGTAGCAAATGCTTTTTCTTATAAAATCAAAGTTAATTCTTAAAAGCCAATGAATAAAAACTAAAGTAATTGCTTTTGTGACCAGCAATTCCTTAAAACTGCAGGAATTGCTTCTAGTCAATGCTTTTTCTTAAAAAATAGAAGCAATCGCTATCGTTTGCTTAAAATGTGATGAATAAATTAAGGAATTGCTTTTTTTAGTGTAGCGATCGCTTTCAACTTTTTAAGGTAGGTCGGCCCGTGCTGCTTGGTAGCAGTCAACTTTAGTTCTCCGCGGCATACACGTGCGTTGCTCTTAATTTGTGTCTTCAATTATGGCTGAATATATGAACGTCCGTAAAAGAAAAATCTACAGTGTACGTAAAAATTGCAAATATGATGATTTCAGAAAGTTATATGGATTTGACTGCGAAAATGTTGAGTGGTTGGCAAATTATTTTTTGACTGATACTGGTAAAAGGCGAGGGGGTGCACTGTCGCCTTTAAATAAGATTAAAGTCTTTCTGCGGAAATTATTGGATCCGGTCTTTCAAAATTCAGTAGGTGAGGAACTCGGTGTACACCAAACTACTGTCTGTAAGACATACACTTCTGTAATGGATGCAGTTTTGGAGAAGGCCAATATTTTTATTAAATTTCCTACAAGTGCTGAAGCTGTTGTAGAAGCTAAACGGTCGTGGTTAGAGAGATTTATTTATGTTCCTTCAATTTGTGAATGAATATCAATTGCTTGTCTTTAATTTCTTCATCACTACTATCACTTTCCTCATTTTCACTGAAATCTGCCATATTATTATCACAAATATAAGTTTCCTATTTTCCACAAAAACGTAACAGATTACTATTGTACTAAATAAATAGACCAACGTTGTTGTATTTATGCAAATTAGGCACCAAACTGAATATGAAATCTATAATCTGAACAAGTGGATAAGCCACGTCTGAACTTGTGCTGAATAAGCATTTGCTACAGAGGTGTAAGAAAAACAGCAATTGCTTCAAAATTTTATTCATATCCAGATCTATCAATTGCTTTTACTTATAGCATTTGCTAGTCCAGCAATTGCTTTTACTAAAAAGTAATTGCTTAATTTTTATTCATTAGGCTCAATAACAAAAAAACAAGTGTTAAGAACTCACAGCACTTCGTTCAAATAATAGGAGGAAAGGAACTACAGCCAGGAGATCAGCTGGTGAGCTTTGACGTCGAAAGTCTTTACACCAACGTTCCCGTAAAAGACGCCCTAAAGGTGATCAAAAACAGACTTGAGGAAGAACATACTCTACAGGAAAGAACAACGCTCCCTATTAATGCCATCTTGGAACTATTAGAATGCTGCCTCAACAATTCCAACTTTCAAGAAAAGGATAGATTCTTCAACCAAGTAGACGGACTACCGATGGGCTCATCTCTCCCGCCAATAATCGCCAACATATACATGGAATGGTTTGAATCGAAAGCAATGGAACAGGCAAAGAAGAAACCAAAAATGTGGCTGAGATATGTGGATGACACCTTCATTATTTGGAATGGAACCGATGACGAACTAAGAAATTTTCTAGATCACCTCAATAGCTTAACACCAACAATCAAATTTACCATGGAGAAAGAGGAAAACAACCAATTACCGTTTCTAGATGTCAACGTGAAGAAAAATGGTAATAGCATCCAAACTTCAGTATACAGAAAACCTACGCATACAGGTCAGTATCTCAATTTTACTTCAAATCACTCAAACAACACGAAACATGGCATAGTTAAAACCCTCGTGGATAGAGCAATTACAATCTGTAACTCGGAAGAAGCACTTAAAAAGGAAGCTCACCACATCAAGACCGACCTTAACAAAAATGGCTACCCCACAAAATTAGTTGACACAATATTGGAAACCCGTAAGAATCGACCCAACGCGCAAAAAGCAGACAGAGAGGCACAACCAACCCTCAACATTCCGTATGTCAAGGGAGTATCTGAGAAAATAAGAAGACTAGGACAACGATATAACATCAGCACCGTATTCAACTCGAGAGACACCCTAAGAAGCCACCTGACGAAAACAAAGCCTATAAGTCAAAAAGATAGGAAAAACTGCGTCTACCAGATCCCCTGCGAGTGCGGCCAATCGTATATAGGTGAGACATTAAGACCACTCGAGACAAGGATTAAAGAACACAAAAACAATACGCTAAAAGGCGAGACCGAAAAGTCAGGTGCAGCTGACCATGCCTGGAAACATGGCCACCATATCATGTGGTCAGAAGCTGAAATCCTACATAAGGAGCCACACTGGAGGAAAAGAAAGTTTAAGGAAGCGGCTACTATTCACCAGAATCCAGGCTGTTTTAGTAAACCATCGTTAGACTTAAGAAATATCTGGAAACCTTTGTTAGATAGATAAGCTTAGGATAAGATCGCGTGCTAACTGAACGCATGACTGCACCCACCTCAGTTGTGCTTCGGTGCACCAAGCTAGTATAAATAGTCTTGTAGTTACTTTACTTATTTAGTATTAACCTGAAGACGACTGGAGATACTTACCAGTTGAAACGTTGTGATTTAAAACAAATAAAGACAATGGAAGTCCAAAACTCTTTCATCATTCAAGAAACATCATTGTCTATGACCTTCAAGCATTCAACAAAAAAACAAGTTGACCCCGTTTGGAAAGTAAGAGTTATTAAATAAATAAACCAGTTTCGAGTACAATGTGATATACTTGGAGAATATCTGAACGGAAACTTAAGTAGCAAAGTTGGAAAAATTGAGAATATATTAAAATTACAAAGTATTTCCTTAGATAGTCCCGATGTAAAGCAGATTCTAACAATCGTTAGAGATAACCTAAGGCAAAAATGTAAGAAGCCCGTTTAAAAAGATACAATAAAGCTACAAAACGAACATTTCAAAACCAACAGTTTACCAGAAACCATAAAACCTTCTATCAAACACTTAATCAAGAAGAAAGTGACAACACTTTGTCAAAGGACATAAATAAAGACAAATTCAGTACATTTTAGATATCTATTTGGTCCGAGGTATTCCATTTCAATAATGAGGCAAGTTGGCTAACACAGATTGAAGATGAGGCTAAAACTGCAAGAAATGCCTGAACCCTAAGTAACATCCATCGATACAAGAGATGGCACTAAGTCCTTGGTTAACTGGAAATCACCGGGACCTAACCAAATCCATGACTTCTTGCTCTGTAAGAGCCACTTGCCTTAACAATGCCTTCTTTAACACCGAACAGCTCCCCACTCATCTTGCCAGTGGCAATATATTTTTTCTTTCAAAAAGGGCAAGTAAACGATCCAAAAAATTACACACCGATTACCTGTTTGTCAGTAATATCATTCATAAACGGTATTATTATTATTATTATCTCTAAAACCAAAGAGTTACCGTCAAAAGCACAACATTATTATAAAATGACGAAAACTAGAAAAAATCGCTACACGTCTGGATCGAGAGTTATTTACGGACAGTTATTATTTTACGACAGAAATAACCAAAAATGCAAAAATTGAGGACCTTTTTTATCTTACATTATAATATGAACTAATATCATTTTATTGCATTTTCCTATTTTTTCAGTGCAAGTATATTGCTTAAATGTTAGTTTTTATTTACATTATGAATTCATTTTTGTATAATTCAGCTTTTGAATGGATCCTTATTATAATCTCTACTGTTTTTTTATTTAAAACCTATCTATGTAAATATCTAATATTAATAAAACTTGTCGCCATATCAGCAACGTTGTTCTACCTTTCTTTCCTTCTCCCAAATTATTCTAAATTAAATTCAGAATTTTCGAGCTTGAAACTATTCCGTTAAGTTAGAAGCGTGAAAATTTGAATTCAAATTAATAAAATTAAATTTTTAATGCCTGGCGCCTACCCCTACGACGACTGCATATAGTTTTCCCTCCGGTCGCGGGTGGCGCTATCACGGAACCAATTTAGGATGTTAACTTCGCTATCTATCTGTGGGAGAGCGCATCTAACTTTTCTATAATCGCGGCCAACTGGTCGGCAAAGAAAATTTATAGGGTTAGAAATGTTAACTCCATGTTAAAAAATCGCAACAAAATGGAGAGAGAAAGAAGAGACAGTGAGGGAGATGGTGTTAGTGTACCTGCTGGCCACCAGTGGCGCACTGGCGGGAAATTTGAACAGCGGTTTTAGAACTTTTGAACGAGTTTTTATTGAGTTAATTTGTTGTAATTCAATATAAATATTATTGAATCACAAATTAAATCAATAAAAGGGCGCACATAGGTTTTTATTTTATGGAATAAAAGCACACTTTTATATTAACCAAGATTTGGAAAATAAATAAGGAAACACTTTATCGTAAATGAAATGAAAACTACATGAACAACCTTAACAAAAAATAAAACACAAGCACTAGGCTGCAACGAGACACATACTAAACATCTATAAGCTATCAGGTGATTCTTACAGCATTCTCTGAAACAAAAAAAATATATGTCAAATAGGTTGTAATTGGTCAATTGAATCGACCCTTCTTTTTACTTAATTCGTTCTGTTCCTCCTTCACAACAGCTTCTTTCTCTCTTTATTACAAATATTTCTACATTGACACATAATATCTTACTGCTGTTATAACTTTCTGACTCGGTTTCTGCTTATACTTTACGAATGGCCTCTCGTTAGGTCCATCATTATGTTTAAAGTTTCTACAAATACCTAACTCGACCTTTCCATCATCTTGTAGCTCCGTTTGGACTGTTCGCACCTATTGTATTTCTTAAATTCCTTATTCTATTATCCTGATGATGAATGTATATACATTCGAAACATGTAGAGAATTTACCCTTCAATACAACTTTATTTTAATATACCAGTGGAGGAAGCTTAAAGTGTCTTATTTCTCTCCTTTAAAATATTTTTATTCTCTATTTTTAAACTAAATAAGGCATGTTCCGAAATTTATTAAATTGCATTTCAGTTTTACAAGTAAAGCTCAGCGGGTGGAACGTAGAAATTCACAAATTTACAGCCGTGTCGCCGAACGAAGCACAAATATTTCTTTGGTAAAACATCGTGCCTTTCAGCTATAAGTCATCTAAAATAGGTTTGTTAATCATGGTAATATCAGTCACTGAGCTCGCGTGATCACATTCCAGTTTTATAATAGGGTTAGGAAATGATGTGATTTTAAAGAATAATTTATGTAATCTGAAATAAAAAAGTGTGCTTGCGTTTGTTTTATGTTTTCCTTATTGCAATGCTCTAGCTCTAGACAATACATTTATATTTAAAAAATACAGCTACTAATCGTGGTGTCCCTCGTAGATATAGAGAAAATTAAAATATACTGGGTGGTGCAACGCCAGACTGGTCCTGGGAAATCTTATGTAAATTTTTGTACCCTCAAATATTGGCTCCTCTATTAATGTTACCTACTTGAAAATTATATTAACATTTTTTGAAGGTCCTTATATGATGGACTTGCACACCAATATCTATTAATTTTTAATAAGCCGTGCAATTAAAAGTTATTAAGAAAAAACATTTTTCGTAAAATTCTAAAAAATTAAATACTGCTTTGATACATAGCTCAATGAAACCACCAGTAATAATTATGATAATGTCAAATAAATGTTACAAGATGTTTTATATTCTATACCGTGCGAGCCAAAGTTATTTGCATCAAAGAGGGATTGTATTAAAAAACGTAGGGCTTGGTTTAGATCACAATGATATGGGGACGATATATCTAATCAAATCTAGGTTAAAATTTTGCCAAATTCATATTACAAACTAATGAGTAATAGAATAAGTAGACCAATACAAATTAATTTTTGTTGTTTAAAAAATTAACAAAGTAAGAATATACAGAAAGGAAAAGAAAAATAATTACATAAATTGCTGAAAATGGCCACCGCCATGCTCCAAGCATAAATTTACACGTAAATTAACAAAGTAAGAATATACAGAAAGGAAAAGAAAAATAATTACATAAATTGCTGAAATTGGCCACCGCCATGCTCCAAGCATAAATTCACACGTCTCTTCATATTTTCGAAAGTGTTGATTAGCATCTCTGGAGAAATGTTACCACATTCTTGGAGAATCCTTTCTTGTAATTGTTCTAAATTTGCAACTGGTCTTTTAAAAATAGTGCTCTTTAAATGAGGAAAAACGAAGTAATCCATAACCGTTAAACAAAGTAATCTAGGTGGGAATTGAATGTGTGATCGAAAACTGATCAATCTGTCGTCGAAAAAATTGCGTAGGTAGTTAATAGTTTCGGCGGCTGTATGGGCGGTTGCACCGTCCTGTTGAAAATATCCAAAACATAGTTCATCGTCAAGAAATTACTCCACAAACGGATTCAAAATATTGTCTCTATACCGCTGTGCTGTAACTGTGTCATGGAAAAAAATAGGACCAACAATTCTTTTTCGGAAAACAGTTAACCAGACACCAATTTTTTGAGGGTGCAATGTGGACTCTACAAACAATGGGGATTTTCACTACTTCACATGCGTGTATTCTGAGAATTCACATAACCGAAGAGGTGGAATCAGGCTTCATCCGAAAAAAAAGTCAGGTCTAATAAATCACTTCTTTCCAATAAATTTTGGGTAAACCATTGGGTGTAATTCCTGCGTCTTTCAAAATCTGCGGCTTGTATTTCTTGGAATACTTGCACTTTATAGGAAATAAATTTAGCTGCTTCTTAAGAATAGTCCTGCATGTTCCATAAGATCTTCCCACTTCTTGGGACAGGCGTCTTATACAGTTTGTTGGCGTATTTTGCATTATTTCACGAACGTTTGCAACAAGTTCTTCTGTTCTTACAGATGGTCTTCCTGCTCCTTTTTTGTGTTGTATTGAACCTGTTTCCCTAAACACTGCCACGGTTCTTTTCAGGCAATGATAAAAATCCCCAGCAATAAAAGCAACGTTAGGAAAATGTTCGCGAAAATCGTCCATGCACAAACCCGGATTGTGTTGCCACTCACCATTTACTCTAACCCCGTTTCGAAAATACGCTTCAACCATGAATGTTTTGTGCTCTTCCGTAAAGCCCATTGTGTGAATTGTTCAGGAAATTGGAAAAATTAGCGATGAATCAAATTACTTGTAACGACTGTTAAAGATGACGGGATAACTGATTGATTGTTAATTCAGGTAGTTACTGACACCCAACAGGTATTAGTATTAAGCTCTACGGATAAGCGTTACATCCTTAGATGCAAGGCCCTCTTTGATGCAAATAATTTTTTCTCGCACGGTATTGTTTTCAACATGTTCTACAGTAGGTATTCAAGAAAAAATAACATTGATTATATACCTCAATCCGATTCTGACCAATTAAATGCTGTTTTGCGACCAATCAGATGCATATTATACTGAATATACCCCGCATAAGTGGATATACCCCGGGCCACCTGCCACAACAATGCCAATGCATAACAACATCATAACAAGTTTAAAATATTTGATGGTTGCTATAGACCGTTTCTATAATAACAAAAATCCCTTTCAACCAATCAAGTTTTTGATGTTGTCAGATTCATGTCACATTTTTTTTAAAATGGAATCTTGCCGATTCGGTAATGTTTCAGTCGAAAATATAAGAAAAAACGCTGAAAAGACTATCCCAGAAAATACAACAAAAACAAAAAAGTATATATGGACCCAATTCGAGAAATTCTGCGAAACACGGCAGTATATATTGACCAAAAATACAACTATAATACAGCTTGCCGCTATATTGGAAGACTGGAGTTTTAATATGAAGAAAAAAGATGGTTCTGACTACAAGGAAGGGGTTATCAAGACAATGTGGAACCAAACAGCCCAACTAAATCTTGCATTTCGTTGTATTTTTTCTTTTTTTTTTGGTATATAATCTCAACATATACCACTCGAGGTAAATATTTTATTTAGAATATTCACCTCTTGTGATATAACTTATGATTAAGTGATGCTAAACGACAAATAGTTCTCGGAGAGTATCCGAAATGTTCTCTGCGATGTTTCTTGACAGACCCATTCCAAGCCAAATAACGGTCGTGAGTATCGTTCGTAATTTTTAGAGTAAAAACACTATAATTAATAAATGCAACTGCTTAGAGGAAGATAATGACGGTCTTGATAGCAGAAAAAAATAATGCAGATTTAGAACTTTACTCCATGTAAAAAAAATAATAAAATTATCACCAGGCTTCTTAGCAAACTGTAGGAAAGAATCACTTCCCAGTACTGCGCAAATTACATAGATGTAAATATCAAATACATCAGGAATTGAGGAAAGGTGATGAAATGCGAAGAACTAAGTTGTTTTAAAGTTATGAAAATGGTAGGTATATAGGAAATCTCAAGCAAAATTTGTTTTACCGACAAATGTTCAAAACTGTTGATATTGGAAAATAAGCACAGATTTATACAAACAAGGACTCAATACCCTTAAAAAGTATGCGACTGCATACCTGGATATCGGATTATTGTACCTTTTTTTTAAACAAAATATGATGAAAGAAAATTTTTTGGAACCAAAATCAAATTGGTCCTGCTTTAAAAGAAGTTGCTCCTGAGAAGAAAGATATTTAGTTTCAAATGGATGCACACAAGGCACGAAAAATAAGGGAAAAATATCGAAAATATTTTCGATGCTCGCACAATAGGATATACAGTGACCGGCAAAGAGTTCGCAACATATGGGAAACATTTTTATTAGCGGAATATTGAAAAATCTTTTTTGGGGGATTGGATGTGCATGTCCCATAACCTTAAAATCGATTTTGACATAGGTCACGTGACCAATGGTATGGCGGGAAAGTTGAAAAAACCAATATGAAATCATCATAAATCAGATAAGTTGATGAGATATCGAAAAAATTCCAAGAATAAAAAGTGTTTAGAATTCCATTAGAACCTTAAATACAATGTTTTGGATATCTACTTAAAATATATAAAATCGAATATTTTTGTAAATATTTTTTTACCGAATTAAAGATTTTCATATTTTTCCTTTCTTAAAGCTTCATTAAAGTAAAACTGACATCTGGTGACCACAACTAGAAATATTCTTTTGTTTTTCTGACAATTTTAAGCAATAATTCAAAAAATTCGTTTACACTTGGATAGCAGCTGTTGCAATAGTCTATTTCTAATAACCTTATCGATATTTTTTATATCGAAATATTCTATTATGTTAAGAAATCCTTAAATTCATTAATCCAAAGCAAATTTTATTTATAACCGTAAAAAATAATTTAAATTTTTATTAATTTTTAGATTTTTTTAAAGATTTCTGCGAAATTCAAAATTATTTTTTACGGTTATAAATAAAATTTTCTTTGGATTAATGAATTTAGGGATTTCTTAACATAATAGAATATTTCGATATAAAAAATATCGATAAGGTTATTAGAAATAGACTATTGCAACAGCTGGTATCCAAGTGTAAACGAATTTTTTGAATTATTGCTCCAAATTGTCAGAAAAACAAAAGAATATTTCTAGTTGTGGTCACCAGATGTCAGTTTTACTTTAATGAAGCTTTAAGAAAGGAAAAATATGGAAATTTTTAATTCGGTAAAAAAATATTTACAAAAATATTCGATTTTATGTTTTTTTAAGTAAATATCCCAAACATTGTATTTAAGGTTCTAATGGAATTCTAAACACTTTTTATTCTTGGAATTTTTTCCATATCTCATCAACTTATCTGATTTATGATGATTTCATATTGGTTTTTTCAACTTTCCCGCCATACCATTGGTCACGTGACGTATGTCAAAATTGATTTTAAGGTTATGGGACATGCACATCCAATCCCCCAAAAAAGATTTTTTAATATTCCGCCAATAAAAATTTTTCCCATATGTTGCGAACTCTTTGTCGGTCACTGTATAAGATTAAATTATACCATAAATTGGCCAGTTAGATCTCCAGATCTTTCACCCAGCGAGTTTTAGCCTAAAGGGTCACATTAAGTGTTATTTATATAAATATACGTAATGTATATTTCAATTGGTTTATTAGAAAATAATAAAATTTGATGTGCTAGTCATCAGACATATACATATATGAGCCGGTTAGGCAATTTTCAAATCATTGGCGAGATAGTCAGTGGATCGTACGTGGTGGACCAGTTGCTTAGCATCCTAGATCCCCTGATGTACTACCCCTTGAGTTCAACCTGTAAGGATATGTTAAAAAACAATTCAACGCCATAGCTGCTACGAATCGAGACGATATGAAAGATCGTATACGAGAGGAATTTGGAAATAGTAGAAGTTTAGTTTAGTAGTTTAAGATGTACAGTAAAACATTGTTCGAAGGCTACATTTATGTCTTCAAGAACAGGGAAGAACCTTTGAACATATAATTAGAATCAGACAATAAAGTCTGTAGTTCTGCCTAATAAGGGTTTGTTTTGTCAAGTGGCTTAAACAAGAATGCCATTTAGCTGGTGTGATAGCCGTAGCCTCGTAAGGGTGGCCCGAAATCATGTTACATTGGAAGAATAGGAAAACGGTGTTGCTGGTTTTAAGTGTTTTATTATTCTATCTATATTGTATAGTGATTATTGCAAAAACCGATTCTGACCTGGGTTGCCCCCATTGGTCAGCAGAGTATTGTTAATTATTATTATAACAACTAACTTAAAATATAAACTTATTGTGAAATGATGAGTTGGATACTTTTGCAATGTCCGGTTTTGTGAATACATTAAAAATACAAGATATGCTGAAAGTATCCATCAAACTATGTTAATAAAATTAAGAAAAGGAAAAAAAAAAGAATGTCCATTGGATTATAAATAAAAATAACTAGTAGCAAAAATGTAGGCTTTTAAAGGTAATATCGAAACAAATAAAATATGGTAAACTATAAAAGCTATTAAATTGGCATTAGTAAAAAGGGCTGTCTAGGAATCAAAAAATATACAGGGTGTTCCATTTAAAAAAGAGAGATTTTTTGTATTTTGCATAATATGATCACGCTGTATAATAAATGCACTAAACACAAATGTTTTTTTTTTAAATAGACAACATTCTAAAATAATTATTTTTTAATTTTACGGAAGTAGTCCATTATCTCAGAGTGAAGCTGTGAAGATATGGTGAAAAAACACACAGTCATCTCCACAAATAATATATAAAAAGTCCATTTATCGGGGTGTACCTACATGTTTCGGTACTACAAAGTACCATCCCAGCACCGAAGGGCCCAAGTGCCACTTACATGAAGGAAAGTAAACAAATTTTAAAAACATGAAAATGACAAGAATATGTTGTATTATTGGACGAAAACAAAGTTAAAATATTTAAAAAGTGTTAAAAATTAAAAATCGATATTAATCGAAAGGAGTTTCCTCCTCTTTTCCTTCCCGTACATAGTAAACAACTTGATTATCCCGATTAGTTGACGATGATTATTTTTTAGTTTACTATTTCATTCAATTGTTTTTAGTAATTTAAAAATTGCTTCTAAACATAGAAAACTTTTAAGATAAAATCGTTATTATTTCTAAACCTACTGATAATAAACCCACATAACTTTATTTCAAAATGATCAGCAGCTCTATGTCCATCTTTTGAGCAAATAGGGTTTTAAAAAAAAAGTTTAGTCCGCCACACTTTTTTGATGTAAAATATTTTTAAAATACGCCGCTTTCTATCTATCCGTACTTTACCTATTGCATCTCTTTATTAACACGTTGGCTGCCACCATAAGAGCGGCTAGTGCTTCCTGAGGGGCCACGGAAATATAAAAGTACATACTAATTTAGAACAAGTTTAATGGCTTTAAGATAACATATTAATATAGAAAAAACACATTTTTTGCAAAAAAAAGTCAGTGTGCAGCGGTGCTACACATGGCATATGGGTAATCTTACTTATAAGCCATGTGTTGCAAGGGTGATCACGAAAAAAATTCAGGACTGACTAATGCAGTTTTGAAAAAAAGTAATGCAAAGAAATTTATTACAAACTAACACAAAAACCACATAAAATCATAAACAAGTGCATAAAAATCGCTACTAAGAGCGGCAAACGTCTGACTAAACGATTCCATCCACAAGCGTCAAATATAAGCAATCAGTCAGACAAATATTGAAATTGATAGGTGAGTATTCCTAACAGGCCACCACCACACTATAAAAGCTTTACTAGGAAGCCGGGAAAAACACCAGTCATTTGAAATACGTGATGCCTGTGTTGCCAATGTGCAACACATGGCCTTGTAGTAATGTGTGCCTGTGTTACACCGATGCTACACATGGCAGCCAACGTGTTAATGGCTTGCAACAAAGAGGAAATAAATCGTTTACAGCTGTTGCAAAATAAAGCAATGCGAATTATCTTAGGATGTAACAAGTATACACCCATTAAACTAATGTTAAATAGGTACTTTAATTTGTGAATAGTGCTGGCTTTTACTTGATGGAAATTCATTACAATTATTGCAATAAAGCCTTTTACTAAAGTCTTTATTGCAATAATTACTTTAAATTGGCTTAATATTGAGCAAAGCATCGAAGTGTCAAATATAGTGATAATATTTAAAGCAAATATTAATTTAATGCCATCTTATCTTAAAAATCACTCAATCCCAAAATCTAAAAAACATTCTTACAATATCCGCTCTAAAAATAATTTTGATATTCCTTTTGAACGAAACTCTATGCAAAGCCATGTGTTTGGAAATGGCCTGCGACTTTTTATTGCTCTTCCTACTTCCTACTGAGCTAAAATTAATTAAAAACTTAAAGGTATTTCTTAACAAGAATAGAGCATACTATTTGAAAAAGGTTGGGCATTGAATTGGTTCTTCAAAAACTGGCTTGTTATTTTCTAGGAGTTAACAAAATTGATAGGTACCAAAATATATATTACTAAAATATTATTTGTATAAAAAGAATTGTAAAATAAAATGTAATAAATGCAATAAATAAAATAAAAAACAGAATAAAATAAAATAAATGTTTGCAGTAGCCAAGTGCTAAATAAATATTATTATTATTATTTTTATTATATTTTAAGTCCATACCTTATGCTGTGTTAGTATTTTTGATAAATTCCTCGATAAGGATTTAATCTTCCGTCCCCGCTTTGTTGGCGGACCCTAATCACTACTCGTAAGCCTCGGTTTCCTACAAAGCGGCACCGCAAAAAAGCGGCCGTAATTTGACAGCGAGTCTCGTCGCGAAAAAATGAGTATGCACTTGCAAATCGAAGCGTGTTCCTTCAGAGCGTTCCGCGCACCGTATTTTCTAAAGCGGCCGCTCTGTACGTTGGGAGATAGTGCTAGCACGATTTTTGACGGTGGAACTTATGGACGGGCCGAGAAATGGTCCGAGAATGGAGTTCTGGTAAAAAAATTAAAGCATTTTCTGAGCAGTGTCAGGTTTATTTTTCTGATTTTAGGTTTGTGTATAGAATTTTTGAGTTACCTTATATTTATTATTTTAATATAATAATATTATATATACAGTGGGTTTATAAAGTGTAGTATGTACAAACACCTAATGTTAAACAAACTTATAAGTGTGTATACGCATTTTAATTATTTGTTTGGGACGCCTATGGTTAGGAAATTCATACGGTTTTACGTCATTAAATTGAACTAAGAAACACTATACCTGCTGTGTAATCATCGATAGCTATCGTGTAATTACCGTCGCAATTTTTCGAAAATTATACACATCTTATGGGATTTTTACATATGAGAGAAATATTCCGTTTAAGTACCCTTAAGTACCTATTTCCACTGTCGCCTAGCTATTTTCTTTATAAAATTTTTACGGATAGCGACATTTATGTTTTTTGATGAAATGTTGAAAACGGTTTAAAATTTTAAACACATTTCAACTAAAAAAATTGTTTTGTTTTAAAATTCTTCAACGCATGGTAAAATAAACATTTTGAAAACCTTGAGCAAAAAGAAAATTAGTTTAAAGTGTATCATTTTTGAAACCTTATTTTGATATTCTGTGTAAGATAGATAAAATATATTAATTTAAGCTTCTTGACCCCTTGTCATTAATCTAACACAATGCCGCAAATAAAGAAAAATGCTTTTAAACAATTTATTCGATTCGAAAATTTTGAAGGATTGGCAACAGCATATAATTTGTTGCGGTTGCCAAGGGATACAAGCGTCAGTTAAAGCGGCTGGTATAAGCTGAAGCGGTCTCCAGCCCGTTCAACGATCGATTCTATCGGACAGAGATAGGCCAGTGACCGCCGATGGCGTGGAAGAGACGAAGATAAAATATACGTAATTTGGAACTTGTGGACGGGCTGGACAATGGTCCGAGAATGGAGTTCTGGTAAAAAAATTAAAGCATTTTCTGAGCAGTGTCGTGCCGTGTCAGGTTTATTTTTCTGATTTTAGTTTTGTGTATAGAATTTTTGAGTTACCTTATATTTATTATTTTAATATAATATTATTATATATACAGTGGGTTTATAAAGTGTAGTATGTACAAACACCTAATGTAAAACAAACTTATAAGTGTGTATACGCATTTTAATTATTTGTTTGGGACGCCTATGGTTAGGAGTTTCATAATGTTTTATGTCATTAAATTGACCTAAGAAACACTATACTTTCTAATAATATTCACCGTCCAAAGCGACCGTACTACTGTTGGCATAAACAGCCTACAAATTACGGCCGCTCTTTTGCGGTGCCGCTTTGTAGGAAACCAAAGCTTAATTGGCATAAACATGCGTACGTCTTCACCATTTATTTAACTAAATCTTGCACGACAAACATTTCAAATATTTCAGCCATATTATAATATGTGAACCACATTTACTACGGTATATTTTCGAAGTGTGTGCCCAGAGTAATGCAACTCATTTTTCAAATTTGTTGAAAGGAATTCTAAGCCTGCGAATATTATTAAAATTTATTGCGAAACCCCACAGTTTAGTAAATGAGTTTCGGTCGATAAATTTAACCGAATAAAGTTTCTTTATTTTTCCACATTATAGAATTTGGATGAGTTCGTAGGACAAAAATATATAGGTACAGTTAAAGTGACATACGATGTCAGCCACAGAAAGACAGAGAACCAACCAATACCACTCCTAAATGACTCCAAAATATACTATAATATGGGGAAGTCCAGACCAGCTTACACGAGGATACTCAATAACACACTGAGGAAACTCATTTAATCTAAGGTTTTTTAGAATATATATGGGTTACCACAAAAGGAAATCTTTTAATCCCTAAAATATTTCGTTTAGACACACATGAGGTTGTTTTTTTGACAATATATTTTTGCGCCTATTAGATATTTTTTTCGGAAACAAAATACCGTTTAACCATTGTATCGAATAAAATATTTTTATATGTATCGAATAAAATATTTTTAGTAGATGATTTTTTAATTCCTAAAAGGTTATCTAATTATCAAAAGAAATAAACCCTCTTTTATAATTAAAATATATTTTTTAGGACCCAAATAGTTAGTATTTTGAAATATGCAGAAATCACTTATGTAACTTTCAGCGAGCGCTATATAGTCTATCCCTTACTACAACGCAACAGAGAGAGACGAACTAACTTAAAAGATAACTTTACAAAACCATTTAATGTCAGGTGCGACCCGGATATGTGGTCCAAAGGAAAATCTCCGTCACTAGACAATGGCCTAGTTTGGTACACTGATGGATCGAAAACGGCCAACGGAGTAGTCGCAGGTATATTTGGGGAAAGACCCAGAATGGAAATCAGCATCCCTCTGGGAAACTACGCCACAGTATACCAAGCAGAAGTTCATGCGATACAAGGATGCGTACAAAATAATCTTGAAAAGGGCTACCACGACGAAAAGATACATATCCTGTCGGACAGCCAAGCTGCCCTAAAGGCTCTGAACTCCTTCCAATTTACATCAAAAATCACAATGGAGTGCCTTAACGACCTAAAAGACCTGGCAGCCAGAAACAACAGGGTTGAACTCCTATGGGTTCCTGGCCATTCAGGGATAAAAGACAACGAAAAACCAAATGAACTGGCAAGAACCGGATCTGCTCAAAATTTCAGGGGCCCAAAACCTGCCCTTGGAATATCAAAAAAGATAACCAAAACAACATTAGACAGCTGGGCGCAAAAACAACATCTATCTCGATGGAATGGTACACCTGGCCAGGCACACGCACAGGCCGTCATCGATAGGCCCTCGAAGCTGGAATGCTGCTCTTGACGCGTACCCAACTAAAGCAAGTGACCGGCCTACTAACAGGCTATTGTCACTTAAGAAAACACCTTCAACGAATGGGAGTCTATAATGGACCCATTGAATGTAGACTTTGCAGCGAAGAGGATAAAACCGCCTCCCATATCATATACAGCTGCAAAGCGCTAAACCGTAAAAGATTCAAAATCTTCGGAAACATTCGACGTGGCGATCGATAACCTCCCGCACTACAAACTTGGAAGAAAACTACTGGACCTCGTAGAAGGAACAAATATCTTCTAACAAGACTGGGGCGCACAATAAGCCAGAAGGCTGCAGTGTAAGAAGCTTGGGCCACACGTCGAACCCGACCCCCGCCTTCAACCAACCAACCAACCAACCAACCAACCAACCAACCAACCAACCAACCAACCAACCAACCAACCAACCAACCAACCAACCAACCAACCAACCAACCAACCAACCAACCAACCAACCAACCAACCAACCAACCGACCGACTTAAAAGAATGATCTGTCGTTGCTCCGCGTGGTTTAAGTTAAAGAGTAATTCAATAATTCAAAACATATCATTTGATTGGCGTTGTTGGTTGGGTGGGTGATTGATGTCTGATGCTATAGTTTTTTTTTAGTGGAAGTGCGAGGTGTATGACTGCAAACCTTATTTTGTGTTCCGTGGTATAAGTAGCGTTGTGTAGATGTGTCCTTATATTAATGGTTTATTTGTGTTTTTCCCCTTAACTAAAAACTTGATCCTCTGTTGTTATTAATATAGGTACTTTGTGATAAATAAAAACTAATCTTATTTTGTTTGTTTGAAGGTGCGTAATGAAGTAATATCAAAAAATTACCTTGTCAGACTTCCATTGTGTTTAGTTCTAAAGATAATTTTCTTTTTGATAATCATATTTTGTTTTACGTGGTAGTCAAAATAAATGTTTTCATCAAAAAAACATTGTCGTCAATTTTTGTATTTTAGTAAGCCTTATCCTAACCGATAAGTTTCTTTAGGTAAGAACTTCTACTTCATTTTATTTTTTATTATGATTTCCTTACTTAATTTTCTGTGCGAACTGCTAACAGTACTCTAACTTTTGCTGGTATAGCGTATCGAATCCGGAAATCTTAGGAGTAACCTTTTCAAAAAGGTAACTAACGTCATCGAAACTTATTGGCATAAAATTTTTAGACACCGGTTCATCATCGGCCAACAACTTGTCCAAAAATCATTCTGTTCCTTATTAGGTCCGATAAGAAGTAGCCGTACCCACCACCGATATCTTCTTTTCTTTTTTGTAAGTAAAAAATCAAAAATGTGGCAGCAGCGACTGTTGTACTTGACATTGCGTTGACCAGTATACCTACCAAAATGTTTGCAGAATTGGTGCAAATGACTTTAAAGCGTTTGACAAAATAGTTGGCATGTTGCTTTCCATAGTGTTGCTAGTGCAGTGTTGTAGAAAGCATTGTCACCTTCAACATGTTGAAAGTGTTGCTCCGGTGGAAGACCGTCTTAAGCAACGCAGTGTGTTGTTTTTATGTTGGCTGGTGTAGTGCCTTCATGTTATTTATTTTTGAAGTTTATCTCATACTCTCTTGGTAATCATTTGTTGCGCTGTGAAGAATACTCGTTTTCCCTCCCATCCCTTAACGATGCGGTTGTAATATCATAAATTCTTTTGAAATGATGATATGACTATTAATCCCAAAATCGAAGACCTCCCAATATGATTCTGTCTAATTAAGTGTCCTCTTTGAAGAATTTGGTAATGCATAATTGCCACCGGGTAAATACAATGGCGGATTAGAGAAGTATCCTTATGCAAATTAAAGCAAAATGTATAAATATGGCGAATTTCCTGATGCTAATTTTAAATTTCTCGGGAGAACATTAGATTTGTTTCTTAATTTAGATATTTTGCCCGGAAAAAGTATATCACTCCTTTCCTCAGGTTCAACATCGTGAACAACACCAAAAACCACAACCTTGGCACGTGGATTACAGTACAGACTGAAAATCTGTGCACCACAATATTAAGCTTTTATTAAGACATTCTTTAAAGCCCGGACCTGTCAATTTTCCCATTCGTTAAATAAGAATTTTGCAGTGCGCATGCTTATTCCTGTATGACTTTGTTTACATGCTCAAGGTCATAAATTTGCCACTTTCATGATTACTGTTAGATTATCTAAAGGTACATGTCTATAAGCAAGAGAAGCCTCGTCTTTCTAGCGTCCGGTGTGGCCACATCCTATAACTTACGAAGCGAACATAGCGTAGCGCTCGGAGTGGCCGCAGCATGACCATTTACCCAGCTAGATAGAAAAACTTAGTTAAATGCGCTATTATAGGTACTTTCCATCTGTTTCTTTTAAAAAGCTAAGCAAAGTAAAAATCTTTCCTTAGCTTAGTTGTTAAAGTAACGCTTCGCGAATAACTTTGTATAATTCATATGGGAAAGAGAGAGAGGGGCATACTTAACTGCGGCAAGGGGGGAGGAAAAATTACTTGCTGTGCTAAGTTAAATTTTTAAAACAAATGCTCAACTTAGCTATTGGCTTTGCTATTTAAAAGAAGCTTAAAGGAATTCAGTTCTAAATTCTAGTGTTTATTCGATCTACACCTTCATAAATAAAATGTAGTAAGAAAACTTAAATAAGTAGGTCTGAACTTTCGGTGGTTTCGTAGACCCCGACAAATACGAGCGTGTTCCGTATCCTTCACATTTAAAGTAATTTTTTTTCTCTGTTTGTTAAGAGCACAATTTAAACTAGAAAATATAAAAGGAAACGCGTTAAAGTCAAGATATATATTCAGCATATCTGTTGTACACTTTAATGACGTTATCTAAAACTTACGGAAATCGAGCAGAATGCGAAGAATTTAATGGGGAAAAATATGTGACATCGCCTCGTTTAAAAAGGAAAAACTTTAAAGGGATGTTTTTAAAAATCATTTTAATAATAAAAATATTCGACTTCGTAGAATGCCGAAATCTATTTTTATCGTGCTATTCTGGAACCTATTTTATTGCACAATAACCTCTAAAAATACATTTAAATGCAACAAATAGTATATCAAAGATGCTTTATACGTGGTTTACTTTGTGTGCTCCCTTGGAGTTTTGGAGATGTTCTAAACGGTAAAAGATGCCAAGAGAGTTCCCAATGTCGTAGCAAGAATTTTATTTGGAGGGGGCAAGAAGTATCCTAATTTTGTTAAGAGGGTAGCTGTTTTGGATACAATGATGATTGATAACTTAGCCTAAGATATCTTCCGGGTATTCCAAATTGCAAAGAGTATGATAAAATGAACATAATTATATTATTTATTCTGAAAAATTTGGAACTAGGATATTTTTGAAATGAAAGGTTTATAGATTTTCTTAAAAATGTTCTTATGCGTTAGTCGATTCCTATGTGCGTTATACTTTGAAACTTAAAAAAAATTATATATATTATTATTTAACGCGAAAGCTGAGT